>CABPRJ010001944.1:189590-340444 GCA_902439185.1 Cinara cedri | reverse complement strand
CCTTGTTTGTCGTGAATTAATTTCTGTATTGAAAGAATACAATATTAAACGGCATTATGAATCCGAGCATAAAGTTAAACATGACTCCTTATACGGGCAGTTCAGAGAAATTGAAGTTAATAAACTACAAAAAGCTCTAACCGGAGAACAAACGATATTTTCAAAAGTAACCATTCAAAATAAAGCCGTTATTTCTGCCAGTGTGAATGTAGCTATGTTAATTGCAAAAGAGGGAAAACCATTTACAGAAGCAGAATTTGTCCAAAAATGTGTACTAAGCATGGCCGGTAATATTTGTCCAGATATTGTACATAAGTTTGAAGAAGTCCCATTATCTGTTCGTTCAATAACAAGACGTATTGAAGATGTTGGTAACAATTTATTAAATCAACTGATAAAAAAAACCAAAGCATTTTAATATTTTTCGTTAGCACTTGATGAAAGTACAGATATTGTTGACTCTGCACAGTTAATTGTATTTATTCGAGGAATTAATGAAAAGTTTGAACATTGAAAAAAAATGAATTAACACATTTTCCTAATTGTAAAAAACTTTTTGGATCGTCAGAATTTTCATTATTAACAGTTAAATTTGTTGAAGCTATTTCGATACTTCAACAAGAATTTAATAATCGATTTCAAGATTTCAAACGACATTCGCAGTATTTTCAACTACTCGCCAATCCGTTTAATATTGATGTGAAGATATACCTGTTGAGCTTCAAATGGAAATAATAGATTTGTAGCCACAAAGTACCTTAAAAGACTCATTCAAAGCATCGCCTTTACTTTTTTTCGCTGAACTTCTTGCATCATTTTCAATTCCCCTATCTCAAATTATCATTACTACAATGGCTCTAAGTATGTTTTTTTTTTTTTTTTGAAATGAGGTTAATACCAATCTAAAAAATCATACAAATCAGGAAATTAAGAAAATAATTTTTTGGAATATAAAAAGCAAACAGTTTAATCAATTACAATTTAGGAAAGCCTACTCTAAAAGCAAGTTAAGTTCCCAGTTTCCAAGTGTATTTTTAACTTTGAACTATAGTACCTTACACAATATACTTATATTATTACTTTTCTTTTTAATACTGACTAGTAATGTGGATTTAATGCTCATATTTAAATTAGGATTGATAATAATACTAATGTTACAGATAATATATTTATCTTTTTGTTAACCAAATCAACAATAGTTACTATGGACAAGGATATAAGTATAAGCATATATATAGGGAAACTGGAGAGACTAAGTTTGCCAAAAATTTTAACAGGCCCTCAAAATTATTCTGAGTTAGTTAATAATTTGAAAGGAAATTATTTAAAACACTGTAATGTTTGTCTAATACATAGGTAGATATTTCTATTAATTATGACTTAGTGCCATTACTGCCATTTACTGTGCCATTAATGAATGATAATATCTTTTCAATATATCTACCTATTATGTACAGGATGGTCAATCTATCGTAAGACACTCATTATTTCTGAAAATATTAAAATCGAGCTCTACAATTTTACGTTTATGTTATTTTTAGTCACCCTTATTTTTGGGACAATCTATATTAAAAAGTCCATAAATAGATTTACTATTAGTTGAAATACATTTTGGTGTTAAAATTTTTGATTTCTGTCAATCTATTGATGAGATATTCCACTTTAAAGTTTTGTTTAGGGGAGGGTAGTGGAGCATCATTTTGGCTCTTGGCATTTTAAGAATGCACCACTTCTATCCCTTGACCTAAACTTTAAAGTAGAATATCTCATCAATGAATTGACGGAAATCAAAAATTTCAGTAATACTGTTTATTTTAACTATTACTTTATTTTATGACATTTTCATTATAATTTATCATTTAAAAATCAAAATTAGGTAGTGGTTTTAAATTAAAAAATAAAGGTGATAAAAAAAATATAAATATAACATTGTTAGCTTGTTTCTTAAATGTCCTATAAAACAAATTTCTATACAAGTTAAAACTTTCCAAGATAATGAGTGTCTTACTATAGATTGAATATTTTGTATATTGTGACCATGTACAGTGGTATGTAGTTATGTACCATATAACAGTGATTGTAACATATCGTACATATTATGTTATTTTATAGCAAAAATGTATAATTTGATGATAATAGTGTACTGACCTTATGCACTTCATAATTTTGTTTTAATTCCATTTTGTCTAAAAAGAGGCTATAGTTACCTCAAATATTTAGTTCTAGCTACACCTATAGTACGCCTAGTATCTATAATATGCCTAGGTATGTAAAAATTATGCAGTTTTACTAATATTCTTTAAAAAGTGGACAAATAATGGAAAACTTGGAATTTTTCAATATAAAAGAGAAAACATTTCTAATCAAACCTCTCTATCTCACTTGATAATCAACTAATTGATCTCAAATTTTAAATTCATCTACAACAAAATATTCCTATAATAAATAATCATCAATCAAATGCAGGACTTTTTGCATTTTAAAAATAGGACTTTTGGCCAGGTTAAGGTAAATATTGGTTTCCACTGTGTGCCTTTTAAATGTGATAGAAATGATAATGATAATAAATATTTTAAATTTGTTAGTAATTTTCTTAGCATTAAAGCTGATATTTATGCATCTTTAACAAAACAAATTTATTCTTAGCTCTCCCAATAATATCAGATTATAACAAGTAATTTGTTCTTGTATCTCTGCATAGGTAAGATCTCTTACATTGTTAAATTTGTCATTGTTTGAAATTCTGGCAATTTTTATAATTGGAACCTTTTGGACCAAAAAAAATTTCCACACAGGGGGTCACCCAAATTAACCCATGCCATAGTTAATGTGTAAATATATTTTTGCTTGAATTCTCTTTCAATTTATAAAACTCATCACATTTTTATATTTAGACTACAATTCACTGCCTTTATATAGTTGATACCATGGTTAAAGTGCCACCATTAAAATTAAATCAAATCAATATACATTTTAATATAATTCATGTAAATATATATAATTTTTTTACATTCAAAACTGGTCACACCCAAATTGAATTTCCAACATTTTGTTAATTTTCCCGGGTTTTCTATTAGTTAAAAGAACCCCTGGGAAAATCAAAAAATAACTTTGAAGTACCACCCCAGTCCAATTTTCTTTTGGAAAAGGTGCTAAAATTGAAAATTTGAGTGAAATTGTTGGTAGAAAAGTTTCTCACAGAAAAAAAAATTAACATTGAATTCCCTCCGCTCAAAATCTAAATAAAATTAGTATTAAAATACATAATGTACAATTTTTTACATTATTATTAATTTGTCTTAATTTATAATTATTTATTATCAAAATATGTGTTTAGGTCAAATATTTTATCTGCGTCTGATTGTTGTATTGATATTTCGAACTTCAGTAAAATTAATGCAGTCAAAAAAATAAATGCAGATAGAATTTGTATTTTAATTGATGTAGGTGAATCTACAAAAGATCTTGTGTATGAAATATTTGCATTGAAAACAGCTCCAATTCAAGTTAAATTACTTGGACATCATGGAAATAGTGGTGCTATAGATTATTTAGTAACAGATGAACAATGTTCTCAGTCTAATTTAGATTATTTGTATACTGAAAAGTTGGCTTACTTGAATCGAACTGTATTTTTTGGTGATCACAAGTTATTATTTAATGACTTACGTCAAAACAGAACAACAAATAGGAATAATTACAATGGAACCATGGGTATATTTAAAAGGTATAATTAATTTATGTACAACATTCAAATGTTTCCTGGTGATTATCTGAAGTGCTATACAAGACAGATGTATAATCTGCCAGAAGACTATAGTGTATTGCTATTTTGGACAACCTTATAAAATAAATCAAACTACTTCAAATATGTGGATAATCATTCTAAGGGATGTTAAGAATTCTGTGTTATGGCTTTTACCGTTTGTTGAGGATACCGAAAATAACATTCATGAATATTTTGAATTAAATGGTATTGATCCAGTACGAATAATTTTCAGCAACATAGCACTTAAGGCTGAACATCTGAGAAGAATTCAGCTGGCTTATGTATATTTAGATACACCATTTTACAATGGTTATAACAGTTGCTTAGATGCATTATGGGCAGGAACGCCAATAGTAACATTATCTGGAGATACATTTGTGGCCCGCATGACTACTTCACAATTAACTGTGATAAACTGTACAGAATTAATTGCTTTGACTGAAGTTGACTACACCAAAATAGCAATACAACTAGAGAAGCACACCTATCTATTGGACCAAATAAAACAACAAATATGGCAATTGAAAACAACAAGTGTACTGTTTGACTGTAAATCCTATTGTAATGAACTAGAAAATCTTTACTTAGATATGTGGACAAAATTATTTTAATCAGTGTATATGAGTTGCTACAGTGTGGGAATGATAAATAGTAATATTGGTTTTTTTATTTAAGATTTTAAATACAATTGTATAATAAAAAAAAAAAAAAATAAATGACTAAATACAGTTATTCTCTATGAACATCGCCAGTACTTTTTTTCATTACTAAACTATACAATTTTAATAATAATAATAATTTGCATTTATTTTTTTAAATAATAAATCAGTAATTGTAAATATGCATTATTTATTTTATCCCAATTATTATTGAGAAAACTATTTGGAAAATTTAAAAGACCTCTTGTGTTTTGAACGGAGCAACATTTTTGGTAGAAAATAAATTGCACAATAAAATTAATAGGTACCTACCTATACATTATTCCTTGTTCTAGAATAATACATTCTCAAAAATAAAAATATAAATCTAAGATTTAAAACAACTATATTTTATTGATTATAATATTGTTTTTTTGTTTCCCAAAATAATAGGATAAAGTCATATCTATAAAATGTAATTCAATCTTGAATATAGTTTGGCAGTTCACTGAAGCCGCCCCTGCTTATATGTATATATATACAGAGAGAGAGAAACTTGTAATTAATACAAATCGTTAAAAAATATTCAAAAGTCAACCATATCTCATAGTCCCATCATGAAAAAATCATTTGATCGTCACTGGTGGTTATAGACGTGTACCAGCTATATACCTATATCTTGGATTTAAGGACAAAATATTTCGGAAAATAATAAAACAATTCGTAATGATATTAATTATATATTATATATTTAAGTATTGTTGATTATTTAGTTTTTGATTTAACAGTAAATAAATATGGTGTAAGCAAATTATTAACATTTAATTATCTGCATAGAATGAATAATATATCTGTTCTGTGGTTTAACATTATAAAGTATAGAGCCATTGTTGACACATTTTGATTATAATCGCATAGACATATCTCAGTTGTCTAATCTGACCTAGCTATTTACTTCTAATGGTTCTTATATACTTATAAATACAATACATATTATGTGTTTAATATATGATAAAAGCAATATACATTTTTTGTAGTTTGGTAAAACGTTATAATATTATTATTAAAATGTATATAGATATATTTGCATATTTCTATATCTATAGTATAATTTCATTTTTTCTATCTAAATAATTAAATATATTAAATTATTGTATCTAAAGGTGTTGTATTTTTTTTTTTATTATAATAAATATTTATATTTTTGTTTCAAAATATGTCAACGTATACGAGATTAAGTCTCAATCGTTAACTTATTTTCCTAGAAACCTTCTAAATCTAAATCCTCTAAATTTATCCTTGGGTAATTATTAATATAATTATATGAATTAATATTATTATATTGTATCACTTAAATTATTATATCTACATATTAATATTGCTGTTATCTATGATTTAAAAAAAAGTAGGTAACCTAAAAAGTTTTATCTATTATAACAGTTTCACGATTTTAAATAAGAATAATATAAATAATACATTCAAAATCCATGCATGAATTTAAATTAAATAAATATTTCAATAATTTTACGGTAAATTTTTAATTTTTCTTTTCGTTTCAATCATTTTTAATATTAAATGTATTGTAAATTATTGTATTACGTTCGGTAGGTATTTATGTATAATTAGATCTTCTTCTATTCGAATTACTTTGATTACTGCAGATCAGGGGTGGTAGGTAGGTATATAATATAACTATTAAGTAGTTTGCTTTGAACTCAATTTACATAATTATTATCTATTGAACAAATGTTCTTGACTTAGACCGTTTAAACGATATCGTTTTATGATATGACTAAAACTACATACTTTGCCTATTTATATCATAGTATAATATAATGTATTAAAATATGTGTTATAAATATTACAAAAAACATCAATGACAATGAGGATTGATTTTCAAATGATACATAGATAGGTATATATATATATAGTAATAGTCAAATAAAACTATAATACTATTATTTCGGCAAATACTACAGTATAACATTATGTATGCATGTTCCAAATCAACATTATTTTTCATTACTCATTATGATTTCACCAGCTTCTTTGACTTCGTTCCATGTCACGTTAATATCTTCCATCTGTGTGTACTTGGAACAAATAGCCATACGTAAGAAAAACGATCCTTTGACTTTTGACGGAACCATATAAATTTTGCCACGATCGTTTATCTTTTTCAACAGTGCTTCGTTGATTTCATTGGATCCCTATATTAACAAGTAATAATAAATACACACATATTATAATATTATAATTAATATATTTTAAGATATATGTCATGACTAATAATAATAATTATAAGAAAAATAAAATAATATTTGTGTATTATTAGTAGGGAGGAGGAGGTTAGGTTAGATTAGATTAGGATCGAAGGTGAAATATTATATTTTTAAATTCAATTTCTTTTTCTGGTATCGTTTAATTGCAGGTTTTGTGGCTACAAGTAAACAACTACAAAAATAATCTTTTTATCTGAACTTAAAACATAGTGTACACTCCTATAGAATCCCTTTTTATTTGCCGAAAATAGATACTGTAATCTTTTACACATACCTTTTTATATTTTTAAGTTTGGGATATGTAATGTTTATTTCATATATTACAATGCTTCTTGCATATTGCTTGTAGGTACTTTTAGTATATATTGTAAGTATGTTTCCATTCTTTTGGAGATAATATTTTAAAACCATATTTTTAAAATAATAACAAAAATAAAATTTAGTAAACATATTTCGATAACGTATGGATACGTTATTTCCGGTTAAGGAATTTGTTTTTTATTTGCCGTAAATGTGTCCAACAGCGGAAATAAGTGGTTGCAATTTTCATTTGTGTCAAAATTGATTCAGAAAATATCAACAATTAGGCCTTACAAATCACTACAACAATAATGAATCTGAAATTGGTAAATTTTTAATGGATACCTTTGGTTTACCATTTTTGGAAACCAACAATATTAAAAATTCTTTTGGATTTGATCTATTAAAAAGTAAAATATATGACGATAACATTGAATAATAGTGCAACTATTTAACTAAAAATGTGGGTTTTAATTAATGTTTTAGTATTCAGTTTTTCCTCAAAATGATGGTCTAATAATTGAACAACAAATGCATGTGAATTGTTTCATTGCAAATTTAATACTCGTAGTAATTTTTATTATGACTATACGAATTTACATTTATTTGTAAACGTTTTCCTAAATAGAAATGTACGTAAAAACTAGAAGCAGTGATGTACTACGGCTTAGGTGAACAAAAATAATTTCAAAATATGAGAAAATAATTTATCAATATATGAAATACGAATAGAGAGAAATTTCACTAAATGAATTAATTATTATGGTGTGTTGTAGAAATAGGCGTAAATAAATCAGTAATTATTACTAATTTTAGTAGTTTATAAAAAAAAATATATTAAAATATTTTGTAATTTATGATTTTTTACAACTATGACCGTCTATAGTGTATAGGAGTTAATACTAGAAGTTAACACTGTATCTTTAGTAGAAGTTTATACTCGCTATATGTAAATATTACCTATTTTTTGTTGGAATGTACTAGCCCCTAGTCTTGTATCTATATTGTGCATTAAAATGTAGGTATATGTTTGTAACTGTCCATGTCGGAAAAATCAAAGGAATCAATGTGCTTTCAAAACTTTTAAATCGAATTTATTTTTTCGACAATTTCTGTTGAAACTCGTTTCTTGACCCCAGTGCAATTCGACTATTACCTTCTTTTTTTTTTTAAACCCGAATCGTGCAATTCGACCTAATCTTAATTTACACGTTTTTGGTTATTATTAAACCACAATAATTACGTCACTCCGGGTCCTTAGAAATAGGTACCTACATATTCATGTTTACATTATTTTATATTACGTAGCTAAGAATTAAACTAGTATAATACATTTGTATATACCGTAATATTACCTTAATTCTGAAGCACACCAATCCCATAGTAACTTCGTTAAACAACTCGAAGTTTGGATTGTTTTCCAATCGTGAGGCGAATTCGTGAGCCAGATTTATATCTTTCCTGATGGACTTTTGTAAATTCGCCACGCCGATCAAACGGAACACGAACCACATTTTCAACGAACGGAATCGTCTGCCCAACGGTATTTGCCAATGCTATACAATGTTATCGTATTATGGTAAATATTATACAATTAATATCTCTATCTTATATTTTATCATATGATACGTTTTTATAGTTTTATGTCCCACGAAGGTATTATATACCCATTGTAATATTTCCGGAGATAATAAAAATAATCACATTTAGTTTTGTTTTTTTATATTACTCGCAGGAACAAGGACTATAAGTACTTATTTTTGAATTACATTTTTATGTTTCGGTAAAAAAAACTAAAAAAATATTTGTATGTTATTATTTTTGAAAAATTTGAAGATCCGAAAAAGTTCCGAAAATGTACACGAAAAAGTGTACATTAAGTTAACCATAAAAATAATAACGAATTAGGAAATTCGTTTACAGTCTGCTGTCTAATTAATAGATACTTTTCTGTGAACTTTAAAAATCACGAATTAAATGAAAATAAAATATTGATACGTCAACATTATCAAAAGAATAAACTCTATAAAATTACTATCTTTAAATTTTTCAATAATAGTAATATTAAAAGTTATTTTTTAGTTTTTTTACCGAAACATAGAAATTTAATTCAAATATAAATATTTATAGACCTTAACCTTGCGAGTAATATAAAAAAAACAACAGAATTTGATTATTTTTATTATCTTAAGACATATGCAATGGTTACCTTTATATTTGTGGGACACCCTATATATATATACAGTCAAATATACTGTCTATATATATGCATTTGAAAGAGAAAATAAATGCGGCATGTATTCAATTTACTGAAAGGAAAATTTTAACTGCAATAAATAGGGAACTTCTACGGAGAGTAGAAATTACTTAAATCATAATGAACAGTAATTTGAACAATTTATCAGATGAATGAATGTACTAACTATAAAATTTAAAATCAAAAAAATTAATTGTATTTTTTTATTTAGTCACCTAAAGAAAAAAGTATAAGAAAATAAAGAGAGGATAATCCTTCCTCCATTGTACTAAAAATATCACTAGATGATATCATATGTGTAAAAAGGAATAATTTAAATCTACAAATTGTTGAATAATTCAAGAATATTAAAAAATAACATTAAACATTTAAATATCCATAAATCGGCTTTTTTTTTAACTTAGGAAGTTGAAAAATTAGC
Organism: Cinara cedri; assembly: GCA_902439185.1. NCBI lineage: Eukaryota > Metazoa > Arthropoda > Insecta > Hemiptera > Aphididae > Cinara > Cinara cedri. The sequence goes on along the minus strand of CABPRJ010001944.1, from coordinate 330,777 downwards.
TGGCGTTCCTCAAGGTAGTGGCATCGCCCCCTTCCTTTACATTTTCTACACCGCAGATATACCAATCAACCAATCAACCTTCATCGGAACATATGCCGATGACACAACCATACTTGCCTCAAATTCTTACCCTGCCGTTGCCAGCCAAACAATCTAAACCTATCTCAACATCTATATGTCTTGATTCAATAAATGGGGAATTAAAATCAATGAAACCAAATCATCTCACATAACCTTCTCACTACGACTTCAAGACTGCCCACCGATCACCTCGAATAATTCCATCATACCTCACTACTCGCAAGTCAAATATCTCGGGCTCACACTAGATAGTAAACTTACTCGGGGTCCCCACTTTAAGGTCACACAAAAGAAGCTAAACAGCAAACTTTACTTACTAAGACCCTTATTCAGGTCTACCATTAATATTTAAAATAAACTTCTCATCAATAAAAGTCTCCTCCGTCTCATATTGAATTATGGCATCATACTCTAGGGCCCAGCTAGAAAATCAAATTGCCAAACAATTCAAGCCTTCCAATCTATTTGTCTGCGTATTATCACAAAAGCAGGGTACGTAACAAACAAATTACTCCACGACGACCTCGCAATTAAAACCATCTACGATACAGCTATCATCTTCTACAAAAAGTTTTACGAGAAATTCATCACGAACACTAACCACCTTATTTCATAATTTGCATCAAACACACTTCCTAACGACCTCATAAGACGTCTCAAACAAAATTGGTGCAGAGATCTTAGCTTATAACCTATAAGGTATAATCATACAGCTAATGCATCCTATTCATTGTAAAATGTGACTCGACTGCAAGTCTTCCTTCAAGCCATTCACTGCCTATTTTATTTTATATTTATCAAATTTACTTATTATATGTATTATATAGATTGTAAATTATAAATAAACGCCAATTTAAAAAAAACTCAGGAAGTTGGTTTGACCATTCAAATTCATAATAAAAAAACATGAGTAAAAAATAATTACCCAAAAAAAAGGGATTTCCATTTAAAAAAAAAAATAGTTATTATGCGCATACACGAATTAAATGTTACAAAATAGTTTAACATAGCAATGTTTGTTAGGCATAAAAAAAAAACGAAATTCAAATATATAAATTATGAGCAGAGTTATAAAGCATTTCCAATTAACGTTTACATACTGTAAATAAGGCTATAAGGGTAAAGATAGAAAGTACTTACTCTGTAATCCGGCATTTGTCCCTCGAGTTCGTGTTTCAAATAGAGCGGATCCACATTAAATGCATTTATCACGTAGTTAGGATTTTTTAACCACTACAATTTCAAATTAATGTGATTAACATACAAGTACATTTAAATTTTACACGATCAAAATCAAAATTATATTTCTATTTTTAAAAAAAATTGTATTTAATTGTACAAGTGGGTATAAGAAGAAGAATGATACCATCCAAAATGTATAAACGTAAATAAATTTACATGCAAAGAATATTCCCGTGTTATTACCACAAGTAATTTTTCTGAAATTTTGTTTAAAACTAAATTGTTTACGAACAATTATTTCGTGCGAATTAACTATTAACATACAAGCACGCAAGAACGTAAATAAATTATAAAGGTATTCAAAGGAAAATATAATATACAAAATAATTGCACAGACAAATATTAAACAGGAAACGGAAATTTCGGAACCGTATTGCAGGAAAAGACGTGTGTTATACAGAAAACTGAAATCGGGGAAAATTATTACGCAGAGTTATCCAAGCACCTCCGTGCTTGTCTACTATCAGTGCGGTCGGTGCTGATTATTATCGTAGCTTTGATTTTATAATAAATAGTACACTATAAAATCAATAGCACTATATAAATATTCGGACTTAACCGAAACTTTTCCCAATTTCAATTTTCTGTGTAATATATTTCCCGAGTACACTTTCTTGTGTTTTGCTCTGAATTTACCCATACTAGTTTCCTTAATTTAATTTCCCTGTATAGTACGTTTTCTGTACAGTAAATATTTCCAGTTAATTATCTTAAAAATATATTCATGTGTTTTATTTGTGTTTTAATTTTTTGTAGCCCTCCGTATTCTCGTGTGTTGATGTGTGCGTTTTCCCACTCCTAAAATAACCGTAAACCGTAAACAGATGTAATTGATGGTCCAGCTAATTATGGTGCTCGCATCGAAAGAAATTTAAAAATTACATATTGATAATTTTAATAAAATATCTATACCGATAAATTGCAATAAACTCAAATTTGTTCATTCCCTTAATAAATCCTTTAAATCACAAGAACTATTGAGTACTCTGAAATTGTATAAGTTTTTTTTTATCGATGCATTATCATTATAGGTGAAAATAATAATTTTATATTATAAAATAGGTAATTTGAAACAAAATATTATAATATAAATATTATAATTACCATTGCCGAACAATCGAACGTAACCTGAAGCCATTTATGCGGGTTAAAATTAAATGAATGGACTAATTCAACACCTTTCATGTAATGTCGATATTCCGGACAAACAAATGACGATCCTGAAAAATATTTATAATAATAAAACGTAAAAACGTAAAAGTTAGTTAAAAATACCCACCTAATAATAATAAGGTATTATTATCGCGACATTCGAAAAACGGGTTTTAATAATCTTTCTCTAGGAATTATTATTAATTCACTAAGTATAATTTTAAGGCAAAAAATACAAAAAAATTGTCAATTATAAAATATAATAAAACCAATATATATTTCATATCATGGGTAGCAGGGTAGACCATTGTTTTAACGATAGTTTAGGAATGTAGAATATACATTACATACTATAATATATAGAATAATAGGATATAATGTATTCTAATATATTATACACCCTATAGAGTAATTTAAATTATATAACTATAAGCAACAAAAAAACCATTGCAAACGAAAAATTAATCGTAGCTATGTAGTATTAGTCCTGTTTATTCGTTTATAAAGCGATAAACTAGGTATTTCTAACGAAAAAAGATTTGGAGCGAAGTAATATTTACGAATTTCGTAAAAATTTGATATTAAAACTTTTATAAAAAAAAAAAATTATTACATTACAGTCAATTTGTTTTTTTTACCACTAAGAACGGCTTATAATAAACCTCCTGTTAAGTTGTCAAGTATTTCTGTTTGGTCAAACAATTTTATCTATGGAGTACCTATTGAATATAGATTACGTAAAAAACTAGCAAAATTAAAATGCTTTATAACGTCGTAAATTTGTTAGTTTTAATTTTATGTCTTTTTCAGGTTTTTCTAAATTATTATGAAAACTACTTTCTATTACTGAAAACTAAATTTCGTAAGCAATTAGGTTCAAAATTCAACAAGAAAAGTCTTTAAGCATTTTTTGGTTTAAACAATATTTCTAGTAGGAAACATAGTTCGCTACACTTGTTGATTAGACATCAGAGCAAATTTTCTTTTGTTTACAGACAGAAAAAAACACACATCATATAGTGAAACTAATAGACCCTTCACTTCGCTTTAAATTTAAAAATATAAGAAATAAAAAAAGAACCCAGGGGGCAAATTGTTAAAAATGTCAATAAATGTTTCAAATAAAGTACTACCGGCCGGAAATGTTGCATCTTTTGAGGAATATAATGGTATGACAAAATCGAAGCGTTTCAACAAATTGAAATAGGTTTTCCTAAAAACAAAACTACGAATAGTAGCTTAATAAAATATTATCGCTCACCGGCGTAAGCGGCGTCCACATGCACCCAGATGTCTTCCTCTTTTCCAACTTCAGCAATCTCATCCAGACGGTCGAACGAACAACAGCTAGTTGTTCCTAGCGTGGCCACCACAAAAAACGGAATCAGCCCATCAGCACGGTCCTTTCGGATAATATCCCGGAGAGTGTCGCCCCGAAGCTTGTGTTCGCCGTCAGTTGCCACAGCTCGGAGAAGCACGCCTCCCAATAGGCCGGCGCGCTCCACGGACGAATGGGACAGTTCGGACGAGTACGCCACCAGTTTGGGAACGACATCCGAGTCCACTATGGCCGGGTCGGTCGCTTTTATCTTTTGCAGCATCCGCGCCTTGGCACCCAGCAACGCCACCAGGGTTGCTTCGCTGGCCGTTCCCTACGATATAAAATCTTAATCATAACATTTTTTGTAAAACCAAATTTCAACCAAAATAAAAAAGGAGAAAGAACGAACTTGAACCACCAAATAATTTATCATGATTATTTTAATATCTAATAATTTAAAGGTTTTCAAACTGGAATAACCATTTTTGTAGTTATTGTGGTATCGAAAAAAGTAAAAATAATATTACACAATGCAAGTAGATTTTAAATTTCATCTGAAACTTATGAAGACACGTGAGCAACTATTATAAATCGCCATTTATTTTTGGAATTTTCTGTTTACCTTTCCCTGAAAAAAGGTCTGCGGATGCTCATAGTAGATACAAGTTTTCTTGTTTTTGTAGCGAAAATATACCTAGTTTATTAATATTATTACAATAACACAAAACCCCTTAAATAATGGAGAGCAGTTGACGTCCTCATTGATATGGAAGGAAAAATCCTTATTTATCGAAATCTGAATTAATAAGTAAATGATCAAAAATTTATCGTTATATATGACACGGCTAATATTGAAAATTAGATAATTTCAAATTTTTGTTTAATACAACCAATCTTGTGTTTTTAGTTTTAATATTAGAGCGAATTGAATTATTACCAAACTTTCAGGTAAAAACATTGTCAACTGTGTTTGTATGCTGGTTATATTTATTCGATATTTTAATTTTCAAGTGAGATACGAGTATGTGAATTATTACAATTGAAAATTAAATAACAAAAAAAAAAAAAAACAACATACAAATACAGACAGTGTTCTTATTCTTCTCTTTATAATTATATGTATGATAATAGGCCAATTCATTGTAATATTATAACTAACAGCACAAAATTGGTTCGAAACCACTACTGTACGAAAATTAGATATTGTCTAATTTTCAATATCAACCGTGACATTTAATATGTATAACGTATATTATATATTGTATAATCAATATACTGATATCTATATTGAAAGACGGATTTATACATTTAATTTTTATACGAATAATTAATTTTTATCCTTCCGTCTTTTTAATTAAAAAGAAAATTAAACACATTTATAATAGCGGTTGAAACCTTAAAAACAAAAGATTAATTTTATTATTGAACAAAAAAAAAAAATGTCGTCTCGGCAGTTTTGTTTGGGAAATAAATAACGAAAATAAAAAAATATTTCGAAATACGCGTCCTAATTTTAAATATAAAATCATAATGCGTGAAAGAAAAAAAAAAGAACTATAATAATACATATAGGTACTTACGCATGTGTGAGCAAAATGCACTTAATTTTTGTTTTCATTTATTATGGGTACATATCTTAAGAAATACATATTTTGTGTTTAAAATCGGAGAGAAATATAATTAGTTTTATGTTAGAGCACATAATATTATAATATACAATGCTGAAAAATACACAATAATTTGCATCACGGACATTTTCGTTATTTATATTGATACCGTTCTTTTTGTGCTATTGTCCACTGTACCAATATCAAAGATTTGATTTTACATAAAATATACTTTTAATAATCAATGCGCATATTATATAAATTATCGGCTGTATAAATATGACATACCTGTATGACACCACCTCCGCCTTGACCGGCAGAAGCTAAAAACATTTCCGGTAAGCCGATCATTTTAGCTAACCAATCCATCATGACCACTTCGAGTTCAGTACATGCGGGACTCGATATCTAAGTAGGTATAATATAGCAATTAATAACATAATATTATTTTAATATATTGACCTATTAACAGAGACCTATTTAGGAGATAAGGGAGGAAACATTGCATACAATATAACAAGTGCTCAACGCTCTCAACACTCGTTTGATAATATTATCATTATTTTAATTTTTTGTTATTTCGTACAAATCTGTGAAGTATGGCAATGTTATAAATGAGTTTAGTTAATCAAAAACATGCAAAAAAATACAATTTATTTTTGTAGTAATTGTGTAAGTAATTAAAGTAATTGCCATATATATTATAAATTATTACAATTCAATAAATTACAACTAATTTCATTTTCAAACATTTATATTTAATGGAGGGGAAAGGGTAGGCAAAACCCCGAATATGTCTCTGTCTCTAAAGTCTATAAAATCCGATACCATAGATATCAATTTATCTATACAGTTTTCTAATGATAATAATGAATTGATATATTGTACATTTTATTTATAAGGTTTTAAGGATTTAAGGTTAGAATAATTTACTATAATAAACAAGTGATGTTGTCGAATGATTTAAAATTAATTTAATTTCTATTTTTTTCAATCATTATGAAGTCATTTAAGTTTTAATATAACATTTTTAATTTATACCACTACTCTTTATACCCAATTTACAATTTCGATTTCAAATAAGAACTCCTCCTTTTCGGTGGCAAAGTGAATCTGTAATATTCCAGAAGAAACCTGTAATTCACTCGGTACCCACCCACCAATATTTTCCAATGTTCACCTATTTTTACTAAATTAGTAAATGAGTACTAATATTTAATTGTTTTCGTATTGAGCATCCACCTTCTTCGTTTCTCAAAGATCGAATTCGTTTCGCCACTGTCCCCTTATTTAAATTAAAACTAGTATATTCAATATTTTTCTACAGATATTGATACGCATATAACGCTATGGTATCGGATATACCGCTTAACTGTTATAACAGTTTAAAAATGTATAGAAAAATAAATTCTATTAGAATCTGTGATTATAGGAGGAAAGTACCTATTTAAAAAACTACAAGCGTATAATCATTTAAGGATATACGGAGTAAGGGTGAACAATTTAAAATAGTATTAAAATAATGCTTAAATAACTCCATAACGATTGAAAAATACAGATATCAATTATCAAACTGTAACAATGTGACTTATAATCTTCTAAGAATATCGCTGGTTCATAATATAATTAATTATTGTCCTGTATACAAGACATTTGTATACCTATACAGGTTTATACACTATACAAATTACAGATCGTTTCTACAATTGCCAATATGAGTGGTTATAATAGTTTAAAATATTATATAGGCGAAACATATAAAATCGAGAATTTTATAAGCGAACTTTATGAAAACAAAAAAATTGTCAAGTAGTATTATGGCCATTCATAATTGATTTCGAGATAAAATGTACAATATTAACGATATTGATTTATGTTCATAGTATATTTGAATGTTCAAAATAGAACACAAAGTATTATTCGTTTCGTCACACTGCAGGATAAAAAAAAAAAATTCAATTACCCACGAAAATCCGATGCAAGCGATTGAATCGCTCAGTATGTCGGCGACAATAGCCGGATAGCTGTTTGCCGTAGGAAAATAAGCATGGAATCTCGGAGAATGCCAATGTGTCACCTACAAACACATTTAATAACACGATTATTCATAAACATCGCGTCGCTGATATTTTATATCGTCATGATTAGTATTTTTTAATTTTTTATTGTTATAGAATATGCGTATCATATGTATCAAAACGCGCACGGCTCTACGGTTTTACCCCGGGCATAATCAGCTTTTCGACGTCATTCATGACGTCTTTCCAGTTTTCCGGGTCGTTGGGTGCCTCCGCGGGTAAAAGCGGTCTCAAGTAACCCGGTTTCACGGACGATAACACTTTCCTGTATAACAAACGAAACGGATATAAACTATTATGTATATCAATAATTAACCATATAATATTATTCACCTATAGCGGCCGTCGGTTAAAACACAAAAAATGTTATACTCTAAATATCTTTTAAATTATAATCAATATAGTGGTGGACACAGGGGAAGGGGGAGGGTGTTCGATTATTTCTTTTATTGAAAAGTTAAACAAATGTAATGTAATATATTGATATAATATTATGTATACCAGCTAATTATACATTATAAAATACGACTGAATGTGGAATTCTACTTTATGTTATTTTAAACATTTAAATTATATTTTATAGCTATTACTGACAAATTAGGGCAGGACATTTTTCTCAAAACATTTCATTGTGCCAATATCATGCCTATTTGCTTCCAAATATTATATCGAATTAATAAAACCAAATACTATATAAAAAGTCTTAATTTTCAGCTAGCACTGACTGCTTTAACTATTGTGTATTAATGAAAAATTAACCTTAAGATGATGTCAGACGTGACTTCTGCATTATGTGTGCTGTCTCCGTCTTACAGATACACCAAGTAGTAAATTTGAGTTGAACAGGGACGAATTTGCACTGTTAACTTTAATATTAGGATTAATTAACTTATTTTAAAAAAATAAAACTTAAAGGAAAGAATATAATCTGCGCAACCTTGTTAGTTTTTTTGGATATTTCAATTTTTAATTCGAGTTATAAGTATTTTTAAATTGTTATATTTTAGATACCTATTCATATAATCTTGCTTTAAATTAAAATATCGGGAAAACTTAAATGTATGAATGAATAATGTTCTTATCATTAAGTTTGATAATAGGCTAATTAACTTTAATATTATAACACAAAGTTGTCCTTGCTGAACGCAAATTTGCTATGCCGAATATTTGTAAGGTGGAAACATATGCAGATATCACATCATCACGGATAAAATTCTGTTGGACATAATTAAGTTGCGAAACATAATACATTTCACTTAGTTTAATTAAAATCAACTAAATTTTTCAATTTTTCAATTAATTTATATCCAGTCTTGATTTGCGTATAAAAATGTTTAGAAGAATATTCTTTGCAAGTATATGATATTTATGTAGAAAAATTACAAAGTATTATTTTAAGGGTGAAAATATTTTGTTTTGATGTTGGGGAAAAATGGTCTAGATTTATGTTTTTTATTTTTGGAGAAAAATGGTCAGTGGAGAAAAATAGTTTACCATTTTTAGAGGAAAATAACTACGGCCACAAATTAATCAATATTTGATAAAAATATTACTTACCTATCCCGAATATTTTCCAAATAATTTCCAACATAATTGATCATGTCTGCAGAAAACTCTTTAAACTCTTTGAAATCCATAACGTTATCCTACAAACATACACATACATATATTTATTAATGAGCTGCCACAGCCAAAATGTCTATAATTTATTATCACGGTACACAATGGTTCATGCAATTATAAAAAAAATCTGATACTGCTGATGGATGAGTCTCTATTATAGATGGGAAGTTAAGAAAGTAGGATACATAAAGTTATTTAATTTATATTTGTAAGCAACGATAAACCATTGTTAATGAAAAACGATTCTTAATGAAGTTCATTTATACATGATTTGTATGGCTGTATCTACAATATTTACGATTTTCTTCAAAATTTAATAATAAAATGATAATAAAAAAAAAAAAATTACATTACACTCCAATTTTTTTTTACCTCTCAAATTTTAAAATATTTCTGTTTAGTTTAATAATTTTATTCACGGAGTATTTACCTACCAAACAATTAAAATAATTATCCTTTTTCTTAATTATTATGAAAACTACTTAGAAAATCAAAAAATGACTAACTTCATAAGTAATTAGATCTAAAATGAAACAAAAGAGATCTTAGACATTGTTTGATTAAAGTAATATTTCTAGTAAAAAACATAGTTTTCAAAGTTAAAACCAATGAAATCGGTAACATTGCGGCACGCCGTAAATATTTGCCGTTTTACCTATAATTTTGTTTCCAATTTTTCCCAATTATTTTAAAAAACCTAATGGAAAATCAAAAAAATGATGCCTTTAATGCATCAGCTAGATGAAATTTTTTTTCAGAAAAGGTGCTTGATACATCGGAGCAAGTTTTTCTTTTGAAAAGTTGTTTACAGGCAGAACATAAATACATTTAAGTAAAACCAATAGATCCTTCGATCCATTCCGAATTTGAACGTGAATGTGATAAGAGTATTGTTTGGTGAAAATTGGGATGTTTGTGTTATCAGAAATTCGAAAGTGAATTCGCGATTATTGCTGCGTTTGAAATAGGTATACCTTTCTGAACTTTGAACTTTACTGCTGTATAGAATACATATAATTTTTAAACCATAAATTATTATTATTGTATCAATTCGAACTAATAAAAACTGCGAATACAAAAAATAAAACTTAAACAATAATCATGTATATAAAGTCAGTTAACTGAAAAAATTTATTTTTACCATCATGTAGGCATTAATTATTGTTAGGATAATTATTTTATCAGAATATATTGGTTAGGTTAGAATGAAACTTTTAGAACATGTAGGTACCTATACTTACTTATAGTATTGAATTCAGACAATATTTTTAGAGGGGGGACATTATTAAAATTATAGTTATGAACTTCTTTTTTTTGCATATCTATCCTCTTACTCAGACCAGTCAAATTTGTTTAATTATTTAATTAATTATTAATTTACCTATATTTAACATGGAAGTCAAAAAAAATTCCAGGGGGGGCTATCGACCCCCTGACATACACCTGGATTCAACACTGCTTATTTAAACTATTAAAAAGTTTCAAAAAGGTACGCGATATTTTTATATTAAAAATTTGGCTATTTTATTATGATTTTTAGATTCTGAGCTGAGCGAGGAATGTATTGGTTTTATTATGATGTTTATTTTTTTTTATGTGAAAACTTTTTCTACCAGAAAGCATACTCCGATTATCAAGTATAACACTTTTTCTGAAAAGAAATGTTATCTGGGTGCTACTTCAAATGGCTTATTTTTTTGAAATTCTCAATAATATTCGAGATAATGAGGAAAACTTCGGTCTTTTGGTTAAAAAGATTGAAAGATTAAAAATAAGGTTTTCAATGACAACCGTTTTTATTTATTTTTGTTATTATTAAGTTTTTTATTGTTTTAATCTTTTTTAAACAATCATTATTGTCATGAAAACGTACATTGTTGTAAACATTTTACTATAATATGATAATATATATACCATATATTGTATTGTGGACAAAGCAAAAATATAAACTGAAATCCGCTCAGAATCGTTTTATCGTTAGCAATGGTTTATCCTTGCTTACAGATATATATTCAATTCTCGTATGTATCCTATATTCCCAACTTCCCACCTACAACAGTAGCTGCACCCACGTGCGAGATATGTCCGACCTTTTTTTTATAAATTGATATACACACATATTATATAGTACCCAGTAATATGACATTAATTATATAGGTATGATTGATGCAAAAACTATTTTATAACCTACTATATAATTTAAAGTTTAATTTTACATGAGTTTAAAGCCTGCCTGTACCTAGTCCGTATTTCTATATAAAAAAATTATAAAGATTTTGATGTCGTCAAACACGTTAACATGTTGAGAAAATAAATAGCTAATAGGTATACATAAAGTTATTTAAATTATATGTCTACGCATTAGGCAATGATTTATATTGCTAACGATGCAAGAGTTTTGGTTTTTTGTAATTATTATGAAAACCGCTTTAAAATCAAAAAAATACCAATGTACCCACTAAATTCAAAATGCAACAAAAATGGCTCTTGTCATTTTTTGATTGGAACGAAATTTCTGGTAGGAAAGCTTTCCCGTCTGACAAAAAAAAAAAAAAATAAGCACACATCATAGTAAAACCTAACCTCGCTACGTTCAGAAACCAAAATAGAACGTTAGGATGCGTGTTTTTGAACATAAAAACCTCGTATAGAAAAATTATTTTAACTTGAAATGAATATGGTTTGATGTAAAATAGCAGTATATTATATAAATTAAAAACACAACTTTAACTGTATAGACGCGATAATATAGTTATATCCATTTAGTTGAATATTTATATAAAAGTTACGGATTTTATGTAAACAAAATTTCACTTTTTAATCTTGAACATCTCCGTCGTCTAAACAAATTGAAAACCCATATCTCATACCCTAAAAAGTGTTATGGATAATACATTTTCAGTGAAAATTTTAAAATCACACTGAGCGTATTTTTTTTTTTTTGTTTAACGTGGAAATTATTATTTTATGTTTTTTTAATAAGGATTTAAGACCGGTTTTAGATTTATACGAAAGTGAACTTTAATAATTTTGAGTCGCGAAATTTTCATACTATTACTTGCAACAATTTCGTGAAATTGCTTAAAACACGCAATCTCTTCAATATTATTAACGTGAATTCCTTTTAAGTGGGTATTCTAATTGCTTTTATAATGATAATAATTATGGTACCTATATAATTATAATATCATTATTATAATATAATATTATATAATTATGGTATTCAATTTGATATAGACACAATAATATAATAAAACTGACGGAAAAATATTAATGAAAACATTAATTACATTTTTCGGTTTAATTATATATATGCCATGCCAACATTTTATATTATAGGTAATAAGTGCAAGCTGTTATCGTACTTGTCACGCTTCTTAATGATTGAGTGCCGTAATATACGTAGGTAACATGCGATAAGTTGAACTTTTCCAATATTATTATAATAATATATTTTGATAATATTTGGTAATTGGTGCATATTTATACAAAATATTAATGATGAAAATAAAGAAAGTGAATGCAATTAAAGCTAATATATTATTGTATATTAGTTATACTTCAATAAAGGATAACTTATAAAAAAAATACTTATTTAACGCTAATTTGTTTAAAAGTACCTGTACTAAATTCAAACGGGATGCCGTTGATTTGATTTGATTTTTTATAATTTAAGGATTATATGGTGAAAAATACAAGCGAATAAACAAGCTAATGTAACGTCATTTTCGTAATGGTGAAGTAGGGATATGTAACTCTAAATGACAATATAGTAGTTAATATTGTTTAGACGAATCAAAATAAATTATCATAAAATACTACGAATAATAATCGTACTGTTTTACCCAATAATCCAGTAAGGAGATGAATCACGGCCACTAAAAAAATATTCGAGTACAAATTATTAACACGCATATTGTGAGCAACTTATTAGTCAATAAGTGTAGGTAGACTTGTAATAATTTTAGTCCGAAAATTATTCAACGTTTTTTAAGTTAATAGCACTTTGAATGAATTAAATCACATTTAATAATTCATAAAATCAGCGCTTAAATTGGAAACATAAAAGAAGACTTAAAAAAAAAATTAGCTATATTATTGAACTCAACGTAACTCATGGGGGAACTTCGCTACCAACCCCCCCTCCATAACAAGTTTTAAACATATTTCAGTGATTAATAAATTACAAGAAAAACCCCTACAATGCAGACTTATAACACTGCTGGCTAAGTTTTTGCTTAAAGTATTTTATATAAGATTCTACTGATTAGATTGATAGATTTAATATGAAGTGTTTTTTTATTATGGTTTCTGGTTGAAAATAGGTACTTTAGTTCAACCTTTTTTATTCTACGCCTCCTTGTAAATTTTCAAAAACTTCACACTCCTTCTCTCTTAAATTAGATTAGACTATCAGTTTAGACTGCACTTTTACCTTTGTCAGCTGTACAAATAAATTTTACAAAATAACTGTACATAATGTAACTAAAATTAAATTATTGTTTTAAATTTTACTGATTGTAAAATAGTATAATTATTTTAACAACAAAATTTTCGCTATTACATCATCATTATAATCTTCCCGTGCAGTATCTAAATTTCCCCTGGGAGAATCCCTCCCTCCCGGTTAGGAACTACTGTTCTAGTTGGTGCGATAAGGAGGTGATTTTGTTATTTCAATTTTTTTGGTTTTTTTAACTATGGTAAAAATAGTAAAAAAATCTAATTGTTCGAGGTTTGTAGGTTTTTAATTGGCTTTATATGATTAATAAAATTGTTTTTCAAAAAACACAAGTTTAAATCAAACGGTTAAACATGAAGGTAAATGTTTATAGAATTTCATAAAAACGTCTAAATTTATTTTTGTTCTGTTGTCATTTAGTATGACATACTAAATCACAGAAATTTGTTAGTAAATTAACGCAAACATCAAATGTTGACATATCTTTAAGCTTTGGCCATTTTAGAAATTACATTGACATATTTAAAGGAACCAATATCAGAAGAATCTTTTGAGAAAACTAATATAGATTCAACAGCACTTGAAACGGAAGTGGAAATAGAATCTTACTCTTAATTAATAAACTCGACAAACTTTTAAGAAAAAAACAATTATTTCGGTACTATTATTTTTATTTGACCAGATGAAAACTTGAATTTAAAAAAAACTATTAGTTTGAAGTTTAAGTATAACAAGCAAGTGGAGCAATGTAAATAAAAAATTGATTATTTGTATTTTAGATTTTGAGTGGTACGAAGAAGCTTATGGTTTTACAAAGACGTTTTTTTTTCTGTGGACAAATTTTCTACCAGCAATTTTGCTCCGATTTACAATGATAGCACTTTTTCAGAAAATTAATCTGACTGGAAAGGTATTTTAGGGAAACCATTTTTAGATTTTCTCAAGAGTTTTCCCAGAAAATGTGAAAACATGGGAAAACCGGGAAAATCGGGATTCATTTCAATTTTGGAATTGGAATAATTCGAATTTTACCACAATATGACATATTTATTGTTGACAAAACACCACTATATCAACTTAATTCCGCTCAAAATCGTTTTTTTTTTTTTTTAGAAATGGTTTATCGTTGTTTACAGGTGTACATTAAATAGTACTTATAACAATGGCCACACCCGACCCCATTATCCTAGGACGTCTTCTTATTTTTCTTATTGATTAAACGTATTGTGCCTTAATTCAACCTACTTATAATTAATTAAATTACCCTAAATATTTTTTTAAATTTTCGGAAGACAAAATTTCACCGTTTAATCTTCAACAATATAATCCAGTATTCAATTAGTTTTGTTAATTTTGTATAAATAACTGTAGTAATTATATTTACACCAATTTATTGTAAGGGGTGGCATTTTTTTTAATTGCACAGGGTGGCAAAATACTTTGCGCCAGTCCTGAGTTGATGAAAATTTCTGAAAAATTAGTTGAAGTATAGATCATCCAGTGTTCTCCTAATTCGAATACTGTATCAAAATATATAGTGTCGCGAAGGTGCTTTCGATTATTCTCAAAACTCGTCTGATTCAATGGTTTCAAATATTCAGGATCTTCCTAGCAAGAATGCTTATTGTGCAATTTTAATAATTTCTGCGTTCACACGCAGAATCTAGTATACCTATTGGAAATCCTGTAACGTATACGTACACTATAATATTTATTAACGTAATAAGGCGGAAAATATTATCTATAATAATTATATGCCGTGTTTGTAGGAGCTATAGATGATAAATTCGATAATAGGACTGAATCCATGGGGAAGAAGACCTAGGAAAGACCGACACGAGATGGGAAGATGTAATAATAAATAGTGCCTATGTGGATTTGGCGGTGGTTCAAACTGGAAAGAAAAATCAATGGATAGGAAATGAAGGATTGAGTGCAAGATGGTCTAGAAACCACGGAGGCCTAGAAACCAAAATAGATAAATATTAAAAAAATTATTCGGTATAGGTACATAATAATTAGTTCATAATTCCGTAAGTAATATTTACAAGTATAACGTGTATTGTTCATACCATTACAACTGGGAATTATTTCTATTCGCGAATTCACAATATCTATACTTACACGATATTATTATGTATTATTTAATACATAACAAATACCTAACAATAATAATGAAAATAAAGTAGATCCAAGTAAAACCAGTTTTAAACACCTTGGACTACATTACGCACAGTATTCAGACAGCAATAAAGTTGAGGTCGTTTACGCAGAGTAGGTTTTATCCTCGATGACGTGTGGGAAAACGTAATCGCTTGACCAAATCTTACATTCGTATTATTTGTTCGTATGGCCTAATCAACTATACTAAGCCCCTTCACCCGTGGTCCGGAAGTGACGATAACCCGCCGTGTGTCATGGACCAAATAATATGATTAACGAATTTGACGTAATGAAACTCGTTTATAATGTAGGTATTCGAAATAATTGAAAGACCTAACCAATTGTACGTTGGTATTGTGCCATACACAAATAATCGATCACGAGTTAGGTGGGTCGTTACGACACTAAATGAAATATATAGTAACGATACTCGCGATTTAATAGGATTTATATTTTAATGGTGTAATATGGTATTATTAAATGTCCAATTACATAGAACTAACTAATGGTTATAAAATAATACAATCATTAAAACATATTTTCACTATCGTTCAACTTTTATAATGGTACCGCACTGTATATAAGTTTATATTATCTATATTGTATAAAAAATAAATCCTTGTTAACGAGCATACCTACATGGTAAAGTAAGTACCTATCCCTAGATAGATACATTTAAAATTAATTTTTAAATTCAGTGCGGTTTCGTCATTTCATTTCTATTTGTTTTTGTATTTGTATTTTTTTTTTTTTTTTTTATTCGGTAAGTCTTAATTTTTTTCCTCGTAAATATACCCGGTATTAGTATAGTAGTAGGTATAATTATAGTAGTACGTATTTGAAGTTAATAGACAAATAACTATATAGTTATTAAAGTGTGTTGTACATACAGTAGAGATTATAGATGGATATATTTATAAATATCATTATACGAATCTTCCGTGACTTACTTTTCCGTCTTTGATGGGATTAAAAGAATTAGGTATACCTAATTTTTTACTTCGTAAAGTTGGCAAATTTGACGGTATAACTTTCTTGGATGTGGTAACGTGTTATGAAACGTTATTCAGAAAATACGTGAAGGTTATACGCTTAAAAAAAAAAAACCTGTCTTAAAACCAGCAGGGTTGAATTTACACTGGCAGTTTTAAAAAAATAAAGCGGATTTAAAACCTTTCACTGTACACACGTATAGCTTGGTAGATGGATAGGTATGTGATTTATTTCTTTTTTTGATCTGTTTAACTATTTTCTGCAGCTGAATTACATACTCAGCCTAATAAATTAAATATATATGTAAAATGTGAGGCATACGTTAACGGGTTAAGGACACGGTTTTTCATCATTTTACGAATGATAATCTGTCGCGTAATAATATTATGTGATCTCGTGTATCCCAAATTAATATTATATAGGTACTAACAATATAATAGTATCCTTATATTATAATCCCTATGCACGTAATGTTACAATAACATTATTGTTACTAATGCCACTATGATATAGTGTAAAATTAAAGTATACTTATATCATTAACTTTATTATACAACCTGACCGATGGATGTAATGTGTTATATAATATATATTAGACGAACAAATATACATTTGTGTTAAACCATTTATCGTAATGATAATTAATTATTATTAGTTATTTAATTTAATAAAATTAAATTTGACAGTACCGCAATTACTTATATTAAGAAATCAACTAGGTACTACATTAGGTATATTTGATGTACTCGTACAATCAGATTTAATATCTAAGTACATATACTAACTTACTGCGGTAAATTATAGGCAGGTACTATACTTAAAAAGTGACGGATGAAAATCATAATTAATCATCATAACTATATACGTGCATACACTGATATACAATTAATTTCATACAATATTATTAATGTATATTTCTTGTTTAAAATATTATTTATTTTGGTAGGTGTCAACATTGTTAGTATAAATATTATTATAGTTCGTATGATTAATTAAAGTAAATTTTTTATCTCATATCACATACCTACATGTTTTTATTTGTAGAAGTCGTGATGGTGGACTATAATGTACAAACGTTAGCGTTGGTTTTATTTATTAAAAAAACCATTTATATTTACTTTATATACTAATTTAATTATACCAATGTCAAATTAATAATAATTTAATAGAATAAATTATTATTATGCAATGACTTGAATACAAATCATTTTTCAAGTAGTAATAATTTTTACTTATTTTTATGCATTTTTTTAAAATTTTTATATTTGAAAACTACTTATTGTTATTATTTTACGGTCCAAGATTATACTATGGTAAATCATATTAAAATACGTACCTATCCATTTTATGAAATTTCTATAGAAACAATATATGGTTGTGAAATTATTTTTGTTTTGTTTTTCAATAATTTCTACGGTTATTTACAGTAATGTTAGTGGATAATTGCCCCTCCCCACCCTTATATCATTGATAAAAATTGATTTATAATCTGTACATCGATTAGTATTCTTGTATAGACAATTCATTCTAATAAATAATTCTGTACATTTCGAAAAATTTATTATGTCAAACTATAGGTATAAAAAAATGATTGATCTAAAAATAATTGATTATCTATAAAATGTCAAATATTTTTTAAGAAACTACATTACTTGGACATTTTTATTTTACAATTAAAAAATAACGCATTTAATAGCAATGTGTGTGATTTAATGGTAAATAAAGGAAAATATTATTACATTTATCGGGTAGGGCTCTTTTTGATCCCTATTAATGATGTGATTTAAATCCGGATTATTTGAAATCAAAAAATTCTGATTTTAGATTTTTTCAGATCTATTGTATAAATTTTTCTATAGATCTCTCACTACTTTTATTATCTGATGTGTATTAAATAACTATATAGAAAAAAAATGTCTATAACATATTTTCAACCTTTCGCCCATATTTTATCTTTGTTTGATATTTTTACTTAGTGTGATTCTAATAGATTATTATCAAATATACCTAATTAATATTATATAATACTTATCTTATTAGGTATATTTATATTATAAACAAATATATACAAATGATTAGTTTTAGAATAGAATAAAAAATGCCTAAAAGAATCCAAAATCAAAGTTTCAAAATCTAAAACCTAAATTTTAAATACATTTTTGATAAGATTTCAGATTCCGAATTTTCGGATCATCGAAGTTCAGCAAATCCGGATTTTTCCCACCACTTGTACCTATTATCGTATTAAATTAATTTACAAACCAATATCGACAAATATTTTAAATATTATATTTCCATCAATCAAAGCCACCATATTATAAATTCGCATCGTGGGTATATTTGCATCAAGCCCATTTTTATATGAATGGAAAGTTGGGAAGGATATCTATAGGATGAAGAGTAATTTATTTTGTACATTAAAAGTAAGGATAGGTCATTACAATCATAAAACGATTATTAGCCGAGCTTGATAAACTGGTAAGGTTATAGTATTATAGTCGCGCTTTCCCCCTTTGTATAGCCAAAGTTATATATACCCAGAAATCAACAAAAGTAAACCAATGTATCGTCATTTTGTTGTCAATTCTTTTTTTAAGTTATTGATAAAAGTATTGGGAATTTTGAAAAAAAAAAACAAAATAGTGAGCGACGAAAAATTGATGGAAAAATCTGATCGAATTTTACTAACCGAAAAAACGTTTTCTGAGAGAAAATAACGAGAATCTAAAGTCGAATTATTTCAAACGTTCAAAACAAAAATAAAATCACTACGCAAATAGATTCATGTAATACCTAATCATTATGCGTATTATGTCATTGTGTATATATTATTGTGTTGCGATATTCGAATTAATGGTCTTTAAAATCGTGAGATGAAGCCATTGTGGGTTGGGTTGGGGGGGATTAAGACACTCGCTCAAATATTATTATTGGGAATATCAATTTTGTGCCCGTCGACGAAATAAATAAACATAATTCCGGATAAATATGCAGGTGTTGTTTTCGGATATTGAAAAAAAAAATGTGTAATATGTATTTGGATTAAACTCTTTTATAATATTAATCCTCCTAATCCCCGCAGCGTCTTCTTTACTCTCATTTACGAGGGGTCATTCGGGCCACTGCGTGCGGTTTCCTTAATTTTAAACACCGGACCGCTTATTTAGGTTTTCAGCTCTTATGTATATTGTACCGTGTGTTTTTCTAACCTTTCGTAAAATAATTGTCGAGACTATAATATTGTATTGTATTGCTTAGCAGAGTTTCACAAAAAAAAAAAAATAATAAATAAATAAATAAATAAAACATATATAATTGGGTGGCGTCACTCACTTCGTGTATTATATATATATATAGGCAGGTGGCAGTGGCGGCAACGTTAACTGCAGCAGGCGAAAATTGACGTTCGGCGTGTTGACGCGGACGCGGTGCGAACAAGAGTGATCGTCGTCGGCGGCGGGTGCGTCCAAAGCTACAAGTGCCACCCGGCCGCGTACAGTATAGAGGTACCTAGCGACCGTCGATAAAATATAACGCGCGGCGTTCTCTCTCCGGCGGGACCGGGACACGATTCGACGATTTGGCCGCGGACGGGGTGCCGACGGTGCGGCGAATCGAGGCGGGAGGGACGGCACTCAGCGTAATGCGTGAGTTTTATCCGCGACAACGGCCTTCTATATAGGTATACGCGCGCGTGTCTTTTCTGCTGTACCGACCTTTTACAATTATTATTATTATTATTATTATTGCCGTTAACAATCTCCGGTCCTTTTTCCGTTCTCTCCGGAATTATATTTATTATTACGTAGGTACGTATATATATATATATGTAAATATAGGTACGACTGTGCGAATGTATCGATTATTATTATCGGGTCCAGAACAGAATTATTGTGTATTTTTTTCTTTTCTTCTTCTTCGCGGTATTATAATATTATCACATCTCCTATTATACATTTAATCGATATATTATTGATGATAATGCGTAGGTCTTAACCGGTAGGTACTATGCACGCGTATACACGTATATAAAATATAAAATGTATATAGTTTCCTTCTTCGCGAGATTCTCCCCCGGGAACGTCTACACACGGTCCGCAATCCAACGCGGTAATGCGGGTTGCGCACACAGGTCCAAAGACACAGAAAGAGAGGGGAAAAAAATGATCGCGATATTGGAACAATATCCCTCAAGTGCATTTAACGAACAATACGGCGGGCGTTCGCCGTCTCAGTTAATCTAACGCGCGTCGTAGCAAAAACAGCGTTTCGCTCTTCCAATACAGTCTGAGTACACCCAGACTACCGATTAGTCTGATAAACTCTCTTTTTTTTTTTTTTTAATGCCCAAACAAACACGAGAAGTCTTATAGATTTCTTTACAGAACTGTACTGTTGACTATTATTGTTTTTCAAACCTATATTTTATTTGCACTCGTAAATTCGTCTTTTTAAAAATATTATTTTGAACAAAACCGAACAGAACTGAAAGACAGAAATTTAAAAGAAAAAAGAAAAACTGTTCTATAGATATCTATGGTTAAACTTATTCTCGTGTTTATTTTAACAGCGCCGAAATCAAGTTTGAGTATTATTGAAAGTACGAAAACACATTTTTGCTATATTGCCCGTTTGATTGACGCACAGGCGCAAATGCGCGTACAACGTTCTTTGATCGTAAGTATCTATATCTACCTGTCAATACGTAAAGTGTATTTGATTTGGTACTGCATTAGCTGTTTATTTTTGTAAATTGACCATATAATGTGACGCGCTTATTGGATATATCATCCCGATTGCCTTTGTTTTTCCGTGTAGCTGATATACTATAATTAAAAACATAGAGCATACAATATGAAATATGAATAAACAAATACTATAAATTGTTTGGTATAGTTATCATGAAAATGAATAATAAAATAATGCAGGCAACCTGTTTGCTCAAAAATATGCTGGACAGGAAAAAAAATTCTTATGCATCGTAGAGTGAACAAATTTCGATAAGCTTTTTTTTTTTTGCTGAAAAGAGAACAACTTTTTAATACGGCGTATTGAACTTGGATTTTGAAAATGCAGTGTTTGAATATTAATCATTTTTTATCACTTTTTTTTAAGACTCGTTTTATTTGTGGAATTTGAGTAGTAACCAAAAATCGAAATCCAATTCACCCTACTTTATATTAGGATATTTTCCTCTTTTAAACGAAGAAATAATGATCTAAATCGATCCGGATCTAATGAATAACTAAATTTTAAAATGGGTATGCTAAAAAATATAAACTATTTCGTTATTATTTATTATCTAAAATGTATTAAAATATTTTTAAAACCGATTTGTACATTTAAAATATTTTTCTTAAAATGAGTTATCAATCCATTTTCAACAGGATTTCTCCTATTGAAATAAATTAGTTCTATGTAAAACAACCAATTTGTATAATTTTTTTTTTCTATGTATTCCTTCATTTAATTTTTTAGTCACGTTTTATATTTTGACTGATATATCTAATGAATGATGATACATTTTTAATTCGAAACCGGTCGTATAATACATTATTTGATTAATATTCAAAATTAATTACTGAAAATAATGAAAATCATTAATTAGCATGAATTCAATCAAAATCATTAATACTGAACATAATACCGACTACACCGTCTGGGCGGCGCCGATAACGACATTCTTCTTTTTTATCTTGTCTGTCTAAATTCAACCCTCATTCGGCAGTTTTATATTGGCTTAAAGAAAAACTAGACATGTTAAGGTACAGCCGTATGCTGTTAAGCAGAAATGATTTCAAGGGGTTTTTTCTGAAGCTGAAACCTCAAAAAGTATTTCTTTTGCTGAGAATAACAGTACCAAAGTTTGTTTTTAACTAAATTTATATAATTGTTTTAAATATTACACTGTGTTAAATGTTATTCTCAATAAAGTAGGTATTTGTTATTATTTAATAATATAAATAATATATGTTAACTCAAGCTATTCAGGTTTTAATTTTAAAATTTCTAATTATATATCAAGGACTTTTATAGAAGATTGTCTTAGATTGTATCTGTTATAACTAATTATTAATAAATACCAAAAACAATTATGCAACGAAGTCATATGTAGCATGTGCACTACTAGGTCTATGTTCATTATTTTAAAACATTTTGGTGTGTGAAATAGGGTGTGCAGTAGCACAATCCTATAAAATCTGTAGTTTTTTTGTGTTATTTACAGTATTTGTATAAACAAAATATATTTATTATTACTTTTTTTTTGGAATATAGTTGGAATGCATTCATTATAAGGAATGACAAATAGAAATAAATATGTTTTTAAAAGTTATTTTTCAAACACTGGTAAAATATACCGCACACTGTTTTACGGGAGCCACCGATCATATTACGCTCGTACATTATAGTATACACGAATAGTATTTGTTAATTTTGTTTTTTTACGTATTATAATATACTCGAAAATTTAACGCACACATGGGCACATATATTATTATTATAACACGATAAAATATTACGCGTGAATAGAATGATTTCGCGTCACAACGAGCGCGCCATAATAATATTTTTTATTCTCAAGACAATGGCTACGCGTAGACGAAAAAGTAACGGTTTCTTATACAAACACATTTCTTATTAATTATATTATTACTGACGGTTTGTATAATCGTGTGCGTATGTATACTAAGTATATGAACGTATATTTCGCGTTTTGTTCTTATAACAAAATCGCGCGCGTTTTTAATTCAATTGCTCGTAAATCGCGTATTTTATTTTATATACTCATAATTAGCTGGCGCACATCGTACAACGCCCGTTTGTAAACTACTATATTGACGCTGTTTTAACAGGATAGCTATTGGTATAGCTAGTATAGGTATCATTAGGTATCTACACCGGAATGCATTTTTTTTTTTAATTATAACAGTGGTGTTCTCTACTCTATAATAGCTGAATTACTAAATTAATATGTATTCATAGCTGAATCACTCGGCTTCACCCGTGTGTATTTATTAAATTTTTTTCATAACTCCCCGAGTTACTTGTATTTGTATTTTGTATTTTTTTTTCTCCTTTGTATTGTTATATGTTCTCGTACGTCAGTTTTAAGTTTAAAACGTAATAATTTCTTGCCTCAATGTCGACTGCCGTTTGGCGTATATTTTTTCAAATAAATAAATAAATATTTACAATATTATTTTAGAATATTATAATTATGGTAACATTGTTGGTTCTTTCAGGCAGCAGTATTACCAGACTATCACAAGAGCTTACACGTGAACAGGCAACGTATAATTGGACATAGGAGAAACAGTCATTCTTTAAATCCACACTTTCCAATTTCAAAGCCTTGTACTTATTGTTAATTGTCATGGAAAAACAGACTATGACGGGAAACTGTAGCCGTTTGAATTGAAAGTGGTAGTCAGATGGAAATTAAAGTTATTCTTGGTAGAAAAACTGATTCACAGCCTGTAAAGATAGTTGTTTCAATTACATTTTTTTATAAGATAATTCTTGTATATTCAATAGACTAAAAACTATTTGGTTATGGAAAAAACTATACTCGAATAGTTTTTTGAAATTTTCGATAGGTTTTCCAAATAAAAGTATTTGGTATAAAGGGAAAACATTTTCGAGGGAAAAATTTTAATTTCTACAGTATGATTAGATTTCATTTATAATTTGAGATTCTGTGTATCAAAGTGTAACGAATAATGTATTGGTTTTACTAAAATGTTTAGTTTTTAATTTTTAAAATTTAAAATTTTTTTATACTGTATACAAAAATTCTACCAGAAATCTTGTTCCGATATTTATGAGTAGCACCATTTTTGAAAGGAAATATTGTCCAGATAATAGTTTTAGGAGGTAATTTTTTGATTTTCCAAGTGGTTTTTATAATATCTGGGAAAAACCAGGATAAAACACAAGAAAAACGGACAATTTATGAAAATAATGTTTTTATTATTTTTAAATTTTGTTATTTGTTGTAATTCAGTTAATATAATGCTCATAGAGACTTAAAATTTGAACGAAAAACCTTATAGTAGCTTTTTCTAGACATGGTAAAATTTTCGAAATATTTGAGCCATTTTTAAGCTTTTTATAAAAATTTTAATATTTTTGTTGAAATTCAGTTAAAAATATTTGTATTGACTCTATCGACGTAAAATTTGGAAAGAAATGTATATTTGACTTTTTTAGACGTGGTCAAATTTTCAAAAAATTTAAGCTATTTTGGGCTATTTATAGATATTTTAATTTTGCCAGTTTTGTAACGTAATTTTTATTCGTTCAGACTCGATAGTAAAATTGTTGAATTAAAAAAAATAATTGCAAATTTAACATGATATTCATTAAATCTTACTTTGTAGTCAAAAAAAAAATTGAGTTTAAAGTAATTTTTTTTTTTATAAAAAAATTTTAATATCAGATTTTGATGAAAATTGTTTGAGTAAAAATTATGTGGAACAAATTTAATTTTTCAATTTTTTTTTTTTTTTTGGATTTATATAATACCGATTTAATTACGATGGTGAAGTCAGAATTGAGTGGAATGACTAAGTTTCGAAATTATAGCTTTTTGAAGTTCTGATATCATGCGGATATTATATGTTATATTAAACAACTTTATACTGTTTTTTTAAAGAATACTTGTCGTGATTTAATATACATATCTAATATCATCTTAGGGTACGCTAGTTTAAATCCGTGTTCCGAAAAAAAATGATTGCACTTATTGTTTTCCTTTTACCTAAACAAAGAAAAAACAAATGCAATTTAGGTGTACCTAGAGACCCAGCTATTGTTCACTAGGATTATTTTAATTTAAAAATAACCTGGATTGGTTGTAACAATTTTCTACCAGAAATCTTTTTTCAATATTTAAGTGTAGCACTTTTTCTGGAGGATATCGGCTGGGAAGGTACTTTGGGGAAGTCATTTATCGATTTTTCCAAGAGTTTTTCCAGCAATTGTGAAAAACTAAGAAAAAACATAGGAAAATCAGGAGAAATGTAGAAAAATCGGTATGATATTAAACAAATGTAACTAAAGAAATTTACTGTTTAATTATTTCACTATAATATGACATAAATATCGTTGTATAAGCATCACTATTAACTGAACTCCGCTCAGAATCGTTTTTCGTTAGCAATGATTTATCGTTGCTTACAGATACAAATTAATTGCCCCTCTATATCCTACATTCCTAACTTCTCACCAACAACAGTGGCTGTACCCATCGTGCGAAGTATGTCTGTCTTTTTTACTTGTTGTTTTTAAAATAGAAATAAAATTGTCATTTCTGTAATAGGCGGATACATTAAATACTGGTGGAAGGAAGCTAATAACTATAAGTAACAGGTACGATTTATTTTTTTTATATTACTAATACTTAATACATTATTGTTATTATTATTGTCGCGTTATTATATGGTACATTTAGAAAGTAAATACAAGGCCGGATTATCAAAATCTATTATAGATACTAAGTAGATATAATGTATATTATATTACATTAAACTTTTTATACATTTATGAAATGATTTACGACTTAACGGGTGCCTAATATATAAAATGTGGTAAGTGATAATGAAAGTAATATGATAACGTAATTTCCTGTAGACCTATATAGAGTATATGGTTACCTTTATTATAATAATACAGTGGTGAAGGTTAAGGTTATATTCGAAAGGTAATTTCAATAATGTTATATATTATAAAAAAAATAAAACGCGTTTAATATTAAGTCTGTAGTATAATATGAACGTTTCGATTTCAATACGATTAACGATTATTACGTATAATATACATATTATTATAATTAGTTATATAAATATTATATAATCATATTAAATCATTAACGACGATGTTGTGATACTTGACAACTTCAATCTCAATATTATAATCATACACTTGTATTTTGTTATATCATGAAGTGTTTAATTGGAGTGTGTAGTTAGGAATAGGTACTAAATTAAACCATTAAACATAAATATTTCCATAAAATGCAAATATCGAAATAATACCGAATGAGTTAAAAAAACAAAAAAAAAAAAAAAAAACAATAAAATCGATTTACTTAGGTAGAAAAAAATAAAGTAAGTGGCCTATTTCGATTAGAATAAAAACAATGTAACATCAGTACCTCATACATGAAACATTATGTTAATAGAGTCATTCTAGTTGTCAAAACGATCGTTTAAACCCAATAGTTATATACTAATAAACTTATTAAATTCAATTAAGGGTCGTTTCACCAAGTGATTAATGAAATAACATATCAGACAGAAATCATAAATACATATTATTATAATACAATTAGTGTGGCAATTAAACTTTTGAGTGCCCAAGTGCAAGTCAAATTTTGCTGTGTCTACAATATCTTACATTACGTATATGTTATCACTATCATAAAAGAATGTGCCTCTTACAAATAATATTTCTGCCCATTTGTTGGTGTTTTAATATCCCAGAACCCTTGTTATATGCGGTTGGTTATTAAGTTACTTATATTGATATTAAATTAATATAATTTAATATAAATTTAACTACATGTACCTATACTTTTATTGGAATTTGGAATTATACAACTATTGAAATTTTAAATATTTTACACTGCTACCTACTCTATAATACTGTAATCTAAACAGTATGAAAATCTCCTTTTTAAAAAATACTCGAATATTATTCCTATACATATAGTGATTGAAAATATGAAATCGTTCCATTATATTTTATGTAAACAATAACCCGAACACGATGACCATATTATATTGTTATAAAACAAATCTGAACGTATTTTTTTTTTTAAACAATATTTTATATTATGTACGGTATTTATTAAACCGAGGTACCTATTTCCGACAGTCTTTGTTTTTGACAACTGACATTCAATTCATATTTTTCACTAGGTTTAACAAATCTATATTATTTAATAATATTATACAGGTACTATTCATAATAAAAATATTAAGTTGTTCAACAACGGTTGCTTTGGATAAATAGTTTCAAAACGAATGTTATGGATAAAAGAGATGAATTATTGGAAATTTCTTAATATTATATTAAAGAAATCAATAAAATAAAATATAGATAAATTTAGCAGGAATTTCATTGTTCAAAATCCCTACAGGACCAAGGTTCTGACATAAATTAAAATTCCAACAGATAATATCACTGAAATCATTTTACATTATTGAATGGTCGTTTACATTAGGAGTTTTTGATCTGATCATTAGAAAATACTCTTTATGAGTATATGGGATACTTGACGATTTTGTGAAATCTGAATGAAAATGTATACATCTCAATGTATAGAATATATTCCTTCTCAATGTTTGTTTATTCAAATGCGGTTTTCCTTATGAGTTCTTTAATATTGGAAATTACTAATTTCTACTACTATAAAATATAAGAAATGAATAAATTATTTGTTGTTGGCTCTAAACGGGTTTCGTTAAAATGTTAAATTGTTTTTACCATTATATTAACAACGTTTAAATTACATTCAGTCCCATGAAACCACGATGTGGGTGGTCACAGCAGAGCCCCAAGCTTAAAGTTGTAGTACTTGAAATTATACATTGTACTATCATAATAATAAAATATGTTAAAATAATCACAGTAAATATTTAAATATTAAATAATACCATGTTGATTATTTATAAAAAAAAGTGTTGATACTTGTGGTAACTGATGGATGTGCTACTCTTGTAGGTGTGAAATTAAGATACTAGCATCCATTAAGTTATTTAATTGTATCCGTAAGCAATGATAAACAATTGTTAAAAACTTCTGAGCGAAGTTAGATTATACATGTTATGAAAGGTCGTAATATTTACGATTTTCGTCAAAATTCTTATAAAAAAATTTCTACATTATAATCAACTCTTTTATTGACTACAAAGTACGACTTATAATGAACCTACTGTTAAATTTGCAAGCATTTTTGTTTGGTTTAATAATTATATCCACAGAGTACCTGTCGAATAAAAATTACGTAAAAAATTCGCAAAATTTAAATGTATATAATAATAGCTTAAAAATGGCACAAATGTTTAGAAAAAAAAAATATAAGTTTTATGTCTAAATTCCAAGTCTCTATGAACATTTTTAACTGAATTACAACAAAAAAACAAAATTTAAAATAATAAAAGCATTATTTTCATAAATTTTCCCATTTTCCTGCGTTTTTTCGATTTTTCTTAATATTCTGCAAGTCGTATGGAAAATTGAAAAATGACCTTCTTAAAGTATCTAGGTTCTTCTCTTGATATATCAGAGCAAGATTTCTGGTAGAAAAGTTGTTCACTGATAATTTTGTTAACTTTCGTAATTCGAAATTTTTTTTAGATTATTAAAGATATGTATGAATGTCTTATTATATTTAAAGAAATTCTTGACAGTTTTGAAGAACTTTTTTGTAAAACTATACATACGATTTGCGATAAAAATAAAAGACAAAAACTTAGGTATATTTTGTAGTGCGTAGGTTTAAAGTGAAATAAAAATGTAAAATAGAATAACTTTGTGAAAATTACAAAATTCGTTAAGCACGAGGAGGTATAAAGGTTAGATGTACAACAGCTCGTAATATTCGTGAGAGTGATAGTCGTGTTCGATAATAAAGCGAAGGTTATAAGATTTATTTCAAACTGATTGTGTTCCATACAGACACAAATATAATAAAAATGCAATCTAATATAGGAACCCAACCCTATATAACCCACAAATCACAATTACATATTACATACTTGAATTTAAAACAATTTGCATTGATAGGTATTCAATAATAATTATAAGCATTAAGTACTTGATAAATTGTATTTATCAATAATCTATATCTATGTGCTACACGCTGGTACCTACTTCTGTTTACCTACACATTTATAAGAAAATTGTGAAATTATGTTATTAAATGTTAACACTGTTTATCTATAAAGGACTATTTAACTAAAATAATTTGAATGGATACGTACATTTTTATCTCAGTCTTAAAATCGCACTTCAGAAAATTTAATGAATGAATTTCAAATAAATGTTTGGAGAGGTTCACACTGTTTATAGAATGATAAATTATTAAATAAAGGTGGAGAACACAATGTACGAAGATAATTGTCTAGGTTATTTAGAAAATTTTTCCTATTATTCAAAATAAATACGAATAAAATAAACACATTATTTTATTTTAAGCAATTTTCAAAAATTCACATTTGGAGATCTTATACTGAAAATTTAAATTCGACTTCTTAAACCATTTATACAATTTTGTGCAGATAGATTTGTCTTTTTTTGATTTGATTTTTTAGGTATACTATTTAGACGTGTCCAAATTTCAAAAATATTCTGGCACTGTCTAAGTTATGTATATCTATTTGAAATTTTGTAGCATTTTTGTTTTATGTGGATACAATTTTTTAGTTTCACAAAAATAATTGAACATTTAATACAAGATTGGCCATAAGTTATACTTTCTGAAATAAAAGAAAAAGTAATCGTATTATTTATTATTGAGCTCTGTTTTCTTTATTTTTGTATATAGATACGTACTTGTATAAATGTCGGGTTTATATTATATAATACGCTTGAGTATTTTCTGCCATCATATGTGGTAAAAATTCTTATCACATATGATTGTTAGAGCCAAACAAATACAATTTTTTTTTTTATTAATTATTATAATTAGTAGTTGGTAATATTAGTATGGCTCAGCATTTATCTAATTACATTACTAATAAGTAATATTGCATTAGATATTTTTATAATTTAATTTAAAAATTCATATAGGTAGTAATAATATTGTTAATACAAAATTATATTTTTTTACACACCAATAAATATTTTCAATTTTGAAAAATAACAACTTAATATTATACTCTCGTTTATGTGCTATAGTAAGGTGTTTATCTTATATTTTAATCTAATTTATAAAAGGGTAACTCAAGGTTATAGATACATAATTGGACGACGTATCTTTTGGACAAGCTGTGATGTCGACTACAATAATCGGGTCATCCGTTCACGAATAATGTTGTTTAATGTTATCTTCTTGATCATCATTGTAATAAACATATACTTGAAGTCTGCAGCTATTGTTAACACAATTCATATTGAAGACATTTAAATTTTGTAATAAAAAATTATTTGATAATAATTTTGATTTATTTAAAAAAAAAAACATTCGTTAGTAACCTATAGACATTGGAAATTATTTTATTATATTTCATACAACTATTTTTTTTTTTATCCATTAGAATTAAAATGTTCTTATGAATTTTAATTACGAAATAAACGACACAATAGTGAAAAATTAATACGTAATAGGTAATTATACGATAGGTATCTTCAAAAATGTAAAATGAAAACTTCATTGAACCGAGTGCAGTTAAAAAAAAAATTCAACTTTTTAATGAAATAATAATATACAGTGTATTTTACAGTTGTATGTATTTAAATGAGTATATTTTTTGTGAAATGTACATAAATCGAACGCGTTTTATATTATTATTACAAACATTTTTTTCAAAATTACACATTACTTCATTTTAAATAAACGACGAAAAAATAGCTGGTTATTTGAAATTGTTGAAAAATTCAAAATAAAATTTCATAATTATTGTATTATTCCTTATAGTAATACACTAAAGTACAACCGCAATCGCAAAATAATTGTAACTGCAGTTCAAGAATTGTGTAATCCATGATTATAGAAACGAATAAAATACCATATTACTTCAACGTAGGTATAGGCCGTATTCTAATCATATATTATTATATTATTATTGTAACGACTTTGAAATGAACCACGGCCATAATTGATGTATCTATCAGAATTATGGAAAAAAAAAAAAAAAAAAAAATTAAAATTAGTAATTTTTCATTGGTCTGTTAACCCAGAGAAAGAAGCCTTTCAGTAACCGAAATCCAAACCGCAATATTATAATTACATAATGCGTTACTGACCAGCCTATACTACAAAGTATTGTACACAATTATATTCAAGGTTGAATGTGATCTGTTTAAGTGATGGGTACACTTATTATATCGGAATGTATTAAAAGATAGATATCTTGAAAATTATCAAAAATGTCAACACCTAAATGTATTTAAACTAAAATTCTATAAATATTTATCTATGGAATTTTAATATAGGTTATCATTTAAAAATCAAAAGTGGATACCAAGCCATTTACTCCCATAAATAAGAGTGGCAAAAATAATGATAATGTAATATTTTCGAGCTGCTTATTTCTTAATCTGTCAAAACAAAAATGTTTGAGAACAGTTAATACTTTCCGAGATAAACAGTGTTTCTACCCACTTAAATGGATCACTTTGTGTAACATCTACATACTTACCAGTGATGGTCAATTGGGAGAGGTGTGAGGCGGATTTTGTTACAATTATTATAGCGTTTACGTTATTTTGTTTAGATTATAGCGAAGTATAGCGAAGAAACCATTTTAGTTTTATTAAGATGTTTTTTTTTTTCGGGATTTAAAAGATGTGGAATTTTCTTCTAGTCGTAGTTAATGTTAAACATATGACTTCCGCGGTAGAACATTATAAACAAAAAGAATTCTCGAAAACAAAAAATTAATAAACATTACAATTAAATATGTTGTATATAGAGTATTGAATAATACAAATTACGAAGTAAACGTATTTTTCTTTCACACTTCTTTCTATCAGGCTTACCTGATTTAACCTCGCTGATAAAGAATTTCAAAGATACACATTTGAAATTCATTAAATTTACACGTTTTAAATTTTATATTTTGCGGTTCTATATGGCCGTTGTCTTTCTTTTTTCATTTAAATTGTTTTTAAAGTTTGTTTCATTCCATATTAGATTTTGATCAAAGGATCTATTGGTTATACTGAAGATATGTTTTTCTGTCTATAAAAAATATTTTTACCAGAATTTTTGCTCCAGTCAGAAAAATAACAAGAAACCTTTTTTTATTGAGTTTCAGATCTAGTATTAGTGTACTAAAGAGGTAACTTTTTTGATTTTTCAAACAGTTTTTATTTAATTTGGGAAAAATCAAAAAAAGATGTAAAATAAAAAACTGACAAATTTATGATATTAATATTTCCTTATTTTAAAACTTTTATGAATTATGTTTTCTACTTGGAATTCTGCTTCAATCGGAAAACAACGAGAAACCTTTTTTTTGAATTTGTAATCTAGTTGATAAGTAAGAACGTCGTTTTTTTATTTTCTGGGTATTTTTGAAACGTTGCGCAAAATAGTTTACGAAAATAATGGTTTTATTATTTTCAATTTTGTTTTTTTTTGAGAAAAGTTGCTCAGCGATAAAAAAAATAAGACTGACATACTTTACACAATATTTTTTATTTTGTGAATAATTTAAGACGCTTTTTTAATTCTGAGAAATGTATTAGTTTTTAATACGATGTGTTTAATATGATGTTATTTTTGTGTGTGTGTGACAGTCTGTGTATATCTGTATTAAAATCTTTTCTATCGGAAATTTTATTCCAACTAAAATACAAGACAGTTTTTTGTAATGCATTGAATCTAATTCTTTTTTATTATTTTTTAATTTTTCGAGTGGTCTTCATTATAAAGACTCATGATAATTGGAAAACTAGAAAAAAGGGTAACAAAAAAATGTTAATGAAATATTTTAGAGGCACTTGTTTAAAACAAATAAAACTGAAAATAATAAAATCAAGACGAAAATATCGTAAATTTCCCCGTTTTTTCCATGTGATTTTTGGTTTTGCTCAATTATTAAAAAAATTACAGGGGAAATCAAATGACGAATATCTTAATATAAACAGAAAATAAAATAAGATGTTCTTATTTACCAACTAGATTAAAAATGCAACAAAAAAGACCTCTGTGGTTTTTTTATAGACCCAATGTTTCTAGTAGAAAACATAAACAATACAAATTTAAAATAAAGGAATTTTATATTAATATATATATTTATATTAATATTTTATTTTAATTTAATTATGCCGTAAATTTATCAGTTTCCAACTGGGTTTTCTCAATTATTATGAAAATTACTACTAAAATTAAAAAATAACCTACTTTGTGCACAATTAGATGAAATTTCCTTTCAGAAAATATGCCACATTTGGTACATCGGAGTAAGTTTTCTATTAGATATGTTGCTCACAGACACAAAAATAAAATAAAAAACACACCTAGTAAATCCTTCGCTCAGATCCAAATGTAAAACTATAATGAAAAAATTGAAAAAAATCAATACGTGTTTTGACTTCGTGTCGACTACACATGTAATCTTATCGTTCTGTTTAATCAGCTCTCGATAGCAGTATATTGAGAACGTCACAGCGTATCGACTTTGGTAATGCATATTACCAAATAAAAAGTCCACATAGTACACACACACATCTTATTCACCAACGGGCCCAATTATAGCCATAATGGGCGATAAGCTTAATATATTGCAAACAAAACCGTTCTTAAAACGGTCTACAACAAACACTAGCCTCAAACCAAATAGGAATAAATACTCATTCAAAACCTTCAAAGCTCTCTGATCAACCCAAACTTACTCCAGTCATTTCAAAAAGTTTACTTAAATTATCTTTATCTGCTGATACCACTCTCTTTAATCAATCAAAAGATCAATACACAAAAAAACTAGTTTATACTTACGCATCAAAAAGCACAAATGGAACTACATATCACTTCAGTTGTAGGAGGAATCTATTCGTATTATACGTCTATACGCCTGTATAGTATCGAATAATTTATCGAGCCTATCATGTTGGTTCCGTTACAGTGTATTGTACGTGTACACTTGTACGCGTATACTGTTTCAATTAAGGCTAAATTTAGTTAATTGCCGGATATCAGCTATTATTTAAAAAAAATTAAAATTAAAATGTAAATTAAAACTGTAAATTAACTAAATTTTAACCTTTGTTTTTTTTTGCTCATTAATATTTCGAACAGGTTTAAAAATGCAATTTTATTTTTTAGTCAGCGCTAATTTAAGTTCATTATGTGGAATCCATCTCATCTTGGTCATATAAGACGTCTAAATGAGGGGTGGCTCCAGAAACTTGGTTAGGGAAGGAGGCTATGTCTCTCCTTCTAAATTCAGAAAACTATATAACAAAATAAGCATATTTTATATTTTATAAATTATTTCATAGTATAGATAGTCAATACTTCTAACTATACACTTGTACGCGTCTGTAATAATCTATAGTAAAATCAGTTTTTTTGTAAAGTTGTTTTTATAAAAAATAGGAGTTTGGGGAGGGCAGCTTCTAAGCCACCCCAATAATTGTCCTATAAAAAAGAACTTAGTTTGTAAACCTTTTCCTCAAAATATATGTATACTGATGCATCATTTATTTTTGAAACTTTAAATCATAATATTAATTGTCCTGAAATCCTAAAAGAAATACGTTGGTTGGTTGGTTGATTATAAAAGGTTGAAACCTTTTACAACAAATTTAAGATAACCTTTTAAGTCATACCATTCACATTTGTATAGTTTTATTCAACCTAAAAGTCGTATGCTTCAGGTTTGCAATTATCTTGACTTAGATTTCCATTTCGATAAAAAATTTGAACTTCGTATCTATTTTTAAATTTTGAGAAAAAAAACAACGAACATACTTCGCACGACGGGTGATGGGCCACTGTTGTATTTGGGAAGTTGGGAAGGTAGGATATAGACGGTAATTTAATGTATATATATATAATATACGTGTATCCATAAAATGTTCATTTAATTTATATATATGTTCAATCCATTTTTTGTATATTATATCATTTTCAGATAAATTATTGTTATACGTTAAATTGCTAATTTTATTGTAAATTCGTAGTTTATAAATGGAGTTTTCTCCGTATAAATAAGTAAATATGTACACAACGATTAACCATTACTAACGAATAACGATTCTGAGTGAAGGTCGGTTGATAGTGTTGCTTTGTCAACAATATAGATGTAATATTATGGCAAAATAATTATATATGCATTAAATATTTTCTTTAATAATATTTGCTTAATATTGTACCTATTTTCCATTTTTTTGAAACCTTCTAGGACGATCAAAAAAGGAAGTCCTTAAAGTACCACCCTAATCGGAATTCCTTTCAGAAAAAATACTCTCATTGTAAATCGAAGCAAAATTGCTGGTAAAAAAGTTGTCCACAGCAAAAAAAAAAAAAAAAAATAAATAAACACTAATGCATTTCTCACTCCGCTCAGAATCTAAAAATTGAATATAACGGAAATCCGTCGAACACGATGAGACTTACGCATACCTACTTTAAACATTTTCTTTACAAACTACATAAAATACTATGAACGTAGGTATAATTTCATTAGAATAAACAAATTAAATACAGCTGTAGGTACTTATATTGCTATATTTATATATAATATACATAATATAATAATTATGAACAAGCTCTCTTGATTGTAATCAGACATATATATTATTATCTGCATAGACTTAGTATTTAATTCAATTGAATTACACTGTATATGCCTAATATATTATATTACACAAGATTTAATTGAGTTTATAATAATAATATTGC
This sequence comes from Cinara cedri, assembly GCA_902439185.1. Taxonomy (NCBI): domain Eukaryota; kingdom Metazoa; phylum Arthropoda; class Insecta; order Hemiptera; family Aphididae; genus Cinara; species Cinara cedri. The sequence goes on along the minus strand of CABPRJ010001944.1, from coordinate 294,476 downwards.
ATTTTGTAGTCCATTCGTATATTATCTACTGCAGATACGACACGGTATATGAATTGCGCGAGGCGGTAAATAATAAGGTTAACAATTCAATTCACGAGAGTGGTATTATAGTCTTCCTTTATATTCTGAACGCATTCAAGCGACGACGAGAGACAGGAATAAACGGGTCGGAAAATTAGCATTTCATAAGGGCACTTTATTATTCTGCGAGATAACGTGATTTATATTATATATACAACGAGGAGAGCAGAGTTTAAAGCATTCGCGAAATGAGATTGCCGCAGCGAAAACACCCTCGGACGAAATTATATTATTTTAGTAGATTTTATATTATTTTGCTATACGCAATATGATTCCCGTTATATTATTATCGTGGGTATATATATATATATATATTTATATATATTTTATCGAATAACTTAACTAAATAACCCCACTTCGGTTTAATACTTAAATAAGTTCGAAATATAGTCGACTACATGTATATAAGTTGAAATCCACGTAGATAATTTTGATTACTATATGGCTAGATTTTTAAGATTACTATATATTTATCAACGTTGCGTGGGATTATAAAATCTAAGTATAATAGCCATAGGCACGACTAGACCATCAACTTTGGGAGTGCTAAAATTATGGATACATCAAAGACCCATGGAGGTATGCTCCCACAACCCCTTTTACACGACTTTTACGATAGTCAACTACACCTTTTTATTTATGATTTATAATTTTATTAATAATAAATTATTCATTTAAATTATTTAATATATTATATATTTATTTATTCATAATCATTTATAATTTTGCATGTACAAATTTATCATAACTATTTTAACATTATTTTTCGTACACGCATGCAGTATTAGATTCTATAGAAAACATAATATTTGTATTTTGTTCTGCTCATTAATTACGAAATGAATGGGTAAAATATTTAGTCTTCACTATGAAAACGCTGCTTGGGTTTTTTCTGGGGTACTAATTTTGATCTTGGTGGGTGCTCAAAACCCCCTAGCACCCCCTAGTTGTGCCTATGAATTAACAGTCAAAAAGGTATCGACGATAATTACCGTTCTCAATAGTCAATCGTATTTGTTTCCTTTATTGGTAATCCATTTTAACAATATGTAAACTCTATAAATCCCCCTTTACCTATACGAATAACAGCGTATAACAATTCATTTATAATGTATCTCTTATCGTTGTAAAATAAGTAATTATACAAGCATACATTTAAATAAATTAATACGTATTTCAGTATTTACACTTAGCAGATCAATATTTCATTATTTGAATTTTAGTAACTTTTTGGACATTCACATTTCCATAAATACCAACCAGCTTATAACTCAGATAGGTATAGGTATAGCAGATTATAATATTTTTTTTTAGATATAATATTATACCGTTTTAACCTAATAGTTGATTTTCTCATTAACGTGTGTGGGTATTTGCAAAGTAGGTAACTACTAACTATTAGTTATGTTGTTATAATATAGTCAAGGTTGTTTATTTTTTCATTTTAATAGGTACATGACTATACTAACCCGATTTTTAACCGGCAACCTGTTATATTGTGCATATCCGAGGACCTATAATAATATCATTACCTATATATATTGTGCGGAATTGTTGATTTTACGCATACATACACAGTGGGACGTAATTATTATTTTATTATCTAATTAGTATAAACAACGCATTTTTAACGCACAATATTTTGCTTTAAAAGCAAATTTTTTTTCGTTATATGAATAATATAATCAATAATCAGTGACGTACGCAGAAGGTGGGAAGTTATACACCCCTCTCCCTAAAAAATCTAAGTCTAAAAAATATAACAACTAAAATGTAGGTACCTACATATTTATTTTGCAATTTTATCGTGAAATTATATAGTATACAGAATCAAATTCATTATAAGAAAAAAGCTTGGTTTATTGAATATAAATTGGCTTTTTCCAAACCCAGCATTTAAATTATCTCTACCAGGTTAGATATAACAGAAGGTGATACGATTTATTCATGAATTATGAATTATGAATTATCTCTTCCCATTTAAAATTCCTAGACACACCACTATATATCATATTATTTTGAAATATAGGATAAAGATTGGTCTCGTAGGTACCTGATAGGTATTTTGAGAGTAAAAATGTTTATTTTGTATTTTTCCTGAATATGTCTACACTATTGATTCATTTCAGGAGTATCATTTTTAAGTAATTTTAAAATAATTTGGAATGTATATTTTTAAACAAAAAAGTCTATATTGTGTCTGTTATATATATATTAAGATTTATCTTCTTCCGTTACTTTTTTGACATTCTAAGTGGCCCTCACTGGACCAAATTAGCTCAAACTAAGAAATGAGAGTTGTTTTATAGGCAAGCTATAGTGATACAAATTTGGTTGAATAATTTTAGTATGAATTTCACCATGTTGTTACGAGAGGAAGTTATGAGCTTTGAACTCCTCTACAGATCTTCAAATAAAACCAGAAGATGCAATTTTGTACATGCATGGCGTTATTATCAATAATGTGCTTTCTGGAGGATTCAACCCGTAACTCTCAACCACTTTTTTTTTGGAAGTAGGTAGTATAATTTTAATATAGTATTTGTATATTGTGTTATTATTATAGTATTCAATTATTGTTTTGTAAAGAATATTTCTATAACACAAAATAGATGGGAAAAATAAATTTGCCTCTAAAGTGACGGAGCTTTGTTGCTTATGGATCAACATCCATAAACAACAGTCAGTTGTTATTTTTGAGATTTTGAGTGGAGTGAGGAATGCACTGGTTTTACAAAGATATATTTTTTTTTCTGTGGACAACTTTTCTACCAGCAATTTTACTTTGAATTCAAATGATAGCAATTTGTCTGAAAGAATATCTGACTTGGGTTTTTCAGGAGTTTTTCTAATTAATGGATAAAACATGGGAAAAACCGGAAAAAGCGTAGGAAAAACAAGAAAATAGATATAATATTAAATAAATATTATTAAAGAAAATATTAAAAATATTAAAAAATATATAATTATTTTACCATAATATGACATCTATATTGTTGACAAAGTAACACTATCAATCGACCTCCACTCAGAATCATTTTTCGTTATCAAAGGTTAATCGTTGTGTACATATATACATTAAATTGTAGCTCACTGACGTGCGAAGTATGTCGATCATTTTAATATAATTTATAATACCTATTGAAAAACGGGGAGTCCTGGTGATTAAAATAAAAAAAATTATAATTTCAAATTTAACTTCAATTTGAAATATTTTATTAATATTGAAAAACGAGGAGTCATGATGGGTCACATAAATAATGAACATTTAACCACGCCCGCCTCTAAAATATTTTCCTGGATACGCCACTGCTAACAACTACCTAATAATAAGCCACACACTATTGAGCATAATAATTATTAACATTTTACTATAGCATTATTCGTAGATACAAAAAATCGGTGTAATGTTAATTTGTTTTCTTGTGAAAGATTTTTCTCCGTGTTTATTCGATTGAGCATAAATTATATAGGTAGGTATAGGTAAGTACATACTGTAATATGAAGGGCGTGAGTAGAATATAAGAAATATTTAACATATTTTTATTTTGTTGATCAACAATATTTTTGTTAGAGGACATTTAGATTTAATTGACCCCGATCAATTCCGACTGGACTGAAACAACCGTTTATATTATTATGTTATTCATATATTGAATGTTTAGTTACCTAGGTATACTTTTAATATCGAAGCATTGTCTGGTATGCTATTATATAATATCTAATATTGAATGACCTCAGCAAAAACACATTGGTTACAGGTTATATTATTAGCTCGACAAAAACTTAAGGTAAATACTATCTACAATTTTTAATACAATTTAAAGTTGTACCTATTTGTATAATATTAATTGTTAAATATTATTACAAATGAAAACGACAAAACGATTAGTGGCGTGGTTAGTATCTACGATTTTTTTTTTTTGGAAAGAAATCTCTTAAACCTCCCTCGTAAATATGACACTGAAAACGATTGAAGTGATTAAATATTTTTTTTTAGCGCGATTTTCTTCTTGCGTATCTCATGATGAACGTAATACGTGTAAGTACATTAAAAGAGTAAATCTATGTTTCGAATTTTTTTAGTTATAAAAAGTAAATTAAAGAAATAAAATTTAAAAAAAGATGCTTTTTTCGAGTTACCTTAAAATACAAATAATAAATCATTAATCTCTGAAAGATATTAAGTATAAAAAGAAGAATGAATATTTTATTATTACTGAAGACAAATATTTAAATTTTTTATCAAAATTAACTAAGTTTTGAAAATTGTATTGTATTACACAATATCATTAGAACTTCAGAAGATTAATTTTTATACAAACTGCATTTTTAGGCAACTCAATAAATAGTATAATCTATTCAATTTTTTTTTAAACTTAAATGCTTTTAGTATGTATATATTAAAATCAATGTATGGTTTTGTAATGCAATGTTTAGTCTTAACATTTATTTCCAATATAAATTGTAATTTATATACTTTAGTATAAGTCATATTTTAGTATCCTACGAAAGCGGCTTCAGTTCCCATAAATTCCCTTGTATACCATTTCCTGTATTAGTGTATGTATAAGATTGATATGTATTTTTAAAATTAAATTTGCTTGTACAGAAAACTATACAGAAATTTCTTAAACCTGCTTCTCTAGAATAAAACAAATTTTGAAATAAATACATATAGTCACTATAAATTGTATTTGCATACATAAATTGAACTTTTTAATTTAAACATGATATTCGAAATAATTTAGTTAGATACTTTTTATATACATATAATTTATTATTAAAAAGAAAAAAAAAAATATTATTTAACAAGTTATAGATTCAGAGCGTATTGGTTTTACTATGATGCTTGTGTCTTTCATCTTGGTATTTTTTTTGTGTGTCTGTGAGTTATTTTACTACCAGAAATCTTGCTCCGATGTATCAAGTATAGCAATTTTTTTGAAAGTAAATTTTATCTAGTTAGTGTATTGAGGTGGTCATTTTTTGATTTTTCAAAGAGTTTTCATAATAATTGGAAAAAAATTTATCTGAAAAACAGCAAATATTAAAGGAATGTCACGACGTTACCGATTTCATTATTTTTAATTTTTGTAAACCATGTTTTCTATCAGAAATATTGCTCCAATAGAAAAATGACAAAAGACATTTTTAGTTCAATTTTGTATCTAGTTGCTCACGAAAAAATCCGTGTTTTTCATTTTTCGTGGTTGTTTTTTTAATAATTATAAGCAAAACCGAAAAAAAAAATTAGAAAGAACAGACAAATTTACGAAAATAATGCGTTTATTATTTTTAATTTCAATTTTTGTTGTTATTTATTGCGAACATTTATTAACTTAAAATGTTAACAGAAAACTCATATTTGTCTTTTTTAGACGTGGTAAAATTTTTAAAACATTTTTGCGATTTTTGAGCTATTTATAGATATTTAAATTTTTCGAGTTTTACATGTTATCTTTACTTGGTATGTACTCTATGGATAAAATGTTAGATTTTACAGAAATGCTTGAAAAATGTATAGGAGGTTCATTATAAGTCGTAATTAGTGGTCAAAAAAAAAAAAAAAAATTGAATCTCATATAGTATTTTTTATTGTAATAATTATAATATCAAATTTTGATGAAAATCGTAAATATTACGATCTTTCAAAACATGTATAACCGAACTTCGAATCGTTCATTGTTGCTTAGAGATATAAATTAAATAATAGTATGTATCCTACCTTTCCAACTTCCCACCTACAACACTGATACATCCGTCCCTAATATCAGCAATTTTTTTTTATTCGATTTCTAAGCCATTAATCGAGGCAGTAGATAAGTGCAGTAACAGTGTTCAGTGCTGTACTCGTGTATATTATATTATATATGATAAAACTAATGGAACTCCAATCCTATTACACAATATTGTAGATAATATATTTATATAGTCAAGTATATACATTATGTGTAATGTATTATAGTAGCTATATATCCTTATATTGTAAAACGAATAAAATATTCTACATTTATTTTATCTAAGTGTCTTATCCATTATTCATTGAATCACTCAGTACCTACCCTGTAGACTAAGGGTTAGCTCGGGTTTAGTTTTTATTTACTTAGCGATTTATCACGAATCACTTCTCTCGCCGTGAAACGTCATGTGACTCGTATAAATAACGATGGATATCGTATCCAAGGTAACGGTATGACTACGTGTCTATAATGATATCCCGCACTACAACGCAGAAAATTGAACCACTTACATTATATTTCAAAATAATGATCCGCGCGTTCAGGTATCTATACGTTTTATATAATACATTTTTGACGAATAGGTACATTATAGGTTTATTTTTATAATTTATTAGTAATTAAATTACTTGAATATAGTATATTATAGTATTTAACTTTTATGTTCATTCTAATAAAAAATTTTTAATAACGATTTCGTTGCTAATACTAAGATAAATTAATGGCTCATTCCGTTAGATGACCTAAATACTTCACTAGTTATAATGTGAATGATTATTGGTGTCTTTAAATGGATCTGAAAATCAAACCACTGAAGTATTATCAGAGGTTATTATGACATTTTTAAAAAAGTGTATAATTTATTTAAAACATCAAAAGTTTCCCAATCATTTGATGAGCCAAATGTATTGGCAGGTAAACATTGCAGTATTAAAAACAAATTTAACATCCATATATGCTGTTTATACCCACTGTATGTTTCACCGTTGTAATTTAATTGTGATTGATATGTGTAAACACTTTAAGGTATTCAGCAACATTCTATAATTTGTGTATTATATCATTTATATTTTCATAAATTATAGTTTATTTAATATTTTAGGGTGCTAAGAAAACGTTTACAATGTCTTGAAAGCTCAATATCAATATTTTTCCTACCCTAATCCTAATACGAATTTAAAAAAAGAGTCAATACTAGTGATAATTCTGATAAGTGTGATAATGTTGAAGGTGGGTTACATATAATTTTAAACTTATATCTGTAAACTGTAACGAAATACCATTGCTAACGAAAAACGATTCTGAGTGAAGTTCATTTATATTTTGTATGAAAGGCTGTAATATTTATGATTTTCATAAAAGTTTGATATTAAAACTATTATAAAAAAGAAAATTACTACATAGCATTATAGTTTTTCTTTTTTTGACCACTAGGACTAAGTTCAACTTATAATGAACTTCCTTTTAAATGTTCAAGCATTTCTTTTAGGTCAAATAATCATATTCACAACTAAAAACTATGTGAAAACCTCGTAAACATAAAGTGTCTATAAATAGCTTAATAATCGTCAAAATTGTATATGAAAAATATAAATTTTCTATCCAAATTTCAAGTCTCAAGGAATATTTTTAACTAAATTACAAAAAAAAAAGCTGTGGGGAGCTACAAAAAATAATGGGGACGGGTGCAGCCACTGTCATAATTATTTAATATATATATATATGTATATAAGCAACGATTAACAATTGCTAAAGAAAAAACGATTCTGAGTGGAGTTCGGTTGGTAGTGCTGCTTTATCAACAATATATGTCATATTATGGTGAAATAATTACATATGCATTTTATTTAATTATATTTGTTTAATATAGTACCTATTTTACCGTTTTTCATATTTACCATGAAAATAGCTAGGAAAATCAAAAAATGACCTCCCTAAAGTATCCCTCCAGTCAGATTTCCTTTTAGAAAAACTGCTACACTTGTAAATCTTAGCAATATTTCTAGTAAACAAATTATTCGCAGATAAAAAAAATAATAAACATCATCGTGAAACCAGTACATTTATCATTCCACTCAGAATCTAAAATAAAATTGAAAATAATAAAAACATCGTTTTTGTACATTTTCCCTTTCTCCAAATTTTTTTTTCGGTTTGGCTCAATTATTAAAAAAACTGCACGGAAAATCAAAACACGACTCTCTTATTCACCAACTAAATTAAAAATGTAACAACAATGACCACTTGTAATTTTTTTTTGGAACAATATTTCTGGTAGAAAACATAAAGCGTACAAATTTAAAATAATGAAATCATAACGCTATAAATTTGTCAATTTTCATTTTCCGTCTTCTTCCGGGTTTTCTCAATTATTATGAAAACTGCTTGGAAAATCAAAAAATAACTTTTTTTGTGAACACTTCGATCAAAAACAAAAAAGTATTTTGGCATTTTCGATTTAAGCTTTATTTCTGGTAGAAAAGAGTTTATAAAAATTACAAACAACGACATATATAACCCCACGGTACACCGTAAATATTTGTCGTTTTTCCACTATTCTTTCCCCCAGGTAATACCAATTATCATGGATACCCATAAGAAATTCAAAAAGTGACCTTCCTAATGCACTAACTAGATAAAATTTCCTTTCAGAAAAGATGCTGCACTTGGTACATTAGAGCAAGTTTTCCAATTGAAAAGTTGCTCACGGACACAAAAAAAAACAACACATCATAGAACCAATAAAACCCTTGCTATGTTTCAAAACTTAAATATGCAAACAATATGCAGTATTGGTAAACAAGTTTATATCAAATAAATGAACCTAAAAAAAATAGATGGTCATATCGCTACACAAATTTTCAAATAATCATTGAAAATTATTCTACTATATTAAAGTTTTGAAAGAAGAAATTGAAAATGACTGACACACTTCGCACGATGGGTGAACCACTGTCGTAAGTGAGAAGTTTAGAAGGTGAGGTGAAATTGTATGTATATCTGTATATTTGTACATAATAATTAATCATCGCTAACGGAAAATGATTCTGAGCAGATTTCAGTAATGTATATTTTGAATGGCCGAAATACGTACGATTTGAAAAAAAAAAATTTTGTAAATATTTCGGTTTTTTCCCATTTATTGAGAAAACTCCTGGGAAAATCAACAAATGAGCTCCCTTAAGTACCACCCCAGAAAAATTCCCTTTCAAAAAAAGTGCTGTACTTAACACTTCGGAGCAAGATTTCTGGTAGAATTTGTATACACAGTATATAAAAAAAAAACATCATTGTAAAACCAATTCGTTCCTCGTTCCGATCAGAAACAAAAGCTTATGACAAAGATGTAACAAAAGCTATTAGTATGTTTATTTTTAATTAATATTTTCATCAAATAAAAGCTATTTAATCTCATCACGTTATTTTTATGCAATTTAATAACAATTAAAAAAAAGACGTACTTCGCACAATTGAGCGTAGGTATCACCTCGTCTGAATACAGAATGATTTTTTTTATCATGAACCAGCAATTATCTCGGAGTTTTTTTAAGTTAATTTGATTTTTGTTTTTTCTAATCAATATGCAATCGTTTAAGCTTTATTGAAAACAATTTTTAATTTTTTACCCCTACTCCATGTACCTAAATAAGTATATACTTTTGATTTTCAAATATGAACACCTCTTTTCTTTTGAACGCAGATTTGATTACATTTTGATATACATAACACTAAAATCAGATTTATCGTTTATAAGTTATAACAGTTTAAAGTTTAGACCGGAGAACTAGGGAAGGGTAATAAATTGCCTATCTGTAATCCATCCTTATTCCTCCTATTTGAAGGGGGTTCCTATTAGAAAATCGCAATATGTACTTATTTAAGGTATATGGAATAGGGGTAAAAATTTAAAAATGGTTTTAAAATAAAGTTTAAATGAATCCATAATGATTAGAAAAAACAGAAATAAAATTCACTTAAAATCCTCTGAGATAATTGCTGGTTCATGATAAAAAAAAAATCACCCTGTATACATGTAGATAATTTTTCAATGCTTAATAATTTATATTATTTTTTTATTAATATTAAACATAATCAATGGGAAGGGGTGAGAGCAGAAACACACTTATTCCCACCTTGGATACGCCACTGCCTATGATATAACTAGTTTCCAAAGTTTTAACCTGAATTAGACAATTAAAAAAAAAAAATTAGAAATAAATGTATTAAAAATTGTAAATAAATAAAACATTAAATGACTTTCCCTAATGCAACGACTAAACAAAATGTTCTACCAAAATCCACCTCTTAACTTATTTATCTGAATATGATTTCTGGTAGAAAAGTGGTTTACATACAGAAAAACAGAATAAATGTAGATTAAAACATACTTCGCACAATAGGTGGATGAGAAGTAAAGAATATATAGAAGGGAATTTAATGTATATCTGTTATCAAAAAATAATGCCTAATCTCCCTAAAGTACCTTATAGATAACATTTCGTTTTAGAAAAAATGTTATACTTGATACATTGGAGCGAGATTTCTGATATAAACGTTTGTACAAATCGAAGAGTATTTTTCGATTAAAATAGACCGAGCGAGCGATGGCTTTGGTTCCTAGAGGTACCCAAATTTTTTTTTTGAAACTCGAGTTTGAACTTGTAATCTTTGGGATGACAACAGGTCTCACTACTAGACTACGGCAGACATAATGATTAGTAATATTTATGAGAAATTTAATATTTCTTTTACGTTTGTATTAATTTATTTTTAGATTCGGAATTGATGAGCCAAAAATCAATTAAAGCTTTATTAGGTGTGTTTTTTATTTTATTAGATTTTTTTTATTGTCTATGAGTCATATAATAAATAAAAAACACTCCAATATACCAAGTGTAGCATCTTTTCTAAAAGGAAATTTTATCTAATTAGTGCATTGGGAAGGTAATTTTTTGATTTTCCGAAGGATTTTCATAATAATTAGAAAAAACCTGAACAAAAATTGTAGGTAAAATATAACAAAATTTACGACACGTCGAGCAAATGCCCGGTGGCCTATGAATGACCCAGTGTTCAAAATTAAATGTTTTAGATTCTGCGAAGAAGCTTATGGATTTACAAAGATGTTTAATTTTTATTTTTTATCTGTGCGCAACTTTTCTACCAGTAATTTTGTTCCAATAATAGCAATTTTCCTTAAAGGAAATCTAACTGGGGAGGAACTTTAAAAAGACCATTTTTCGATTTTTCAAAGAGTTTACTCAATAAATAAACAGAGGACAACTGCTAAAATGTAAAAAAAAATGTAGGTATTAGTTAAAATATATTACGGCTTTTTTTTTTCTGTGAATAACTTTTCTACAAGCAATTTGGCTCTGATTTATAATGATAGCAATTTTTCTGAAATCAAATTTGACTGGAAAAGTACTTTAGGGAGGTCATTTTTTGATTTTCCCAAGTTTTCCCAGCTAGTGTGAAAAACTGAGAAAAAACAAGGGAGTCAGTACAAAATTGTCAGTAACAATGGTTCCCGTTCCATTATCCTAGGACGTTATTTTGTTTTTATTACTTTAAAGAAAAAACATTGTTTGAAAATGAAAATATTTTTACAGAATAAAGAATTCAGACATAGATTTGTATTTATTGATAGCGAAATTTTAATATATATATACACTTACTATTGCACAATATACCTATACAAATTCTCACAGAATTTCATAGAAGATTGATGTGTATATTGTATACTGCAGGTAAATTTCTGTAATTTAATGCAGTGTCTGTCTGGCCATTGTCGCTAAACTGCGAACGTGGCAGGGGTTTCAGTCGTATTTACCCAATATGACCAAAGACCAGGATTTATAAAATATTTTTAATTGCCGACTACATCTTATGCAGATACTAAAGTATACATAGTATTGTTTAGATTTTAGTTAACTATTGCACATTGTAGTAAAATAATAAAATATAATAATTTATTATTATTAATTATTTAGTAAACGATATTTATACAACTGAAATTACTGAAAACTGAAATGTCACTTCCTGTTAAAATATTAACTGAGCTGGGATATAATCACTTTTTTTTTTAATTTTCCATAAGCCCAACTCAATCACACATTTTGCATGGATTACATAAGTATAATATTGTTAAAAGTTTGAAATATCTATAGGATGAATCTGTAGAATTTTTCATGAAAATTACAAATAATTAACCAAAACACCTTTATTGTCATAAATTTCACCATTTTTCAGAAAAAAATAAAACAATCTTATATTTTATTTAAATTTAAACAAGTTTACAAAAAAAAATAATATATATATATATATTGAAAAATATAATTATTGTTTTAAAACTTTATAATTTATTTATTGATTATGTCAGGTAAATTTTTACTGTAAGTACGACTTTTACGGTTATAATAAATTGTACATAATATTATAAAATACCACATTAATTAACGAGTTTTAAGTACTTAGCATGTGTATTAAAAATATAATATTCCACTTATCTTATCAATCAATTAATTAATAACTTATATAATATAATATTTTGGAACAAAAATAAAAATGCAATAGAATTAAATAATAAATGTGTTTTAAAAAAAATAATAGTAATAATATACCTAATAATAACCAATATTACATACCCACTTATATGAAATATAAATAATTATTTCTTTATAATATACATATAATCAGTTTACATATCAAGTGCAATTTTTTTTTTAATACAATTTAAAGATAATTCAAATGGTTATAAGTACTAAAAATATACTTTTAATACCTAGTTTTAAATGTAAATATTTAACCACTCAAAATTAATTAATCTCATATATATGTATAAATAATTGGATTACCACCCACAAAAAAAAAATGCAGATAAGTATATAATAATATTAAATACAATTTTTAATCCATTTTTTTTCTATACAATATATTATGATTAGGTATTTAATTTAATATTAAAATATTAAGAGATACCTCTTGGAGTGTAATATGAAATATTAAAATGTATTTATCTAAGTATAAAAAATTGTCTTTAAGAAAAATATAATATGTATTTTAATTAATTAATTTAAAATTTGTATTTTTTGAATTAAATGTGAAAATAATAAATATACCAGATTGAAACTATTAAATTATATTATCTCACCAGTATTTGCTGTATCTATATTTTAATTATGTACTATGGGAGAATGTTGAGATCCCCTAGATATAATTAAGTTTAAACCAAATTTTACTTGTATTAAGTATTTACAAAAATAAAAAGCAGCCGATAATATCAAAATAAATATAGATAAATTATAAGATAATAATATGTAATAAAAAATGAACAATCAAACTAATAGTTTGTTGATCATAAAAATATAACAAATTATTTGTACTTAACTATTATTAACAATAATATCACAGAAATAGGTTTCCTTAAACATAAAACAAATATTATATTTGTATGATAAAACTATAATAAAATAATACTATAATTAATATATAATAAGGTACATGTCTTTTATCTAATTTTTAACAAATTAGTATTGATACTTTCTGTATCCACAGTATTACTGAATAACATATAAAATCAAATGGTTGGTAAAATATTTTGGCTATGTTAAAGTTACATTATAAAAGTTATATAATGAACAATAAGAATATATTACACATTGTGAATAGAAAAATTTAGTAACAGACATGAGTTTAATAACCAATTGTTTTATACAGTATGTATAAATAATCATTGTGCCAAAAAACCCATGCTAAATTACAAAAACAAATTATTAATTCAAATTTGATTGAAAAAAAAAATTAAGATTTTAAATTAATACATTAACAATAAATAAAACAACAATTAACCTTCTATAATCATTATATATAAACTCTATAGTTGTCTACAACTTGGTAAGTTGAAAAACATAGAGTGAAAAAAATTTATAACATTGTATACTTAATCAACTAATGTTTATAATTATAATATAAATAAGCAAACAAACATAAATACATGATACATTAAACTTATAATCATATAGTACACATAAAACTAGATTTGACAATCAGGATATAACAATTATATTTTTTATTTGAACATGAAGGTTAGATAAATATTAATAAAAATAATAATGATTTAACTATATTGTATTATAAGCATTAATGAACACATGGAATTAATTAAATATTTGACTCAGCTCAAGATTAAATGTTTAAATGTTTTATAATTTTACATAAATTCGTAAATGGTCAAATAATATATTATTGAACAAGTTTAAATCTGTTTTTTTTTTTTTTAATAGTATAAAATTAAATTTTTATATATATTTTTTTTATCAAATTTATATAAAACTATACAAAAATAAGTCAATAATAAAAAAAAATATACCTGTAGTTTTTATATCAATAAGTTTCAGATTTCTCCAGACACTGGCAAGAAAAAATATAACTAAATATTTAAATTGCTCAACACAAACCAACAGATTTAACAAGTACAATACAATTTTAATATTATTAAACTGTCTTAATTGACATAAAGCAGGTACATATTTAGCACATACAATATAAAGAATAAAAATATTTATGTTACTTTACAGCAGATAAATAATACTAGGAACGTATTAGTAATGGTTTTTGGTCCCTAATATAACATTTAACTTATAAAATACCAAATCAATCAAATTTACAGTCAGGAAACAAACATTATAATATTTATACCATATTACTCACAAAAAACTTGGTCACAAATAGGTAATAATTTAAAAACTATAATGGTGGATTAGCCACCAGGCAGTTCTTTAAAGAACATTGGTGAAAAATTGACAGCAGCAATCTTAATTTAAATTGCAAAAAAAATTATACTCAAAATATTGTATAATTATAACATGATTATTTAACAAATTACTTAAACAAATAATATATAAAATATATTATGTGTATATTGGTTTGAAGACTAGATTATAAAAAATATATATTATATATGTATACATATATTTTTGTTTTTTGACTTTGCACTACAGTAATGGTTATAGAAAATATATTATTAATTATTTTATTGTTTACAAAAATATATAAACTGAAGGTATATTTAAAAATGCAAAAAAAGAAATTTTTTTTACTAGGTACAGTAACTCGGATAACTTAAATAACTCGGAAAGTGAAGCACTTGTATGTTTTTAATTAGCCTTATATTAAAAATAAATTATTTTGAATTATGTTTTAATAATAATATCTAAAATTAATATAATATATGTAATCAGAAAAAGGTATTATATGAACCACCAAGGATGACTGACTAGATAAATACATAGATATATATTATATACCTAAATACAAATGAAACTATTGTTGTGGATGAAATACTTGACTAAATCCTGGCAATGGCGTAGAATTGCCAGTTTCACTAGGTTGTCTTAATAATGCTGAAAGAAGTTCTGATGGAGATGTGTAATCGCCAATTTCAATTGGCTCTTCAGAGATGATTTCTTGGGATGGCATTAGAATGGTTGGTTCATCGTCATTTGTTAGTACTGAAGTTTCAGGCTCAATATTACTTATGGTGGATGTAGGTATCAATCTAATTAATTGAGGTAATCCTGGAATTTCAGATCTTCTTGTTGAATGTTGGTAATTATCTGCCAATTGGCCTGTTAAGGTTGTATCAAAAACTTTTAATTCGTCTACTGGATATGAAGCCTGTTCAAAGTTCATATCAGACAAACTCATTTCACTGGAACCAACAGACTGACTGTTATTTTCACTGTAATTAAAACTAGTTATGTCAGATGAATGAAATATTGGCACTTCTGACTCTAAGATATTCTCTTGTTTTATCAAATACTCACTAGTAACAGTTTCAGTTACTTTACTTTCTGTCTTATATGGCTGACCATAGGTTTCAAGGTAAATTGTGTCCACAGATTTACTTTTATGGACTTCGCTCGGTTTTTTGGTTTTCTTATTCGCATTAAAATTATGACTTTTTTTAATGTGCCGTGTGAGATGATCTTTTCGACCAAATCGTTGTGGGCAAAATTGACAAAGAAAATCTCGCAGACCAGTGTGCACAACTAAATGTCGTCGAACATCTTTGCCAGTATAAAAACTGCGCTCACAAAAATTACATCGATATTTCTTATCAGCCGGAGTTTTAACCACCCTAGATCCTGAGTGTATTTTCAAATGATATATAAGTTCATCTTTGGATTCAAAAACTTTACTACAAATCTTACAGTCAAGAAATCCTTCTTCTAATGAATGAAGAGCTATATGTTTACGATAACTAAGTACTGAACTGTATTCCTTTGAACAACCCGGTCTATCACATTGTAAAGTCCGTTTTATAGGATTATGTACTTTTGCATGATTTTTCAAATGGTCTTTCCTATGAAATGTTCGATCACAAACTGTACAATGATATTGACGTTGATCAGAATGTATTAATACATGGCGAACGAGTTTAAATTTTGATGAAAAAGCTTTAGAACAGTGATTACAGACAAATGGTTTTTCTTCAGTATGAGAATAAGAATGTTGTGTTAATTTACATGTACTGGTAAAAGACTTTAAACATACCTGACATACATGTCGTCCTTTTAACATCTGATTGACTACTGGTGTCTCCTGAAGCAATGATTCTGAAGAAATATTGGAACTTTCACCAACTGTTGTACTCTCAGCTGCTGATGATAGCTCCTGTGTATCTGCTAAAATTATTGTGCTTTTAGGTTGTTCATGGCATACATCAAACAATTGACGTTTACATGTTACTACTGGCGGAGACAAAGTTTTTTTGTTTCTTTTTTTTGATTGATTTGCAAAAAATGTAGAATCACTGGATGTAGTTGGGGACGTTGGGGTTGATGGTAGACATACACAAATATTTTGTTGAACAGTCTTACCCTGAATTGGCAGGTTACATTTAGGGCATAATGGAAAAAACCGCGGTCGCAATTGTCGTCCTGGTGATCCTGGTGATGTACGGACATCAGGTTCATTTTTGGGCCACTGACTGGGGTCTAAAAAAAAAAAAAAAATATAATATAAACAGTTTTTAATAAAACAAAACTATACTTAACTAAATAATAAGTATTTCATGTCTGCATACATCAATTAATATAATTTATATTATCTATACTGTAGCATTAAATTAACATACATAAAATAAAATTTATTTTATGTAGGAATGATAGGTGCCAATACTTAATGTAAAATAATCAAAATACATTATTAGTCATACATGTGGTTGTAAATTTAATGAATTTGCATGTTTTTTTTTTATAATATTCTATGCCAGTTAGAAAATATGTGAAGTATAGTTTTGTCATCGTTCAAATAACTAATAAAATAATTTTATGAGCTTTTCTCATTAGATAGCTCATCTACATAAAAAAAAACACTTACGTTTAAAAAAAAAAATCAGAAAAATTAGTAAGGTAGAACTTCAGATATAATTGTCCCAAAAAATCGCCTAATGTTTTAATAATATAATAGAACAGATAGATAATATCGGATATAATCGAGAGAATAATATAGTATTACATAGTATGCCTATAATATTTTAGATATAGTCTAGCCGATGAGAGAATGCTACTCCTCTGCACATCTAATTGAACAAGCTTCACGGTTTTGTGCCCAAATTTCTCTCACTCTATTACCTACTCACTGTAGGAATGTGGAAAACGGAGTAGTTTTGCTTGCCACTCAGTAGCGTTCTCTTTCCGGCTGGACTGTAGTTAGTCGATTTATAACTTAAAAATATTAAAACATTAGAGTTAAGATAACAATTTTAATTAGATATTATAAACATATATTCTTAATAAATAATAATAAATATATTAATATTATTGAAACAAAAATTAAACTGTTAGTATTTTTTTGCCCTTTTTTAAAAAATTAGAGCATATTTCAAGAATTTAAAGAGCATACCTAGGTACTTTAATTAATACTTTGTCAATGTCGAGTGTAATAAATATTAAATTCACAACCCTGATCAAGAACAATATTTGAGTAGAGCCGGGTTCTAAGTAAACTAGAAAGGGGTGACGTAACAATTTTTAAATCCAAATAAGCAAATAAATAAGTAGATACCAAATCTGCTGGCTTTCCAAAATGTTTTAACCAAATATTGTTTGTTTAAAAAAAAATGAAAATAAATAAAACATTTACAATGATACAAGAACAATCGGTTGAAGTCTGGCTCTTGGAGTACATAACAAATTCAAAAAAAAAGAAATAATTAATTGTATGATTAAAATTAATTTATCGTTAAATTGCTTATAGTTAGTACTACTCAGTACCTGGTCCGAAATTCGTAGTTTGGAAGGATATTTAACAGCCTTCAAAACTCCACGAGGGGAGTTACGGGAAATTATAACAACATTGTTAAATATGATTTTAAACGTTTATAAACAGTATGAATTTAAAATTATGAAACATTTTCACAGCTAAGTAGGTGGGGTACCTATTTTTTTCCAAACTCAATGACATAACAAGCATGCAAGTAATAATGAACAAATACTAACTTTTGGATCCCATTCCGAAGGCATATTCCTTGTATTCATACAATACACTTCCCTATCACCTCCCTATTTGGCGTCCACACAATACATGTGCGAACGTTTTTGCAACGACTCGACACCACTACAACGTGTACCGGATGCGAGCCACCATAATTGTTGCGCACTGACTTCAGATGTTGTCGGCGGTGTCCGGTGTAAAATCGGAATGACTGCTATGTCTATAAGTAGTAACGATAGTTGTAGTAGTTGCGGCAGAATTGGCAGTAA
This sequence comes from Cinara cedri, assembly GCA_902439185.1. Classification (NCBI taxonomy): domain Eukaryota; kingdom Metazoa; phylum Arthropoda; class Insecta; order Hemiptera; family Aphididae; genus Cinara; species Cinara cedri. The sequence continues at coordinate 275,884 of CABPRJ010001944.1, read as the reverse complement.
CAATAGTTGTAACAGAGGACGAAGACGACATGGGGTATCGATTGGAATCGTGTATCGATGATCCAACGGTGCGCACTACAGGAGTAGCGATGTGGACATACTGGCCGCGAGACGAACGCAAGGAGGAAAAGACGGCGGCTGAGAACAACATACGCGTTTCTTTTTCCGCGTCGCCCGCACCAACCGATTGCTTATCGTTTCTAACGTTTCTCGTACGATCGTCGTCGCGGGCGTGCCGATCCGTCTGCCGGTCCGATCGGAGAAAATTCCGCGATGCGCGTAGCGTATTGGTAACGTTTCACTCGCCGACGACGTACGACCCGTACGAGAAGAACGCACACGATTTTGTTGCATTGTTATCAAAACGCGCCCTTGAGCAACAGCAGCTCTCGCGTACACTCAGTCGCCTCGCATTATAATATTATATTATTATTGTTATTATTATTATTATTATTATTCCGTATTGTCCGATCGGTTATTTTTTTTATTTTTTTTCTTCGCTTTTACACCAACTGCGTATCAGCGGATAAGCGATAAGAATAATGATATAGTATTTGTACGTCCGCCGTCAATTGTGCCCCGTTGTGGAGTAATTGTCGTGCGACACGGTGAACCTACCACGGCCGCCTAGCCGATTCCCGACCACGAATAACACGTATCTATGCAATTGACAATATTATTGCCGAATTCATAGATCACGACGATCGTAGATAATAATGTGATCATATCAGTGTACGGCTGAACATCGCGTATTCGCGTGACAAATGGCAATAAATTCTATTGACGGTATTTTCCTAATAGACGTTCGAAGTTTGTCGGACTTTGACGATTTGCTTGCAAAAAAAGTTCACGAGCCGCGGACAACCGACTAACCTCGTGTATGTACACTCTACTCCGTCCGTATTATTATTAGTCGTCCGCGGTTCAGACTATAACAATTATGCCCGTAACTGTGACGTACTCTACTAATAGTAAAATACAACAGTTCGATTGGAATTATTACAGTAACATTATTATTATTATACATTATAGGTAATCAGAACTACCGAGCAGCTGGCGGCCGCGGTTATCGCCGGAGTCACGGATCGCGGGTGCAGTGTGCACGTCCTTAGATTGTACGATCGTACCATTATGTCTTATACATGTATAAGACGGCGATCTTATGATCTCACTGGCAGTTGGCAGTGGCCAGTGTGCCATCGTTTCCGCGTCGTTCGATCGCGCCAACGGGTTACGGGGGTCTGCCGTCCTCCGAACTACTGTCCGCACCACGGTCTTTATTCTACAGTCCGCGTAGCCATGTAGTACGTAATTCTTTGTTCGACCGAAAACCGACCCGAGCCCGTGTAAAATAATCTACGGTTCGCCTTAGATCCGCACCGACAACCGTCGTCCTACAGAAACGATTCGTCCCGCAGAAACACGTCGTCGAGACGGCCGAACAGTGGGTTTACTAGGTAATATTATAATTGGTACTCGCGCGCGCCTAAACACAATGATCGCGTCTTTTGTGTTCCCGGAGAGTTCCGCGTACCGCCGCCACCTTAAACCCGCCCGCGCTCACATTAGCCGCAATCGTAGCCAAACAACCGCAGACAGCTCGATCGCGTCCGAATCGTTTTTTTTTTTATTTTCTATATTGTTTATTCTTGTGATTTTACAGAACGGTATATTTGTCTGAACCGACCATGCAAACGCAATCGCCGTCGACGTCCGCCGCCGCCGCCGCCGCCGCCGATGACGTCGAGACTACTCGATCAGTAGTCGCGCAGCTAGACGGAAGTGATCAGCGTTCGGCCAACGACAAGATGGCCACCAGGGTTCACAAACGCAAAGTGGACGATTTCATTTTCGGAAAAGTCGTCGGCGAAGGTAGCTTTTCGACCGTGTATTTGGCCAAAGACAAACACACGGGTCGCCAGTATGCGATCAAAGCTTATGAAAAACTGCATATTCTCAAGGAAAGAAAATCGGATGACGTGCGTCGCGAAAAAGACGTCATGAATATACTGACCAATTCTGGGTCAAGCTTGTTCGTCAGATTGTCCTGCACCTTCCAGGATCGCGGAAGACTCTGTATCCTTTTATTACTTATTATATTTTATTAACTCACAAATTTGTGAGTTCAGAAGAAAAATAACAGAGTTCTTTGTTTTAAACAACAACCAAATAATTGGGTAATTAATTTAAATATTCTGCTATGCGATTTCTTCATTCCGGAAACTTGATAGTAATAGTCTTTGAGAAATACTTAAATGGTAAAAAACATTTGTTGTTTAGTTTTGCCTATGTATGCTCAAGTTGAGTTAAATTATTTTCTACTAAATTTATTTATCTCTTTCTGTTAATTTTCAATAATTAATATAATATTAAACTGAAAATAGTATTTGCATAATAGTAGTACTTATATAGGTAGTGATTATTCAACATGACGTATTGAAATAAATTATTAAGTCTTGATTTTACGGTCATTGTCCTTTTGCACCTAAAAAAAGTAATTAGTTTTACAGCCCATCTATGATGAAGTAAAAAAAATGTACAATTTTTCTTCAGCCTATTTGTACTATATTTACCTACATATTATATATTTGTGCAATCATTTTTCATAATAATAATATCAATTTTTAACAGTTATAATACAAATTTTTGTATTATAAATAATAATTAATAGTACACTTTTTTAGAAATTATAATAAATTAATTTTAAAGATTTTTGTTACATTTTTTTCCAAATAACTCACTAATTATAAATAATCCAATTTTTTTAAAATTAATTGTCAATAATAAAACATGTTTTTTTTTAATAATAAATAAACAATCTAATCTTTATTATTATTAAATGATAGGTTCTATGTTTATATATTTTTAAGGTATTTATTTCATGGCAAGTAAATATAATTATATTTGATAGCATCATCATTAAGTTGTCAAAACTATAATGTTGAATTGTTCAATATAATAAACGAACATGGTAAATATTTTTTTTTGGACTGTGGTTAACATCAGATATAGTACAATTTTATTATTACGAATATCATGTCTTTAAATTGTATAATAAATGTAGATAAATTTGTATAAAATGGGCTGTCTGAAAAAATATACCTTTCGGTGCAGATAGGCTGTACTCAAAACTTAAAAAAATGTTGGCACAAATAGCTTATTGCTTATTTAACAAATACAAATTAAACATTTGGATGGAGTGGAAGAATATTTGTAACGTAAAATAATATATAGTATTGTATTATATTTTACAATTTATTGTCTTAGAAGTTCAAATTAAATTTAAACAAAAACATTTTACAAAAAAGAATTGTTTGAGACAAATGTTTTAAATATGTTTAAAACTGCAAACCCTGGCATTATCACAATATTTCTGTATTTATATTAATTTATTTTTTACAATTTTCCTCCTTTTTTGTTCTCCTGAACTTTATATTTTCAGTTTTTGTCATGTCATATGCCAAAAATGGTGACATGTTATCATTCCTCAATAGTATGGATTCATTTGACATAACATGCACACAATTTTATTCCGGTGAGATCCTTCTCGCCTTGGAGTATCTTCATAATTTGAACATCCAGCACAGGGATCTGAAGCCTGAAAACATATTACTTGATGATAACATGCACATCAAGTTGACTGATTTTGGGTGTAGCAAAATAAACAATCTGGAATCCGAGATGGAGACTTTGAACATATCCAATCCAAATGAAAACAACAATGGCAAGGAACGTGCTAACAGTTTTGTTGGCACAGCTCAATACATCAGTCCCGAAATTTTTTATGAAATACCAACTTCATTCAGTTCGGATCTGTGGGCTTTTGGTTGTATTGTATACCAAATGATTACTGGATATCCGCCTTTCCGATGCAGGACTGATTATTTAATTTTCCGCAAAATCATGAATCTTGATTATTCGTTCCCTGACGAATTTCATGAAGACGCCAAAGATCTGATAGAAAAATTGTTGGTGCTTGAGCCTAACAAACGTCTTGGGACAGAGGATGCCAAACGATATACTTCCATTCGTGCGCATTCATTTTACAAGGGGTTAAATTTTGATACACTGCTTAAGACAAAAGCTCCGCTTTCATGCCCTGACAATAATAACTACTATCAAGTACCTGATAATTTAGAACCGGGACTGGGCCCCAAACAATTGACCAGGTTATTGGTATGTGATGAGCTGTATGGCCATAGTTCCAAAAATACGAATACCAGTTTACCTTCAACGTCAGACGCTGCTGAGGGTCAGTCTACCACAAGTTGCGAAAAATAATGTGATTATTTCTGTTCATAATTTTTTGATTTATTACAGTAGTTAGACTAAAATAAAAGCATAGTGTCCTTAACTACTTTCTATTGGATTTATTTCATTCTGGTTGTTTGTGCCATAACATGTACATACATATTTTGTTTTATTTTTATTGGTTTTATTATTTAAATAAAAGTAATAAAAGTATTTAAAATTAATTTAAGTACATATTTGTTTTTGAGCGGTATGCTTGCATGTTTAATGGGATTTTTAAAACTGCATAATATAATAATCCCATTATAATTGTTTTAATGAGTTTTGAAATCCCAGCTTTGCTTGGGAAGGAAATAAATATTCTGCAGTATATAAGTATTAAAACTTCAAAGATACTGTTCCAAAATCCTTGGAATAATAGAACCAATATTTTTCATGATATGAAACAGGTAGTTTTTGTTTGAGAGTGCCACAATATTGGTATTTAATAATGGTTTGAATATTACCAATTATTATCATACTTGTGTATGATTAAAAACTAAGAAATTATACATAATTATAATAATATGTTTAAATATTTGCATATGTATTATTTTACCAATTGTCATCATACTTGTCTATGATTAAAACATAAGAAATAGTACATAATTATAATAGGTTTAAATATTTTCATATATATTATTATTTTATAATCAGGTATATATAATTGCATACAATTTAATACTTCCAAACAGAATGTTTTAAAAATAAATCACAACTTTGTGAACAAACACTACAAGTATTTTAAATTAATAATACACCCAGTGATATAATCAAATAAAAATAATGTTAACAATGTTAATGGCAATTTAATTGCATAAAAAACCAAAGTATAAATATAAATATATATATTTTTTTAATGTTAAATTATACAAAAATAAATATTAATAGGGCCCTAAAATAATTGATTACTTATATAAGTTATAAACAATATTAATAAAAGGTTGGTAAAAAAAAAATATATAACAAAAACTAATGGAATTTTTTGTTATTTTGCCACCTTTAACAATACATTTAAATTATTATTATGGAAGATTGAGTAGTATAAATTGTGTAACTAACCCTTATTAATTAATATGACTAGTTATATTATTATAAAAGGCACAAACATTTTAATACTGCAATACATAACAAATCAGTTTGGTTTATATAAATGAAAAGAAATTATAATTATTTAAATAACAATATAGACAAAAAAAAATATAACAAGTTAAAAACATAGTTTTAAAAAATAGATATTTAAATGTATTCTTTCAACAAAAATTCAACAAAATTATAAACATTAAAAAAAAAATCATATCATACAAACAGTAATTACATCATTTAAATTTCATTACACGCAATTTAAATATAATTAATCTGAAAAATACTGTATTGGACGGACGTATAAATATATATATATATTAGTCTATTAGTTTCAACAAAATTAGATTTAATACTATATTATAATTTCACATGTATACACAATTTGATCGTAGTTTGTAATGACAACATTAACTAATCTAGTTGTGCAACAGCAAAAATTTAATAGGCAAACCCTATTATCCATGAAAATATTATAAAAGTTGAATACAATCAGAGCATTAATTGACCATAATTAATATTAAATTTAACCTAATCAAATCAAACGATAATTTATTTAATGGAAAAATTATTTTATAATTTTTCTTTGGTAAAAGATATTGGTTGGATTTTTATGAGAATATATTTACTTTTTTTGTTTATTTGTCATTTTTAATGATTTATTAAAATATTATAAGTCTAATTTAATAACTTGATAAATAAAACAAGTCAACAAGGTACATTTTAAAAGACTTTGTTTTTCTTGTATTTAAATAATACTGCTAGATAACAATATATAATTTTAATAATGTTGTAAACAATTCCTAACCAACCTACATTTATTGTATTACTTGCCTTAGAATATTATTGGATTGATATTTTGTAAAAATAGCCCTAAAACTGATTGATTTTTGGATTTAATCACAATAAAATTGCAAACATTACAAACATAGACCTATAAACTATGATCTATGGAATACTAGTATATTATGTTGTTATTAAATGTCATCAAGTGATAAGCGTTTTTTTACTATATCAACTAACAGTTCCAGATACTGCTGAGTGCTATGAAGTGAATTTTGATGAGGAATTACACCTCCTTTGTTGACAATTTGTTCTAATTTTAATATTACATCAGTAATGTCTCTATTAGATGCATGTTTGTTGTTATTATTGATGCAATTTGTATGTACCAGAATTTTGTCAGCAGTTTGAAATAACTGTTCAGCCATAAGAGATAAATAATCTAAAATATATACATATATATTATTAAAGTACAATTTTTTTTATAAATGCAGACTATTTTTTTATTTACTCCTTAAGTTCTTGGTCGGCTGATTTATTGTTCCACTATTCCTAGTTTTTTCAGTTAAATCAATAGTATGATTTCTCAATTTTTCATTAGGTTTACTCAATGAACTACTTAAATTCATTTCACTAACACTTCTCGTTAATGAAGTGTTTTTTCTAAAATGATACATTTCCTTTAAAATTATTAACATAAAAACAAAAATGTATGTTTAAATTTACACAAAAGTTTTTTACCGACCTAGATTTATCAATTGGATTTATTCTAGATTGAATTGTGTGAATTTTTGATTTGTTATGCAATGATGTACACAATTCTTCAGAGCTTGAGTCTTCATTAAGTCCAAATCTATTAACTGCAGCTGAAAATAAAAAATTTACAAAAGTAATAGGAAAGTATTTATATATTATTATAATATTATCAAAATAATAATACTTGTGGATTGTGAATAAACACTGCTTTGGCGCAAAAGATTTGATTTGTTTGTAACCATTTTATTCTGAGAAGATATAGTTGGTTTCATAATTCTATTATTTTCTCCTTTTATAGATCGGTTGCCATCACTGTCTGAATCACTCTTTTAAACAAATTTAAATGTATTTGTAATTTTACTAAATTTCTTTTGTGAAATTAAGATGTATGTTATACCTGATTCAAAATATTAACGGAATTACTTCTATGTATATTGCTGGAGGATTTTTTTGAAGGATTTCTTGAAATTGGTTTTGTAATACTTAAATCTGGTATAGAAAAAAATTAATTATTTTATAATGATAATATGATTATTATGAAATCATATAAAACTAATTTAACATTAAGATATTTACCATTATCAAATGCGCTATATTTGATTGGTGTTGATAAATCAATTAATGAACAAACTCTTCTCATTGAAGTCCCAGTTTTATTAATTTGTTTATCAACTATAAAAAAAATATATATAAATATTTTGACATTTTTTGTTCGGTTTTTTTACTGTTAGGAATCTATTTTATTTTATAAATATGCATATTTTAAGCTGCCATCAAATATGGAGCCTTTACACTATCCTAAAAATTATTTTCAAAAAAAAAAATAATAAAACAAATAGTTTGACTAATAGTTTCTATGCTCTTCATACTCAGAATCAAAAATTAACTATAATACCAAATAAATCTTACCTAATAAATGGCTGCGAACAGGTAATTTCGAAGATCCATAATTTCTACTTAAATCGCATATACTTTGACTAGTTTTTAAGTTTGAATGAGCTCCCAACTAAAATTAAATTGCACGATATAATAAATTGAAGAATAATATTATATTTAAGTTTAGTTATAACAAACATTTTGTAATGTTTTCCTAGTTTCTTCAATTCTTTGTTGGAGTTCTTTTCTTTTAGTTAGAATTTCAGAGTTTGTATTTTGCTGTTTGGTAGGAATATTATTATTATACTGTGAAGATAAACTTTTTTTACCTAAAATAAACAGATAAGATATACAAAATATAAATTAAATAATTGTAATGAAATTTAAATATACTAGGAAAATGGTATTTTTCATCTTGAAAATCATTTCCTCCTAGTGATTCAAATGTATTTTTTAGAAATTGTTCTCGTTTTTCAATCATATCTAATCTCTCATTGCTATACAAACAAAAAATTTACAAATTAAACATACAATGAAAAAAATTTAGTTTAATTTTCATACCTAGTTGACAAAATTGTTGAATTTTTATCAGAGTTATTAACGCTTAAATTGGAATTTTCAAAGTCTTCATCACTATCCTGACTTCCAGACATAGACTGACTGGATAAATCGGTAAGCCCAGAAGATAACAACCGATCTTTTTGTTTAATTGTTTTAGATTTTCTTTGGGAAATTCTTAGAGCATCAGAATCCAATTTTGTGATTGTAAAATCACTATATTGAACACAATAAATATACATTTGTATAGATTTTTAATTATAAGAAAATAATTAGTTTTAAAATTTACTCGACAATATCGGTATTTGATGGGTAGTACAGAATATTATTTTTACTATTTGCATTTCCAATCCATTCATTTTCAGAATCTATATCACCATCATGATCTAGTTCCTTAATTGAAATATAAAATTAATAATTTAGTTTTACATTTAATAATATTAATTTAAAAGTTACCTCATTCTTAAAACTGCCCAATGAGCTATCATCAGTTAAATTACGAATTCGCTGAATATCTGACATGTTTTGAGAATTGGACTTTTCAGATGTTAACTATGACAAAATAATATAAATACCAATATTTTATTATTATTATTATCATATTCAATCAATTAAATAAATCAAACTTACATGGGCTAATGAATTTTCTTCAAAATCGTGTGAAATAAATAGTGATGGTATGCGCACTGTCTGTATAAAATTAATACAATTGATGGTTTTCATTTTAAATTTTAAGATTTCCCATTCGGTATTTTAATAAAGTTATAATATATTCTAAAAATTAATTACTTACCTTCTTTGGAACTATTAATGATTCCTTCTGATTTTCTGGATAAATAGATCTACTTGTTTCTGTTCCACTATCTACTGAACTGTCATCTTGAAATCCATCAGAATCATCTTTGTTCATTGGCAACTTCAATATGTGACTGGATTCTGATGAATTAGTAGCTCGTTGGGCCCATTGTCCTTTAGGGGCGTTAACTTGATTATGAGAAACATTTAACACTATATTAGTCGAAATATTGTTAGATTTTTTAGCCCATAATGGTAATTGACCATCTCTAAAAAATTGAATATAATTAGTAATTACATTCTGTACAATTCAAAATACAACATGTTACTTACGTAGGAATACTAAATATATTTGTTTCATTTTCTTTAACTGTCTTTTGTCCATATGATAAAGTTTCATTTTCAACATTTGCAACAGGAACAGTTCTAAAAATATTTCAGAAATAATAAGCAAGAGTAAAATAAACATACTTTAAGTAGTCTAATGTCTGTTTTGAAAAATGAATTGACTTTATAGTTTATATACTTCTTTTTTATGTTTGTAAGAAAATATTTAATTTTTTTTGGGACACATAAATACAAATTTATTTTAAGAAAAAAACAAAATAAATTATGTACTTATCCTAAATTAACTAAATAAAATCTAACTGAACAAATGTATTCTACTTAACATGGACAAAATATCAAATAATTCAAATATATTTTCAAAATTAAAATTGAGCAAGTGGTTTATTTTTTAAAAAAAATAAATGACGATTTTGTTTTATAAAATAAATTCTTAACTTTAATACATCATAATTACTCTAGATATTTTTACTTAAATTTATTATTAAATACAAATCTATGTGGATATTTTCTACCAAATTGTGTTAGTACTTTTTCAATTAATTGGTCTTTCTCTGAATTTACTTGTTTGCAATGAACAATTAACATGCATACCCAACTCAGTCTATGTTCACCCATCGTTATCGAAGCCTTGTTTTAACACACCTTAAAGTACTAGAAGAATATTCTGCTGTACAATTTGTAGCTGGTAAGGACATAAATATTTCCAAAGCAATTGCCATACTTGGGAAAAATGCACAGTTACTATTTAACAAATTAATTAAGTTAATGTTTTGGCAGTCCTTATTTTGCCAACAATTTTACAATTTTACAATTGACTTTCTGCTTCAGCTTGTAAATTATTAATTTTTTAAAAGTCAAATACATTGTCAACATACTCGAAGAATATATTTTTTCAAATTATTTAAAATTTGCTGGGTGAAGATATTGTAATAAAAAGCATTATTATTTTATTTTTCAAAACATTCTTTTGTGGGTTGTGTAATTGAATATGGTATATAAACTGATACTCAGTAATAATCTTTGCAACTTTTAGTTTCATAATTTGCTCTTAGTGACTGTTTTTTTACTGTTCTTGGACATATAATACAAATATTTATAACAGTGTAGATTAATTCAGCTTTGAAAAATTTTATCAGCTAGTCCTTTGATGATTATCGAACAGTTTTAGTAATGAACCAATAGTGTTATATCTTATAGTGTTTATCAATGTTCGGTTTTCATCTATTGTCCATAAGATTTGTCTTCATTTAATTTTCTCTAAATCCAGCTTATTTTCTGCATCTTTTTCCAATACCACATCTCCAGAGTTTCCAATATCTTTCCCTTTTTAATAATGCCACACTTTAGATTTATCTTCTTGTGAGCCCTTTCTTCATTGCTATGTTCATATTTTTTAACGTTAATAATTTTTTCATTTAAAGGAATGCATTTTTCGCTTGACCCATCTTGCTTTTGATTTCCTTACCTAATATTGCCTAAGTATTTGAAATAGTCTCCTTGAACAATTTCTTTGTTTTCTAGTGTTATATTCATAGATGGTATGTTTTTCTTGTGGCATATTAGAAGTTTTAGTCTTGGTTGCATTCATTTTCAAATTATACTCTTGGAATGTGGTATTCGTTACATTTAACTCTGTTTGCAAGTCTTTCTCAGATATTGCCAGATGGCATATTCAGATATCTGAATACCATCAGAGCAAAGCAAAACATTGGTATTAGTATCCCTCCTTTTTTTACTCAGATTACTTTTAAATTGAAAAATGCAGGTCAAATCCTTTACATCAAGATATTCTTTCATTGAAGTATTGCTTGATGAGTTTATATGCCTTGTTCTGTTGATTATATTTCATCATATTGTCTATTTCTTCATATTTTTTTTCAATCTAAATCTTTGTCTTTTTTTTCTTCTGGGTATATTTTATTTCTTAACATCTTATATTATTTTTTACTCTCTTCGTATATTTTATTTTCAAGCAATCTTTTTTTCTCTATATCTTAAACTAATTCCATTGTTATCCATTTTCATTTCGGTGTTGGTTTCTTCCTAGTTAATATTTCCTTTACAGACAGGACAATAGATTCTTTTATGTGATGACATCACATTTTCTATATAATTGCAATCATCTATCCTTGGTTTATTTTTGATTTCAAGTTTTTCTTTGCATTTCTTTTCAAACAACTCTTGTTTCTGGTTGTTTTAGTTAGCACATATTCCATCACTTTATTTTTTGATTTCTCAAACTTATTAAATTTTAACATGGATTTGATCATGACCAGGTTGTGATCACTGTCAATATCAGCTCCTGGGTAAGATTTACTCGATTTAATCTGATTTGTGTACCTATTCTTTGCCAGAATATAGTCTAATTGGTATCTGTTATATCTGGAATTGTATACGCTATTGTATACATAGTATTGTATATGTATAGCGTCTTCTTTTATGATTCATGAATAAAGTATTGTTTATAACTAAATCATGGTGTCTGCAGAATTCAACAAGACCAAAAAAGAGAATTACGTCTTTCATTTCTTGTTCCAAGTCCATATTTACCAACTTTTTTGCCATATGGATTTTTTCCTACAATCACATTCCAGTCCTCCATGATAATTAGATTTTCCTTATCATTTTGAGGTTAATGAGTTCTTCTATCTCTTTGTAGATCACTTCTATTTCCTCATAGTTTGCTTGTATTATTGCAATGTCATTTGGGATATTTTAGTTTGATCAATATCAACCTGCCATTATAGGCAATGTAACTTCTTATACATTGCGCCCATTTTTTATTCAGGGTAATGCTTACTCCATTTTTTCCATTATCAGTAGACGACTCAGTAGTAAGGTCATTTCCATACATTATATAATTTATTGTGCTGGTCATTTGTTAATTGACATTAAAAGAAATTAATATGATAGTTTCCTCTTGCCTTCCACATTGCAGTTCAGTAGCTGTGTTCATAGTCTCCATGCATGCCTTCTCCTAATACTTGGCTACAGCTGTACCTGTTTATGAAGCATCCATCTACATCCAGTACTGAAAGTGCTCCCACCTTCGGGTATATTTTTTATCACCTCTTACGACAGACATGGACTACCACAGATAATTAATATTCAAATATTTATTTTAATATATGTTTGGTTTAACTTTCTCAATCTGTTTTTAAAATTATAAATATAATTATAAAATACTATAACATGATCTATATAATGTATGGACAGGTCTATTATCAAATAAAAAAATGAAAAACACACAGATTAAAAAAATCAAACTGATTATTAACAATTTTACCAGACAGTAGAAGTTTCCATCCATCTATGTAATTTTTTAGCAAACTAATTAAAAATATTTAAAATAAGAGAGTCCAAAAGGCAAAAAGGTTACTGACCAGTTTTAAATCATCATATTTATAATATTTATAAATTTATTTATAATTTCAATACCTTTCAGTTCGAATTTTTTTCTTATTGATGTTTGCATGCTTAATCATATCAGTAGGCATTCGCCATACAAATATACAGCCATCCCCACTAGCAGAGATTAAATATTTACTATCATTAGTAAATCTTAAGCCAGTGACTAGTTCTGAATGCCCAAACATAGTAGCCAATAATTCTTCAGAGTTGAAATCATAAACACACAAAGTCTTATCAGTACAACTTGTTGCCACAAATGTTCCACTTCTGTCTAATACAACCTGTTAAATAGAATTAAATAAATTAAAGATATTATTCATTTAAAATTTAAAAATCTTACCTTTATAAGAGAACCTTCATCTCCAATAGATCCTTTAAAAGTTTTTGTATGTTTTCCAGCAATATTATAAACTCTGATATTTCGATCTTGACATGCTGTCAAAATATGTTTTTTTTTGGGACCTACTTCCATATCATAGAATGTGGTTTTTCCTGATATATATTGATCATGGACAAAAGCATCATGGTTATTAACACCGAACTTTAAATTATAAAAAAAAAAAATTAAAATACAACAAATAAAACATAATTAGTTTTCAAATTAAATCAAATTTCACTGACCTCATAATTTCGAAATATTATCGATTTATCTGCTCCACAAGACACCATTTGAAGTTTATCCTGAGAGTTTATAAACCGAACAGCAGTTATGGATGAGGAATGGTCATCCAATGTTTGAGTGAAATCATAACCCTAAAGAGAGAAAAAAAACAAAACATTAATCTATATTTATTTAAACAATTTATTATTGTTAGGTCCAGTTTACAAGCAAACTTATTTATTGAATAGCATATTTTAATAATGCCTTTTTAACTGATTAGGGATAATAGATAATTATATGTTTTTCATTGTCATAATAAGGCTTATTTGAGAAATAAAAGCACTAAATAGTTATTCAGTACTTTTATTACCCAGTAAAAATTTATCTAACTATTGCAGATTAATAATATCCATGGTATTATTGGTTAATTTTCATTATTTAAATTTATTTTTTTTTATACAAATATTTACTTGTATGTTGTGGTATTATTGTCTAAACATTTAATATTTTTTATAAAAACTTCTTAATGGATTTATTGTGAATGCTGACAACAAGAATAATAAATTGTTGATAATTCAAAAACTCAAAACTTGTAATGGTGTAATTTAGTGTCAAATAAACTATATAACCTCAAAAATTGATCGTTGTTCCTGATATAGAATAATTAAAATGAATTGGGTTTTTATTAAGGTGTAGCACATAAATTTACATTTCTCAATATTTTAAGTAAAGCAGTTATTTGCAGACCATTTTTCTAGGTTATTGATATTATTCTGTAATTTAATCGCATCCTGATTTGTTTTATGACACTTAAAAGTTTTAGGCTGTCAGCAAATAGAAACAGTTAGGAATACTTGATGATATTAAGGAGATCATTTATATAAATGTTAATTAATAAAACAAAGTGAACAGAAGATCTTCTTGGGGGGCCCCTGAGGGAATTTCAAACTGGGCAGGTACATAATTTCTGTGCTTAGTCAATTCTACCTTAGAGATAAAGTGGAATTGGTTGTTGTCAAGGAGTAAAGAACAATAATTAGTTGTTTTTAATGATATTAATTTAGAGAAAAGTTTAGGAATGATTGATAGATAATTTTGAAATTGGATTATTTGTTTGAGGTAAAAGATGGATTATTGCTACTTAAGATTGGGGAGATAAATGATGACTTCTAGTAAAAGACGAAAACACCTTATGTTTGAATTATTGAGTACATTTTTAAGCAAATGGGAAGAGTAATCAAGTGGTGACCAACTACAACAAGCTATCATTTATTAATCGGCCCACCAAAGTATTGTTAAATAAAAATTGAAAAAAAAAAATAACATCAAATTTCAAAAATTAACACTTTTTTTTTGAATTAATAAACAGGTGTGTTTATACTTAACATTTTTTCTCATTTATAACAACCAAATACAATTATTAAATATATCATTGTACCTATATTAAGATAATACACAACAATAAAATATGATATTCTATTAACTTAAAAGTAAATATTAAAATTCTTGACCCACCAAAAATTAATATTTTTTTTATGGCCTTCTGTAAAAAAAGATTGGCCACTACTGGTATACATAAATTTGGTATTTATAACTATCTTTGATAATCATAATTCAGAACAAAAAGTATACTAATATTAATAATTTATTAATTAATCTATTTATTTATTTATTTATATTAACAACTTACTTGATTTACATTAAACACATGAATAAGCCTATCTCTTGAAGCTGAAGCAAGAAGTTTTATCTTATCATTGTATTTCGTATAATCTAAATATAATATCTCAGAATCATGAGCTTCAATCAAACAAATCTGCCTTAATGTCTTCAAATCATGAATTCTAGTATTTATATATAAAAAAACAAAACAAAAACAAACATTTATAGTAATTGGGATACTGTAGTTTTCAACTAAAAAGTTGTTATAACAAATAATTTATATTCATATATTAATATTTTTAAATAACTTTTATATTAACAATTTTTTTTTCATTCTACTTTTTTTGTCATTCTTTTAAAATAACTGCTTTCTTTTTAACCATTATCCTCTTTGTTTTTTCATCATGTTCCTCTAGCAACTTTTATTGTCCCCTTACTCCCTTACATAGCCCCTCTTTTGTGACATTTGTATCATTCCACAAATCTTATCCAATACACTAATTTATTTCATTATCTTGATTTTACTCTCTCATTTGCCTTTTTCATAAATAAAATACATGGATTTTCATATTATTTAACATCCCATGTAGGTGCTTAATGTAAAAAAAGATACTTTTAATTTATAAATTTATTTTTACTTTTGAATGTATGTACAACTAAAATAAATTTTAGAATAATCACCTAATGTTACCACAGCGATCACCAGATGCAAGTTGTAACCCATCAGGGCATATTCTTATAGCTCGTACACCATTTCTGCCATCATATGAGGATGATTCATTTTTATCTATTAAATTTAACTCAACATTTTTAATGAAATTTAGCTCTGAATCAATGTAAATTATTTTGAGAAGCTCCTAAAAACCAAAAAAATGTATATATTTTATATAAAAAATACACATTTTATACTTACATTACTGTATATATTTTTTTGATAAAGAGATTTTCTATCATATTCTATTCCATCTAGATTCCAGACCCTGATAGTATCATCACTTGAACATGTAATAAAAGAATTTTTGGGTATTTGTGAATCCTTCTCCAATGTAGGATACATTTCTACACCCCAAATACATGCTGAATGAAATAAAAACGAATTTGATTTCCCAACCTAATTAATAAACATTTAATTTAATACACTATAATGAAGTGAATCTAAATTTTTTTAAATTTAATTACCCTGTTAATATCTTTAACATCCCATATATACAAACTGTGATCATTATATACACAAGTAAGTTTCATATTTGTTTCATCAAAGACCATTGCTATTGTATCTGGGTAAGTACTATTAGGAGGAATGTAATCCATATGACTAATAAAAACATTTAATTTATTAAGAGAATGTTTATAAAAACAAATTAAAAACCAATAGTAATGAAACCTGATGTTATTTCCAAGAGCAACATCCACACCCAAATAATGTGTTCTAGGTAATGTTGTAATAAATTGTAAAGTTTCTGGATTGAAACATCTTATAATTCCTTCGGTACAACCAACAAAAATAAATTGACTACCAATAGTCATGCAATTTGCCTTTGAAGTCTAACAAATAATATTATTATCATGCAACTATAAATACATTAATATTTGAATAATATAATTTATTATTACTTTTAATTCAACCCATCTGTCTAAATATCTATGACTATTAAATTCACACAATAACCCAGACTTTGTAATTACATATGTGTAATCTCTTAATTCTCCATGACCACAGGCAACATCTATAAAATCATTATTTCTTTGTTCTCCTAAAATGGCTGACCGACCCATTAATGGTACTGGTTCTTTGTACTAAATCAATAATTTTTTTTTTACTTATTACAATTTTAAAACTAGCTGATTAAAATACTAATAATCTTTTACCGTTACTGATCTAGATGATTGTAAATACCAAAATTTAACATGCCTATTACCAATTGTTACAAAATTTCCATTATCCGAAAACGAAATAGCTTTTATTCTAGTAGAAACTTTGTTGGATGCATATTTTAAATTTGATTTCCACTCCCAAACATTTAGAATCATGTCATGATGTGATCCTACAGAAACTAAATATTTTTGATTTGGAGAAAAAACCTACAAACAAAATAAAAGGTTTTAATATTTATATTAACCTTACTTTTTTTAAAAAATGTGTAACAAATTGTTAAATTACCACACAATTTATTCCATATTTATGACCCGGAAACTCAGCTATTTGGGTGTAGTCTGTCATATCCCAAATTCGCACATTTGATTGATGTCCACATTCTCCAGTACCAAGATATCGGCCATCAGATGAAAATGCTAAACATGATATAGATTTTCTGCAGACATTGGACAAATGTGTTTCAGAACTCGTAACTGGATTATGGAATACAACAGTGCACCTTAACAAAATTATAAATAGTTTTATATATAAATTGCAAACACATATTTTCATTAATGATAAGATCAAATCAATTTATAATTTTATTTCATATAAAAGTCTGGCTTAACCCTAGAGTACACGCTTCATAGTATAAAATACCAAGTTTTTAGAATTTTGTTTATTGTTTCAAAAATACAGAATATTAGCCTAACCCAACCTAGGTACCTTCTAATTAGGTGACAAACTAAAATTAGATAAAACTCCTAACTGTATACAATCTGAGGTCTGTAAAATAGAAAAGTTTAAAGTTCATTACCAATACAAATACCTTCTAAAAGACTGTGTGCTTGCTATACTGTGACATTTCTAAACAATTTAAGTTTATGAAAACTCAAATTATTTTTAAACTGTTTCCTAATAATTTTTGGCTGATAAATGTTTATCGATCATTATTTTATTTTCATTGCGTCTGGCGAAATTGTTATTAGTTGACACTGGTTCACCATACTGTGTGTAACTATATTACACTTACAAATATAATGTCAAGTATATATTATACAATCAATATCGCCATAATAATAGTTATACAATCCAATACAAATATTGCTGTAGAAGAGTTCATAATTGGTGATTTCTACCATTTATCATCATTAAATTTCATTTTTAATTTGTTGAGTTATAATTAAAATATTTTAATATACAGTCAAATACACCGCGTGGATTCTCATGAATATTTTTAATGTGTGTACTCTAGGGTTAGTGACGAATAACAAGTTTTTGTTGGAATCTTTAAATTTTTAACATGGAAAATAATACTCAACTTGAATATCCTTAATACTTAACTTATTTAAATAAAAATCTATTGAGAATAGTCAAAATAATAATTTACTAACCCTGCAGGGTATGCAATTATACCAGTATTTTTATCTGCATCTAATGAGGAATTTGATGAAACCGTTAATCCAATAACTCTTTCGAGTTTGATCTAAAAATAATAAAGTAAAAATACAATAAAAATAGAGGTACAGTATTTAAATGAAAGGTACCTAATTGAAAACCAGTGGTGTACATTGGACTAAATTTGTTGAGGTACAAACATATAAGTTTAGTAACATTCTATTCATAATACAAATGTATAATACATAAATAATACATATGTTTTATATTTTCTGGTTATGTTTTATGATAGTTTTGCACTTTCAGATATCTAATTTTATGCCAAGTGCCACTACACTTACAAGGGCCAATTTACATCACTGGTCAAAACTGAGAGTGTTATTATTAATGGTATTCCCGCCACTCTAGTTTGTTATCACTCCACCAAACAATACAAAAAATAAAAGTATGAATAAGTAAATTCTATATTATAATGAAAATGTAAAAAAAAATTATTATTATTATTAAATTAATTAGATTGTATTTTAAAATACTAAAAATGTTATCATATGATACAGAAAAAATTATTTTAAATTGGGATAGAGGCCAGAATTCAGAAATATCTTTTAAAATAGTCTTAAACGCATCATGTTCTCCACGTGAATTCTATCAAGTACAATTCCAGAAAATTTCTTTTTATTCCATGGAGCTTTTTATTTCCCCGTTTAGCAGAACCCCATAACCTTTCAATATTTTGAATGTGTGTCCCTGTGTACAGATCAACAAAATTATAGGTGTGGTTTTATGTTGGAATCCTATTTGCTGTAAATTTATGTAAACTTTTTAACAATTTGACAAAATTATTGATCCTGATCTTAGATATTTTTGTATAATAAAAATAATGTTTTACCCGATCATAAAAATTATAAAACATATATTGGTTTCTCAACACATTCCACCGAAAACCATTGTTTATAATGTAATCTCAATTATTTTTCGTATTTATTTATTTTGTATTATTTGGCGAATTGATAACAAATAAGTTCCCTGCTAACATCTATTACTATAATAATTTGATAATTTTTATTTTACTTTAGTCGCTTTTGAATCACCAGATCGGCCCCGTTTCAATGTCGGTGGCCGAATCAGCTTAGTAGGTTGATTTAGTGTTGATAATTTCTCCATTGAACTAATAGTTCATTATCAACTTAATATAATATTATTGAAATACCTCGTATTTAAACCTTCTTGTTTTGTCATGAATATTGAAGCATCGACTTCATTGTAATATAACATAATCTACAATAATAATCATACAAAAATTAACTTAATTAGGTTTTAAATATTTGAATATAAAAATGTACAAATAAATAAATAAATGTGTATTGTACAGTCAGTTTCAAATTAAAAATTCATTGTCAGGTTAGGAATTTTTAATCCAAAACCAGTCGTACAATACACATTTCATAATACTTCAGGTGTCACATTTTTTTATTTATTTATTTATGAATATTAACCATTTAACAATTTTGTTTTTACTTTATTATTTTATTAGGAATTAAACTACTTGTTTTTTCTATTATAACAATAATAAACAGTAGATTTTAATTGTGAAAAAAAAACTTGGTATACAAATTTAAATTTATTAAATACCTAGGAACTAATAATTATATTTATTTATTTTAAATTTGGAGCATAATGGTTTTACAAAGATGTTTATTTTGTTTTGTTTTTTTTTTTTTTTATGTGAACTGTGAGCCATATGGCGAACTAGTTTCTCATTTCATCCTTCCAGGAATAATCACAGTTAGGTACATAAACTTATTTTACTCGAAATAGGTACATCATATACCCAAATACCTAGGTACAATTAAATTACTTTAGAAAAATGTTGAACATCATTACAAAAATCAAAACTAGATATTGAAAAAATTTAGCAAATGTAATTAGCAGTAGGTATCTAAGTATAAATATGGTATTTTAATGTAAAATATAATGGATACCACTAATATAATGACACAACATCATTGATTGTAAATATCACAAGATTATCATAAAAAATCCTTGAAAAATTGTAATATATTTGCTAATAATATTAATAGGTTAAGTACCTATTTAAAATTGTTGACGATAATGACTTATTTGAAACGATCTTCTGGCTCAATAGTAGAAAAAATTGAATTTAAGAAAAAATTCCAAAACAGTTATGATGAAAGCAATGGAGAAAAAGATATAGGTATCTATTGATATAAATATGTCCGAAATTATTTTTGTATCTATTTATGTGACAAAATTGTTAAATAATTTTAATTGCATAACATTAAAAATGAATAAACTATAATGGTATAATTTTTGTACAAAATAATAAATTAGACATTGGTAGATATGTACTCACGTCTGTAATTCAATCATGTATAAATCAATAACATTAACAACGACGAAGGCTGGGTGAAAAATTACAATAACTAGGTAAGGTACCTATTTAGCAACTCAGCAGAATATTGGTCGTAAACAAACGGCGAGAAAAACAAAGAAAATTGAATGTATCAAATTCACCAGATCTAAATAAGGAATATCGTAGGTTGGTAGGCAGGTCGGCGGCAAATAATTTACTAATAAGTTAGGTATTACATTGAAACTCTCGGATACATCGCACCTGTAGCCTGCTGTTGTAGTCGTCTGTGTGATTTTAGTAATAATTGAGCGCGCGTTTTCCCATTTGCAGGGCGAAACTCGAAAACGATTCGGCAACGAGTGTAAATAAAATTAATTAGACGGAACCGGACAGAGAAAACGATATAATGATAAATCTATATATTTTTTCTTTTTATCTTTACACGTAGATACGCACGACTAATAACACTGTAGTCAATAATATAAAAGGTAATTGGTTACTGGAGTAGGTACTAGGTAGTAGTAGTCATAACAATATCTATATAGACACGCACAGCTGTTACATTGTCGCTTGTTGATAAGTTACCACAGTTATAGATAACTCTTTCGGTAGAAAATTTTCAACGAATTTTTAATTCGAAACCACAGATATATTGTTATCTATCTCAGTGCCTATATTATAATATAAAAGTGTATAATGAAGGTTATTATCTATAAACCTTGGTGTATAATATTCACGTTCGATACCTACTATCAGAATTGATAAGGGTCGCATAAAACCATAAATAATAGAATGATTTATCTATGTACAAAATACAGTGAAATGAACAGAAACACGGACGTCATAATCAGAAAAATAATAACCAATCACCACCTACTTTCTAAAATATTTTTGTTACTTCGTAGACATTTTCACATCGCACTTTTTCTGCTGCTACCTACTCGACGTGGTTTTGCGCAACAAAGCGGGATTTATTTTCAATTAAAACTACGACACGAGTTAACGCATGTAACAGGGAATGTGCAATGTAAGTTGAAATTGGAGTTTAAACACGACTAGCAAATTTAAAGAAAGGATAATATCTTCAAGGGCTGTACGTAACTTTTTCCTAAGTAAATTGCTTTCCAAAAAATTGACTGCCATGGTAATTTTATTTAATTAAAATAGGTTCAAATCTTAAAATTGTTTTAATTATGATTATTATGATAACTATTGAAATCCAAACGCCATAATAATTTATGTTCTAAGTACCCGGGTAACGTGATTTAGCTATGCAGTGCTGTAATAGAAAGACCACCGCGCTGGTATATCACTCTAAACCGAAAAATATATAGGTAGGGTTTACCAATACCCATATTTATATTGTATTCTTTGTAATAATTACGACTGAAATGCAACTATTAACAATTGTCTTAGAGTGCGCCGAGTTTCCTATACTTAGTTTATACATTGTAAATGCACACCATGTGTATCTATTGGTCGTCGCAGTCAACTTTTATCAGATGAGTGAGATTGATGTACAATAAATTATTGTCAGTTGAATTTTAGTAATTTAATATAAATTGTATTTCCGTCGGAGTCTAGTAATGATTATTTCAATGTTAACAACGAAATAAAGATGCGTTTTTTTTTTTTTCAAATTCTTAACTATGTAAAAAAGTTTTCAACGTAAACACTTGCAACAGATTGGATATAACAATAACCATTTTAAACATTTCAACGACCGTTAAACCCGTTATGTATACGGTGGTTCAATTTATATAAAATAACGGTAATAACACCCAGTGGCGTGCCCAGGAATTTTCAATGGGAGGGGAGGTAACAAATAAAAACCGTGAAAGAAGTGTAAAATCGCCCTCTTTACCCAACTCGACTATGAGAATTGGTAATTTAAAAGCCGGATTTTAAAAAAAGGCAATTTCTAATCAATACATAAAGCTTTTTCTCAGAAATCTGCCGAAATTTATGAGTTTCAATATTAGATTACTCTTTTTTTGTTGTATTTTTAAGCCAATGGGAGAGATATAATCCCTCCCCCCCCCCCGGGCACGTCACTGATAATACCCACTTCGCAAGGAAAATACAGCACATAAAAAAAAGTTTTTAGAATTTTATAATTACCTAAGTAAGTAGATGTAGCTACTACTTATTTTGTTTATTATGAAAAAATGTACGGGCAACTTCGCACGTGTATGCAGCTACTGTTGTAGGTGGAAAGTTTAGAAGGTAGGATACCTTCTAAAGCATAATGTAATTAAATGAATCAATCTAATGAATGTTGAAGTTCGTCTCGTAAGTATTCGGTTGAGGATTTAATAATCCGAATCCAGATTATTTATTGGAACAAATGTCAAGACTCAAGGGTACAATCATTTTTACTGAAATTGAAAAATCGACATTATTTCGCTAATTCGATACATTCCCTATAAATCACATTTTTTTTTTTTTTTTTTTATGACAATTGTATGTTAAATGATAAGGACAACCACCATACATTAAAACATAAGAATATTCATTTTTTTGTAGATTTTGTGATGGCTTTTTCAAAATCACAGAATACTGAACTCGGTTTTAATTGGCTTAACATTTTAAATAATTTATCGCATGTTGTTTTTTTTTGAGGGGGGGGGGCAATATAGTAGATGTTCAAAGCTTCGTTGTAGTGTCCTGGTTTCGTTATTGATTCTAATAACAACAGAATAATACCTATCCAGTAAGATTATACAATAAATAACAATATGTATTATATTAAGTATATTATTTTCATAGTGTTGTTAAGAATTCCGTTGCAGCCTTTATTATATTAGTTTGAAGACAACTGCTTGAAACAAACTAATAGAAATAGAATATGGTGACATTTACATGAACGTCTAACCTAACCAAATTGAATTACAGTTATTTAAAATGGTTTTCTAACTTAATTTATTTCGTCACTTTATTATTGTTATTATTGTATATTTTTGGCGTCCAAATGTTCCTCGCGCCAAACGCCCAAACTGATCGCATACATTAATTGTCCTATAGTAGCCATATTATTCATACTAGCGAATATTAAAAAAAAACCGGAACTAAAATATAAGAACATTAAGAATTTTAAAAATGCCCCGTCAACTATTTACAAATTAAGATGGTTTAAATAATTAAGATTGTTTTCTATACATAAACATAATATGCGACTAGTAAACCCGAATTAATTCAAAATTGTATACGGAATTATAGTTTATTGTTTTAAATACGTTTAAAAACCGTAATCTTTGCAGTTTGCACGTCCGCTGCACAGTGGGTTTATTCTTGATTTATTTTGAGGTGATCGTATATACGAATTTGAATTCGCTTACAGGTATATGCTTACTTGTGAAATTAGTATAAAAATATGCCTCAATTCCGTACATGATAGGTACCTATGAAATATTCAACAGTATTTTAAATTTAAAAAATAATATTGATTTGGTAGTATAACAATGGCTGAAGAAAATAAAATTGTAAATCGCCCTATAAAATGCTGTTTTTTGTATAATAAAAGAAAAATCCAATTTTAGCAATAGGTATAGGTATTAAAAAATTGAAGACGTCAGAACTTTAGTCATGAAACGGCTTTTATTGTACTTTATCGTGGTGTCCCCGTGCTCCGTAGCCTTAACGATAACAGATGAACGTCGGATGAAGTCAGTTTCTGTCGCGGCTGGTGCACTGACACTCGACGGCGAAAACGATTGTTGACGTCACGCACCCGATGATCCAGACGACCATGACCACTTTGAACTGCTTATAGCTGAGCGCCGACGGCCGGTTGCCGCCGTTCCTGTGTGGTTTTATCTCGTACACCTGTTTGAACGTGGCCGGCGACATGCGAGCTTCAGTCACCCGGCTCAACCAATATTCAATGAGTCCGCCCTCGAAGATTCGCTGGATGACTAGATTGGCCGACTTTACGTACGGCGAGTGCTTGACGAACCCAAACCCAATGTACAGCTGGTTCATGCAGGTCCGGGCCGTTCGCAAGTCGTTCAGTATGGCCGCCGGCACATTTTCTGTCTCCATGAAGTGCTTCTCGTACAGGCACTTGGCCAGCGTGGCGTATTGGCCGCGCTTCAGCCGATCCACCCGGTCGTCTATGTTGCGTTCCGGCACGAAATTTTCGATGAACGCCCGGTGGACAGGATTCTACGGAGTTACAAACAAAAGCTGATTGTAGATGTATATTATGAGCTGAACATGATATTCGTGTATGTTAGCAAACACGTATTTTATCCAAAATAGTATTGAGAGTATTTATTTTATTTTATAAACACATCGGTACTACGGAAAAAGTTTTTCGAGTTCGAAGAAAATTATATTTTCAAATTTTAAGACAATAAATAGTAAGTTTTTCTATGAAAACAAATCGAAACAAAAAAACAACGTTGCGCAAATTCTTCTCTTATTAATATCATGAAAATTTGTTTTTCTATAATCCTATGTGTAATAATTATTAATTAAGACCAGGAATGAAATGATCGGTCTAGAAATAAGAAAATTCCCCTGACAGTAACAATGTCATCAATAACTATACGGACGGACACAACCGCGATATATAAGTTATTTGTTGTACTAAACTAAAAAAAATTTAAAAATATACCATTTGCCTCATTTTGTCCTCAACTAAATATACCAGTTGCTCTAAACCAAATGTACCAGTTCACGGACATGCGCAGAAAAAAGTTAGAACAATAATATAACATTAAAATGGATTAAGTAATTAACCATACAAAACACCAAAAATATCGCGGGGGTGTTAGAACACCTAAAACACCCCCCCCCCCTGCGTACATGCCTGTACCAGTTGCTTTCATTATATAAAATAACGCGTTTATACTTTATAGTATAAATAAGGGCATTTTACCGAAATTGATAACTTTAAAAACAACAGAGAAAATTATGTATGATACATAATGACAAATAATGATGCTCGATAGCATTTTTAACAAAATACAATGTATGCCAATTGTTATTATCATTGAAAATATCGTATTTATTATATGTTTTTATTTAAGAGTTTACCTCTCCTATTTTTAAACAGGTATAATATTGTGTTTGTGTATATACGTTAAGGGCGACTGGTGCATTTTGCTCTAGGTAGTTTGAGGGGAATTGGTACAAAAATAGGTACTTTTGAAGGCAACCGGTAGACGCCCTATTTTATTAGGTGGCCTGGATACATTTAAACCTCCGGCCTGCATTCGATTCCCACTCTGTCCTTGATGAAGATAGTAGCCCGAACGGTTGAAGCAAACATGGGACGATTTTACTGAAAAATAAAAAAAAATTTTACCTGCATTTGAAATATAAAATCAAACGGCGGTGGATAAGTTAAGCCCCAATGGTAATTGGCTTTCACCATATCCTCGATCTCTAAAACAATATTTGTGTACTCGGGTGATGTAATGTACGAATAAAGAATACTGGAAAACGACGTGGACATGATGAACATAAATATACACCACCAATTAATCAAATGACGTATAGGTCCCATTCGATTGGTACGTGGATTATTGGTTAATAACATCATTCCGACAATCCAAAAAATCGTTGACGATAACGAAGTAAATGCTAAAAACAAAAAAACAAAACAAAAATGGATAAATTAACAAAATAAATAATAATAATTAATTAAACAAACATTTTCACTAATTCTGTAGGTTATGTTATATTCAGTTAGAGAAATGAAATTTGAATTGCTATTGGAAAATCTGTTTTATAATATATTTAAGTTGTAAAAATAATCTAATCAGATAAGTATAGGAGTTAAACATCAAATTTGATCATAGCTATACTATTTTAGTGTCTTATAACATAGTGATTAATAAAAATCAATAATCATCTAAAACCAATAAAATGATTGTATTGTATTAATTACTTTAATATCACGAATATCATAAATATCTTTAATTTTTTTATCTTTAATATCATATTATATATATTATAAATATTATAAAGTGGCGTATTTGAGGGGGGGCGATGGGTGGATTGCCCCCTCTTTAGAATTTTTTAGCTGTGATTTTTCAATCATAACCAACATCATTTGGCCAAAAAACTATAACGTCCCTAAATTTAAATTTTTCACATTTCTGAGATTTGCCCGATTTCGGCTTTTGATTGTAACATATATATTATATAATATTTATTTTTTTTTTTGTATATGACTAATTATCGTTCATACCTATAAACTATTATTTTTTTAATTGTCAAGGAGAGGAGTTTTAAAAAAAAAAATGATTGAAAAAACTGTTGTTTTTTTTTTGGGACGAGGATACCCCTCGTGATATTTTGTGGTGTATTACAATTTTTAAATCACCACCTCCTTGATTGAGCTCCAGATACGCTACTGACATAGTAATAATATAATATATTATGTGAGATCTAATAACTTTCAGTGCCCATGTAATATGTAGGTACATACTTTTTGACAATTTATATTTAAATAATGATCAAGAATTAAAAGCTTCATAATTTAATATCATATTAAACGTGTTATAAAATGGAGCATCAGATAATATTTTTACAATAATATGATAATTGTGAAACGTCATAGAAATTAAACGGGGGGGAGCAAAAAAAATATCAGTGAGCAGCGGATCTCCGGCACTAGAGTCGGCTTGTTACCGTCACAGAAATTCATTTTTTATTCCTAATCTAAAATAGTTATGGCTTCTAGATTTTTTATACATTTTTGTCTGCAGGGTATTTAAAACCACACATTTTATATGAAAATAAGAAATTTGAACATAAAAGTGATGGGGAAGAGGTTAAAATTTTAAATCCATAAAAGGCACATCCTTGATACTTTTACACCATACAAATACAAAATTGTATCCCACTGGATTCATTTTTGGGGTTCTTAGGGGGTGTAAAATGCCAAATAAACACCCTCCCGGTGGAACAACATGGTGAAATTTATACTGAAATTCAACAACATTTTATATCTTCAATTCGCATATGAAACAACTTTAATTCCCAAGTTTGTGTTCATTTAGTTCATAAGGAATCACTAAAAGTATTAAAAAATAGCGAGGAAAAGGTATAAAACAGACACAATAATTTAAAAGTTTAGCCAGAATAACAGCTTTTGAATAATTTTAAATACTTTTATTTATAATACTTTATGATACTTTATTTGAAATATTTATCAATATTTTGAGCAGTACTAGTACTGATCTATTTTGTTATTATTTTTTAGTTTTTATTGATTTCTGGGTTACCTTGGCCAACAATAGCGAAAAATCGTGACTAGTACTACTCCTCACCTACAAGAGTGACTTACCCGTGACCTGCAGTATCAACTTTTAGAAGTATTGCAATCGATGACTTATATATTATGCAATGTATAATATATTTAAATAACTACTATAACTAACCGTTAATTTGTTCGTAACCGATTTGTTTTTGGACGTCAGCCATTATCCGCACTGTAATTATTGTCAACGATGCTGAGAATAAAACTAATAGCCACAAACTCAACGGAAAGGGTTTGAACAGCAAGTCCCATTTTTCTCGCAATGGCTGAGGTTTAGGCACCAAAAATTTTAAACACATCAACGTCCAAAATCTAGACATGTCAATGAACTTCAATCTCGTGTCTTCGATCCAAAGCGAGCAAAACGCTACATCGGCTCTTTTCATAAACAGCCATTTAAGAGCACCGCCGGTCACTGTATTATTTAAATGCGCCGTCCCCCATTTGTCTTCATCGTTGGAAGTATACACGTCCCAAGTAATGTTTATTCTTTTAGCGATTTCTTTGAATAAACTGCATTCAACACCGTTGGCTAAACCTATATTTTATTAACTATAAGTTATTGTAAGAAAAACTAAATTCATTGTAGACCAGTGGCATAACTATAGCAGGTAAGTTGGCAAAGTGGGACTGCAGGTATCCCCGATATCAGGGGCCTAAAAAATATCAAGTTCCTGTCCGAAAGTCAAACAATAGAAAATTATTTGATTATGTTTTTCACAATTTATAATTTATTTTTTTATCAACATCTACGTACAATTTAAGAGGATGTCACACTCGTATCTACTTTCTCAGTCTAACTAACGGGCAACATACCAAAATTGCATTACTTAGAATTTATAAATTAGGTTAAATTAATAGAGTTTAAACACAAATAAAAAATTTAAAACTAATAATATTATCAATAATTATAAGTTACAGCCATGTAAAATTCAAAAACTAACGTATCACGTATTATAATTATTTAGAAAAAAGCTACGTACACTTTTGAAAATATTGTCTTCTTTAAATTGTGTTGTTTGTACTTAAAATCTTATTTCAACTTACATGACACAATTTAGTTCGAAGTCACCTAATTTTGTTATGTTCGTTAACTAAACTGAGACAGTATACATGGGTATGGGCGTGCTTTTAATAGGGGAGAGCTAAATTAATCATAATACCATTGCATTATAGTTATCATTAGTTAATTAATAGCTATACACATATTCAAAATAATATTTTTATAACACAATATTGTGTTTCTTTATTATGTAGAATTAATTGATAAGATAGCTTAATACTTATTCAAATGTAAATAATTAAAACAAGTTGTGTATGTTATTTGTATATTGTATTTTTATTCTAATTTTCTTAAATAAGTAATTATGGACTTTCCTGAAAAATGGCTTTTGGTTGACTGGTAGGACTGAGGGAGGGTCCCAATTTGTATTTAACTTTAGGACCCCCCGCATGTGTCTAAAAAATTGCATCACTACAGTAAATACATCTTTATAATAATTTTAAAACTGTGTGTATCTACGATCTTTTAAACGACTCACTTAGTTTTCCAGTTTCGCTATTGTTGATTACACTACTAAATAACGTATTGTTGTACGCTATCAATTTAACACGAGTCTTGTGAAAGTTTTTTACATTTTTTTTTCCTTCTAAATCCTATAAAATTCAATGATGAATAATTAATATTATTTTATACAAGTAGGAAACCTACCGGTCCTAACTTGGACAGTCGTAGAACAGTTAGTCTAATAATATAATTCCAACTTTATATACGTCTTTTATTACATACAGATAACCACAATAATGGAAGAAATTTTGGAAAGAACACCAGAGAGAAGCAGATTAAGGCAATCATTTATGTAACAAATTAATTTATGTTGGATATAGGAGAAAATAAAGGAATCCTACAAGAATTTAAAGGAAGTTACTACGGATAGAGAATAGCAGAGAAACATTGCATCGTTCAACTAATCTACGAATTGGAAAAAAAATACTTACGTGTCCAAACCATTGGTCCTGTTGTTTAGACAATACCACAAATTTCTCGTGGTATATGCTCATTTGATACACTGTCTCCTTTTGTGGATGTACACTTATCAGTATAACGTCTTTGAAATTAAAATCGTTTGGTGAATACTGAAAGATTATTATTGTATAAGTACAATATTATAATAAGTTATTGGAGACTCTGGTGAAAAATTCAGACAACTCAACTTTCCTTAAAAATTCGTTTTTTGACGGTATAATTTAAAGAGGAAAAAATACTCTTTATTATTGGGAGAAACAATCTGCAGATAAATCCGATATTATAAGAATTAATAATAAAATAATAATACATTTCTTTTCAAAGAAAATCCGTTCCGTTCCTTGTTCGTTAATCATTTAACATTACAAGGAACTCGTTCCACAAACCCGCCTTGTTATTAGTCGTAAGGAATTCGTTCATTTCCTCATTTTTACAAAAAAGGAATCTGTACTTTGTCTGTTTCATCCGCATGTTTCGCAGATTTTTTCGCGGACTTTTTTTATATTTATAACAACTTGTTTAAATATAAATCAAATCTTATATTAAATACATTTTATTAGGTATTTAGTATTCCAATAATATTATAAATTATAATAATATACGAAATACTAATAATGCAATATATGTAGCAGTGGCGTATATCACAGCGAGAGAATCACAGTATGCCTCAACCAATCCCCCCTGCTAAAATTGTAATTTATAATACTATTATGAAATCCAACTATCTAAGTCCTCCTAAAAAAAATAATAAAAATAATAGATGACCTATGCGGAACTGCAGTGACAAAAGTAATAAACTGTAAACTATTCGATTTTAGTTTTGAGCTGTTTGATCCTTCAAAAAAATAATATATATTTAAAAAAATATATTTATTTATTTCAAAATTAAAATTATTAA
The DNA here is from genome assembly GCA_902439185.1 of Cinara cedri. Taxonomy (NCBI): domain Eukaryota; kingdom Metazoa; phylum Arthropoda; class Insecta; order Hemiptera; family Aphididae; genus Cinara; species Cinara cedri. The sequence goes on along the minus strand of CABPRJ010001944.1, from coordinate 244,897 downwards.
ACAAACGTAATCAATACACACACTCGATTTTCAAATGTGTCGAAATTAAACATTTCTGGCTTATATAGGTATCTCGTGATAAATTTAAACATAAATAAATAACGCAATATACAAAACATTTTGTTAATATCCGTACTGTAACTAAATGAATATTTTTACAAATTAGTGACTAAAAAAAATATATCATAGATATAATTGAATAGGTACTTTATAGATTTCTGTCAGTTTTTATCGATTCCGTTATTAGATGTCTAAATTACGACACTTTAACAGCAGGTCTATCGATGATTTCGCGATAGATTTTGATTTAAAAAGCAAAATTGGGGAAGGAGCGTTTTCTGAAGTATGGCTGTGCATCCAACGAGACAACGAAAAGGAATATGCGGCGAAAATATTGAAAAAGAATTACGGGAAAACCATGGATGAGGACGCGTGGAATGATATATCCGAAGTGAACATATTGAAGTCAATTTTACCTCATCCGTTCCTGTTAATGATGGATATGTGTTACCACGAAACGGGACTAGGAAGAGTCATTTTGATTTCGGAGCTAATGAAAAAATCGTTGTACGACGTAATCGAAGCAGGCGAATGTCCTCTATCGGATTTTCGCATAAAAACTTACATATATCAAATGTTAGAAGGTATGTAAGTACATAAGTACTTCGTAAATATTACCTTTATATCTGTATGTACATACGTATTACAGAGAAAATCCGAAATCTGTTCAGTGGCCGCCACACACCCATCTATAACTGCACTGTCTTATTGTCTTATACACGCACGACATGGTAAATTTGCGTTTAGTAAAACAAATTTAATGTTGTTAGTTTTAATATTAGAGTGAATTATACTTATTGAACTATTACTAATTTGAATGGTAAGAACATAAACTGTGTTCCTATATCAGTGTTTTTGCGACACCTAATTGCATTTCCACGCGAAATACTAATATGTTAAATACTAAAATATTATAAATTAAAAACGCTAATATCTTATTTAAAAAATAAAACCCAAAATGTTCTTAACTTTAAATTCAGTGTAAGATTAATTCAGTCTAAAATTAAAACTAAATTTGCCTTACTGAACGAACATTTACTATATCGTGCGTTTGTTGGACGCTCGGAAACAATTGGTGCGAGTGTAGCGTTCTCTTAAAACTAGGATTTAGTAGAAAAAATTGAAGTAGGTAATATAAACCGCAGTATTGGATTTAATGGTAGAATCGAGAGGGTCCAGTCTCCCCTCCCATTAACTTAACGTCTAGGTAAACATTTTTTTAAAAAACCTGTACGTCTATGGAAGCATTCATATTTTCTTAACATACGTCAACTTTTACTAATTATTTCAGTATTACTTGTAACAACGTCTACAAGTGACAGGAGAGGTCTTTTTCAACTTTGAAAAGGATTACATTTTTAAAATGACGGTGAGAGAAAATCATACAAATGAGCTGGCATTATGAAATACCCATAAGAAAATTATTGTAAAACTGGAAAATGGTATAGATTTATTCGCTAAACACTCCTAGTCGTTTATTATAATATATTAGATATATTATTATTATTATTTATTTTATTATACAAATATTTTTAATTTCCATTTTTACTACTAATACTAAATTAAACCAAATTATACTCAAATTTTTAAATGCTAAATTTAGGTACTATAATAACGTTTTTTTTTTTTTATTTATTAATTTCATATATGTTATACTTAATACTTTTATGTAAAACTTTAGGTTCCACCCCCTAAAAAAGTTGATTTAAACTAATACTCCAGCGATTCCCTACCCATAGGCCCAGAGGTGTAGCTAGAAATATTTTTCTGGGTAGGCCAGATAAAATAAGATAAATTTTTGAATAGGAAGACTACTAAAACAAATTTTTGATTTTAAAATTGTGTTAATTTTCGGAGAAAAATGGGTAGGCCCGGGCCTACCAGGCTTACCCACTGGCTACGCTACTGCATGGGCTGTGGTCAATGTGATACTGGTCCACAGACGCTGGTCGAGGACATAAGCCAATGGTTGGAAAATTTAAAAAAATGTATATTATTTTAATCTAAACGTCTATGTTAAATATTTTGATCGAGATTTAATAATAATCCCACAATTATCGCCATCGTACAATTGTATTGATTATCGTTTTCTCATACAGTTGTCTAGAATATTTTTGTCATTTTTATCGTATTTTATCATGCTTAGCCTAGAATGTGGACAAGTTGATATAGTTGATCCCGATATTGATTATCCTGTAAGAGAAAAACAATATAAAATATCGCATTGATTTTATTTTAACTTTAACCACTTATTTGTAAGTCGAAAACAATAATTAATTAATTTTTGTATACAAATTATTTTTTTTTATTTTTTTGTTTCCTAATTAATGACGTATGTGCAATATGTACATTATAGTATATAGATATATATTGGTCATGCGTATATAATAGGTGTTTATTTGTTTTTATTTTTACTTGTATATTAGATTAGTGGGCTTCAAAGTTTCGATGGTCCGCACAACTAAAAAGGTTGGGAACCGTAGTAATACTCCATTCTATTTACAAAATATTTAATATAGGGTTCCACTTGAAAATCAAAAATATATCTAATAGTCGTGATTTCAACCCCCAAAAATTACGGTGAAAAACAAAATGGTAATTTAACATTTTAGAGCGACGTGTATTTTTTACATTTTCTAAAAAACTAATTCTGAAAAAATTAGTATTGCACGATAAATGAATCACTTTCTATACCCATCTAATGACAAAAATAATCGGGTTAGCAGCAAAACTCATTTTTACCATTTGATACCTTTGGACCACTATTTAATAAAGTAAAACTATAGTTTTTACTTACAACACCTACTTGTATAGTTCCAACTTATTTAGAGTCTACATAAATTAATTATGTTTATAAATGTACCTGATTATACTACTATTTCGAATTTCGAAAAGGTTTGAAATACATGCACGAGAATGGCTTCATTCACAGAGACATTAAACCGGAGAACATTCTGCTCAAATCGCGGGACAAGTTATTGAAAATCGGCGATTTCGGGACAGCGTGCCATGTGACGGCGGGCTATCCTTTTACGGAATACGTGGCGACACGGTGGTACCGGTCGCCGGAATGCTTGCTGACACGCGGCTGGTACAGTACGAAATTGGACATCTGGGCAGCTGGGTGCGTGCTCTTCGAAATGGCTACCGGCCGGCCGCTTTTTGACGGCCAAGACGAAAACGATCAGATGGAAAAAATCGATCGGGTATTAGGGCGCCCGGACGCCCGGTTGTTGGGCAAGTTCAAAAAACATAGCTCGGACGTATTCGATAAACGGTACAATAAGTGTTCCGCTGTCGCTGTCCCCGGGGTCGGGTTTCAAACCGTCTATCCGCCGTTCCGGTCCGCGTTCGAACTAATGAAAGCCATGATCGTCTACGATCCGGTCAAGCGGTACTCGGCTGACCGGCTTTTGCGTATGCCGTACTTTTGGGAGATGAAAAATACAGTTTACGACTACAAAATGAGAAAGTTCCAAGAGACAGTAATAAGGAACAGGCAGACGGACAACAATAATTATATCCCGGAACAAGAAAAAGTAAGTTTACATTTTTATTTACGTATCTATAGTTTTCGCACTTTTTTGAAAAGCCGGCATCATTTTATTCAACTGATTAAGAATTATATTTAATGAGAAATTTGTATTTTTGTTGTGGGATTACCTCATGGTGATTTTTTTTTATTAAAACTAGACGTAAATACTCACAACCTACTAGATATATTAAAACAAACTAAAAATACTAAAACCAAAATCACTAAAACCGACTGGATACTTGCAGAATATATAAACAGGAAGTACCTATACTTCGAGGATATTATATATACCTAGTAACTTTTAATTTATTGCCCGGAACACATAGTTTGTTATTATTATCATTTGAATAATTTTGTGAATCTTAAATTTTCCAAAAAAAAAATCAATACTTTTTAAAATACAATTTTTTAAATAAAAGGAGTTTTTCAGTTGATTTTATACAATTATTAAAATTATTATTTTATATTATTATTGATGTTTCCATAACCCTTTCTCTGTGTCAAATTGTTCCACAAACTACGATCACAATAATCTACCTTTTTACCATAACCACTTTGTTATTGTTTTATCGTTATCTTTATGTTAAATAAATAATATTTATAAAATAAATGACAAAAATTAGTTTCGCGAAAGTACACTACTTACCTACTTACATTAAAATACTATTTTTTTACTCGTATCTTATTTAGTCGAATCCAGCGAAACAAATACATACGCCGATGAATAATAAACAAGAAGCCGGAGGAGATCGTGCACAACAAATTCATCCACAGACTAAGGTTAAGGGTTATTGCGAAAAGATTGAACAGGATCTATTCGTACAACAATACAACAATAATCAATATCAAGAAGTCAAAATGCCCTCCTCGGACAGAAATCGAAAGCAAATACCGAATACTAATAAGTCGTATTCAAAGGCTAATACGAAAAATAGTTTCCTGTCGAAAAAACAGTCTACGGTTTCGGTACCGACGCCAAACACAGTAGTAGTAATAAAAATGAATCTTAAAAGTAACCAGATAAACAGGCCACCGTTCAAATGATATAATAGTTACAAATATTTGTTTAAAATATTTTCATTTGAACAAAAAAACATTTGTTTTAACTGATTAATGAGGTATTATAATTCGTGTATTTCAATTTATAATGTTTCTCTACAATTATTTATTTTCTAAGAAATAATATAAAAAAATATTTATATTTATTTATTTGCGCCTCAATGGGCAATTTTGCTTAAATATATGTTACTGAGTCACCCATGAATAGATACATTTAAGTTTTAGATACTTATTAATTTCACAGTAACAACTAATAACATAACTACCTAATTAAATCTTTTAGACTAGACAAATTGATTTATATGAAACCTTCTTAAAAATATATTATAAAATTCATATAATTCAATACCTACTATATTTGTATTGAGATACAAGACGTAGGTATATAGAATACACAACTGGATAGCAATAGAATATAAAATCAAAAATATATATATAGCAATTATAGTGTACCTACTCACTACGTATTGCATGCATCGCCATCATAGGTAAAGAATTATTGTCATTACGATAATAGACAATGTCGATATAAATCAAAAATATAGAAAAGGTATTAAAAATTTTTTTTTAAATTACGTCCTAGGATAATGGAGTCGGGTGCAGCCACTGTTATAAGTAATTTAATGTATACCTAGAAGCAACGATAACCATTGCTAACGAAAAACCGATTCTAAGCAGAGTTCAGTTGATAGTGAGGCTTTTTCAACAATATGTGTCATATTATAGTAAAATAATTAAATAGATATTATATATATTTTTTTAATAATACCTATTTGTTTAATATAATGGTTTTCCCGTTTTTCCTACGTTCTCCGGTTTTCCCATTTATTTTCCTGGTTTTTCCACATTTGCTGAGAAAACTCTTGAGAATATCTAAAAATGGCCCTGATAAAGTACCTCCCTGCACCGATTTCCTTTCAGAAAAGGTGCTACACTTAAAAATCGGAGCAAAATTTCTGGTTGAAAAGTTGCACACAGGCAAAAAAAAAATAAACATCATTGTAAAACCATTAGCTTCTTTGCTCCATTCAGTCTAAAATTCGCATCATACTCTAGCACCACCTGTTAATAAATAATAATACATGATACCCACAAATTTCAAAACAAAATCTAATATTTTTAACATGGTTATAATATAATATAATATATACAGTGGTCGAAGTGGTGGGGATACGGGGGGAATGAAATCCCACCACTTTAATTATATACAAAGACTAGCTGAATTACCCGGCGTTGCCCGGGAACAAATTCGTGACAAATTAGATAACGCCATGTATTACCATTTACCGTCTTAAATTCATAATTATCGATAATATACATAATAACCTAAAAAATAGGAGTATTGTTGTACGCGCGATGCATGAGATTATTTTTAACGATAAACTTCTCGGGACAATTTTATTTACGGAATCATTATTCTTATCTACACGACGACGACGACGACGAACAAAAAGGATAGGTTGCTGGTAGCTGGAAACCCGCGGGCCGCCGTGCCGCACAATACGTATTGGCAGTGAATAATTATTATCGTTAATTACTCCACTAAAACGCAACATTTTTGAAAATCCTTTCTTATTGCACGGTGAAAATATGAGAAGAACCTCTATTCCAAATTTTAAGTCCGTACGTTGAGTAGTTTTTGAGATATAGCGATCAGTCGGTCAGTGGTATTTGGATTTTATATGTATAGATTATCGATTTATATTGGTGTTTTTATATCATAGTATGTCTAAATCCATAGACTAATAATGTATTATTAGTTTGGTTTTTTTATTTGTTTTTATACCTATTGTATAATGATATAATAAAAACCTGTTAGAATCTATTGATAAACTGTATGTGCATAAATTATATATTTATGTAAATATGTTTTACATTTTAAATAAAAATATAATTATATGTATATGCAAATGTAAATATCAACAAATAAAACACCAACCTGAAAAACAAAAATGTATACTATAACTACATAAAATTATATTATAAAAATAAAGTACAGGGCCATAGAGGTTCAACTCATCTCCACCTCCAATTACCGGCACGTGTATAAGCCATAGTATAAGAATAGTATATAAGTTTAGACATCTTTCCACTTATTTTGAGCCATTTCGACCACTGAATATATATCAGAGATTATAAAACAAACATGTATTATCAAGTTTACCAGATACCTAATTGAGAAATAATTTATGATATTTTATAGTTTGACAATATTATAATTGATATTATTTGAGTACCTATTTCCAGCAGTTTTATGTTTACATACAATTATTTGTAAACCTTGCTAGGTTATATGTTGTTTTATAATTTGTGTTAAATTTAGATTCTGAGTATAGCAAATAATGTATTGATTTCACAAAGATGTTGTACAAAAATTCTATCAGAATCTTGCTCCGATATGTACATGCAGCATCATTTCTAAAAGGAAATATTGTCCAGATGGTACTTTAAGGAGGTCATTTTTTTAATTTTCCAAGTGGTTTTCATAATATCTGGGAAAACCCGGGATAAAACGTAAGAAAAACGTAAGAAAAGTTATTTTACGAAAATAATGCTTTTTATTATTTTCAATTTTGTTATTTATTGTAATTCAATTAAAAATATTCATAGAGACTTGAAATTTGGACACAATAATTGTATTGCGTTTTCTAAACGTGGTCAAATGTTCAAATTTTTTATTCATTTTTTAGCTATTTACAGCTATTTATTTTAATTTTACAAGTTTTATACGGTTTTTTTTTTATTGAGTAGGTACTCTGTGGTGAAATTGTCTAAACAGAAATGCTTGAGAATTTAACGGGAGGTTCATTAATAATCGTACTAAATAGTAAAAAAATTGAGCTTAATGTAGCACTTTTTTTTATTGAGGAATTTTAATATCAAATTTTGATGAAAATCGTTTGAGTAAAAAATATGTGGAACAAATCTAATTTTTTAATTTTGAACATATTATATATATTGCCAATTAGAAACGATGGTGAAATCAGAGTTGAGCGGACTAATTTAGTTTTGAAATTATAGCTTTTTGAAGTTTTTATATTATGTGGATATTATAATATGTTAAATAACTCAATATTTTCAATTTTAAAATATGTCTGTCGTAGTATAATGGTTGTTCGTATCTTTTGTCATTCTGTGGATCGCGAGTTCAAACCTAAGTTTCGAAAAATATTGTTTACATTTGTCTTTTCCCATTTACCTAAACAAAGAAAAAACAAATGCATTTGGGTGTACCTAGAGTACTAGAGTATTTTAATCGAAAAAAACCCCTAGAGTTGTTCAAATTTTTCTACCAGAAATCTTTCTTCAATGTATCAAGTGTAGCTTATTTTCTGAAAAGAAATTTTATCTACATAGTACTTTAGGGAAGTCATTTTTTCCCAGGAGTTTTCCCGATACGTGGAAAACATGAGAAAACTTGGAAAAAACGGGAAAATAAATACAATATTAAACAAATGTTATTAATAAATATACATGAATCATAATGCATATGTAATTATTTTACCATAATGTGACATATATATATATTGTTAACAAAGCAACGCTAACCTAACCGAACTCAGAACAGAATCGTTTTTCGTTAGCAATGGTTAATCGTTGTGTACAGTTATAGGTACATTAAACTTCCCCTCTATTATCTCAACTTCACATCTAAAACAGTAACCCACCCACGAGCAAAGTATGTCCGTCTTTTTGTTAACTGTATTTATTTAATAATTAAGTCTGGTAATTATTGTCAGTAGGTATGTATGAACTGTATGGTATCTACCTAAATCATCCAAATCATTTCCGTTTGGAAAATTAATTTAAGGTTGATACCTGTGTTATTTTATAAAAAATTAAATAGTAACTATAATAAGATGATGTCCTTTACAATAACCACTCATTATTAGTACTAATTTGCAAATATCTACCTTTGACCTTTTTAACATAGCTTATCTTTAAAATTAATTAAATTTTAAATATTAATAAAAAAAAAATGATCTTATTTTTAGAACGGGTGAGCCACAGATGTGGATGAGAAGTTGGAAAGGTTGGGTACATAATGTTATTAAATGTATATCTGCACGCAACAATTAACTATTGCTAACGAAAAACGATTCTGAGTGGAGTTCGGTTAATACTTAATAGGGTTACTTTGTCAACAATATATGTCACATTATGGTACAATAATTACATTAGTTGCAGTATATATTTTCTTTAATAATATTTGTATAATAGTAAAGTTGAAAAGTTGTTCACAGATAAAAAATAAACATCATTGTAAAACTAATATACATCAAATAGCACTAAATCCATATGTAATTTAATTTAACTATTCAGTGAGGATTCGCTTTTTACTTATATTTTATAAGAACTATAGCTATAGTAATAAATTAGCTTATTCAGAGAAAAAGTTAGTCTAGACCCAAAGGGGGGAACAACTGCCTCATTTGCCCTCCTCCGTTTAAACCCGTCACTGAAACCAATACAATTATCATCAGAATCTAAAATACCACCCAGGTGATAAAAACCTGAATGTGTACCTACCGGTACACTTTAGGGTGAGATGTAGGCAATCTTAAAACATTTTTCATAGATATCACTGTACTTGCTAAAAAAAAACATTTTTATTAATCGAAAGTGTTTTCTAAAAAAAAAATGATACTTTAATTTTAATAAACTACACTTAATATCTAAAATATAGTATATTTATTATACAGCAATCTTACTTTTAAGAATGGTTTAATGTATTTCCTGCTCTGGACGACTACTATTAACATTCTTTGGGCTGCACTGTTTTTGAATCTTTCCAAATACCTGTCAATGGTTGTCAGCTGACAGCCGATAACCACGTAGGCCGCGCAGTACGAAGTTCGGTCATCCGGTCCTGACAATTCATCTAGCAGTTCAACCGTCCTAGTGGCGGTGACACGATCGTACAGCATGGCCAATATTGCAGCCGCTACTGCGGTGTCGTCGGTCATAACTTTTAGACATCGCTGCGTAGGACCGAATGTCTTATTGACGTATGCAACCATCGCGGTCATGGTCAATCGATGTGGCCTGTCCGGTACATAAGGCACCAGTTGTCCGTCTACAGTGGCCAATACTGCTACCGACAATAACAGCAATGGTGGCCGTCTTACCATATTGAGTTGACCACTACCACTAATCTGTCAATACCCAAATCGCCGTTAGGGTTTCAAATGTTTCCAGTTGATAGTATTCAGGTTAAATGTACAGATACCTATCTAATATATGTCTAAAGGAATTTAGGTAAAAATATGGCTAACAAATTTTTTTTAAAACAAGTATGATGAAAAGGTTAAAAAATTAATAATATTATTATTATGTAAATATAAATTTACAATTACTATATTTTACCATTAGGTACCTATACATATTTAAAAAAGCTGACATAGGATAATACAGGTGCAGCTACTGTTATAGGTAATTTAATATATACCTATAAGCAACCTAAATCCAATGTTAACGAAAAAAACGATTCTGAGCGGAGTTCAGTTGATAGTGATGTTTTATCAACAATATATCAAAAATGACCTGCCTAAAGTATCTTTCCAGGCAGATTTTTCTTTCAGGAAAAGTACTATCATTGAAAATCGGAGCAAAATTGCTGGTAGAAAATTTTCCACAGAAAAAAAGAAGGCTGTGATATTTTTAATCAATATCTACATTTCGTACATTTTTTGAGAAAACTCCTGGGAAAATCAAAAAATTACCTCTTTCAAGTACCTCCCTAGTCCAATTTTCTTTTACAAAAGTTGTTAATATTAAAAATCTGACCAAAATTTCTAATAGAAAAGTCGCCCCAAATAAAAAAGAATAAACATCTTTGTAAAATCATAAGCTTCCTTGCTCCACTCAAAATCTAAAACTTATATAATTTAGAAAAGTTCCAGGAATATATACTATAACTACTCTATATTCTAATGCAAACCAATTTGATTAGTATTGAAGTAGGTACTTACTGGTTAAGTGCCCTGCTACTATTGTATCTTTAATCTGCATAATGGCTATTCCATTGAACCATGCTTACTATAATATAAGTCATTGGGCTGTTACCTTTAAAATAAAAAAAATATTTTCTATCTAGCCACAAATTCACTATGAATATTTTATATTATACTACTTTATTATAATCTTTTAGATGTTATTCATTTTAAAATTCAACACCTTAAGTGTTAATAAATAAGTAATAACTTAAAGGTGCTTAAATATAAATAAAATATAGACACCCATCAGTGTTCTTTATTTGTTTTCAAGTACCTCCTTATTATGTAAAATAAATACACCTTGGATATTAAATATTAAATTTTTTATTCTGACTTCTAGGATACCAGTTGTTTGACACCCCACCCAATTATTATAAGTAATAAAACATTTTATTTTTTTTTTTTTTTGCAAAAAAATATTTCTTATTTGTTTGGGCATCAAATGTAAACACATAATTTATAGAGGAAAAAAAACATGTATATTTACTAAATTTATATTTTTAAATTGATTACATAAATTGATCAATGAGATTAATAAATACAATAAGTAAAGAATATAATATTTGATCATAATAAAATTGATAGTTTAATAATGTAATAATATATTGAAAAAATATATGAATATTAATGTTTAATAAAATTATTATACTATACAAAACATAATAATTAAAGAACTATCTAGATTATGAGAATTAAAAATTACTTAAAATAATGTATTTAAATAAAAAAAATATAAAATATTCTAACAAAACACTATAAATGAAATTTGATCTTAATTTTAAAAAAAAAGAAAATATAAGAAAATAAAAATAAAATAAAACTCTTGTTCAACCTACTTTAAATTTTGTTATATTTCTTAATTTGGCACTTATTTAAAACAAATTACAGTAGTGAAAGCCATAAAAAAAAAAATTAAATATTGTGTTCATTAAATGATTAAAAATATACATAATAATATATCAAACTAAAATGATAAAAATAGTTACATTGTTTCTATGGTGAATAACTCTGAATTTATGTTTTTACTTAAATCATAAGTAAAAACACTAGGTCCTATGTATCCTGCATAGTTCTTTTTGCCTTTGAAGTAAATTCCTACACCAGAAAGTGGAACTCCTGGATATGGTGCCACTATCTGATTGTCAATAAAAGGTAATGTAGTTTGAGCAACATCATGGTCAATAGAAGAATGTGTAAAAAAGAGATATTTGTTGGAAGACATGTCCATCTCAGACAAATTTGGTGATTTAGTTGGCAAATCTGAATTACTAATATCAATTTCAATCCTATAAATATTATATAAAATGGTTGTAAATAAATGAGTAAGATTATAGAAACTATATAGGTTTACAAACCTTGGTGGGTTAGAAAATTCGGTATTATCATTTCCAATCCAATTACTTTTTGTTGCAGGATCAATCAATTTACCAGTCATGAAGTCAAAAGGAGTTACACGAATTTCAATATTTAAATGGGATCCAATCATTCTAAACTTTACACCTAAGTTTAAAATATTTAATTTCAATATAGAAAAAATAAACATAAGATCAGAAAAATAAATCTTTAACCTGTAACAACTGTATCATTTGGTGCATGCACATCATCAAGGTCCAAAGCACGAGCAGTATAAGTTAATGTGTGAAAATCAACACCCTCTTTTAATGTTCTATTTTTGAATGAAAATTCAGGACCAGGTACTTCAACCCATTGTCTGGAAGATTCAATAATTAGACCTCGAGGACCAAGATCACCTTCTTGTACTTGTAAATGGAACATTTGTTTGACTTTTGTAAACCGGATACCAGTTACAACTCTAATCAGACATAAAAATTAAATTACAAAATTAATAAAATTGAGCAATTTGTTAATAAAATGTTACTTGTTTTTATCAATGTCAGATAAAGATGGCTTTAAACTAAAATGACGATCAGAAGATGATTCTTTAGAATCACATAAACAGAAACAATATGAACAATGCCATAAAAGATAAACCCACCAACTATCAACATTACTCATTGTTCCTTTGCAATTTGATGAGTCTCCTAAAACTTTTCCATTCTCATATGATATATAATCATATCGTCTGTTGCTTCCAAATGGCTAAAACAAAATTTAAGTCAATTAATGTGAACTTTTTTAAAATTGTTTTTGTTTATTTACGCACAGATTGACAAATCCGCATGTCAGAATCAAAAAACTGACAATTTAAGATACGTCCAGGACAAACTTGTTGTTTGGCACAAAATTGGTCACGATTACATGATTTATGTTCTCCAACTTCATAGTAAGCACAATTTTTCATACAACTACCTTCATAGTTCATATCAGCTTCATTTTCTATATAGCCCTACCATTAAAAAATTAGTAAAATTTTACTTTAAGATCTTATTTTCCTAAATGGTTTGGATAGTTATAAAATTAACCTTACCTGCAATAACTGAGTAACTTCTAAATACGTTTTGCCTTTAATATGTTTTTCGGGATCACATTTCCAATACATGTTACTTGCCGTAACTATAACATTTTGTGCTGCTAAAAGTTGTTCAGTTATTTTTTTTTTGAATATTTCAGTTTGCTTAATTCTTTCATATGTGAAATTCCCTAATAGTAAAGAAAGAAAATAACTATACTTATAATTATGATTTAGATACTTTTTAAAACTGTTAATAATGTTCATAACTTAATCAACTTAACCATTATAAATACTGAAGTATTTTATGAACAACCATAATAAATATAATATAAGTACCTTTTCCATAATTTTGTAATAACATCCATGAAAACTGTATGACAGAATAACCTTTTAACTGAGTAAGATGTAATGTTGTGTACAAATTATAAACTAGTTGTTGTAATGACTGTTTTTGATCACAAAGCATATCTGAATGATTCTAAAACACAAAATTCAAAATGTGAACATTTTTTTTTAAAGGGAATATATATAAAGCATACAGTGTATCCCACTTTTTCTAGCGCTGTTAATATTAAATTTTTAAGATTTTTTTTTAATTGATTTTTCTTAGATGGGGACATCGATCAGGAAAAAATTTAATTTTTTTTCATACCCTAAATACCAAAAAAAACCCCTTTATTTATTTACATTAGAAAATTTTCAAAATTGCCATTTCTACAATGATGTTTATTTTTTTTTTAAACACTTTTTTACCAGGAAGCATACTCCAATTACCAAGTATAGCAGGTTTTCTGAAAGGAAATGTTCTCTTAGTGTTACTTTAAAGAGGTCAATTTTTTTGAAATTCTCATTTATATTCGGGACAATGAGGAAAACCTGGTTCTTTAGGTTAAAAGAGATTAAAAGATTAAAAATTAGATTGTCATTGGAAACTGTTTTTATTTCTTTTTTTGTTATTAAAATGTTATTTTTTCTAAAAAATCACTGTTGTCATGAAAACTCACATTGTTGTAATAATTTTACCATAATATGACATGTATCATTATGATATATTGTATTGTTGAGAAAGCAGCACTATCAACTAAACTCCGCTCAGAATCGTTTTTTCGTTAGTATTGGTTTATCGTTGCTTACAAATATGCATTCAATTCCCGTCTGTATACTACCTTCTTAACTTCTCACCTACAACAGTAGCTGCACCCACGCGCGTAGTAAGTCCGTCCTTTTTTTAATTTGTTTTTCTACCAGAAAATTCATGTGGTGTAGTCAAAGGTATACGCGGGTATAACAACTACCTAATTTTTTTGTTGATGCGTATACCTATTGTATAATCTGTAATATGCAAGTATACCCATAGGTACGTATATCAATTGCATATCAGTGTATCACTATTTTTTACGATTTTTTTCAATAAGACATTTGCACAAGGTCAAATATTTAAGTGGCAGGAACATCTCTCTGAGGGACATCCAGGACCTGCTTTGTGACATAATCGATTTGCCATCCCGGAAAGACAACAGCAGTTAATCTCCGCCTTCCAACGCGGCACACAATGTTTCTACCATATTGTGGAGGACATTCTTCGCCGCAATGAAGAGGACGAAAGGACGGCTGTGGTGGAGAACAGCACGATTCAAAAGGCAATTTAAGACTAAGACACCAGGCAAGAGGGTACCCATCACCGACTAGCTAAACTGACCTCTCAAGGCCACGGTTGAAAACCTGGTCACGAACGACATGACGAGATTTAGACGACCCTGTCTTCTTGGCTATTTGGTCACCGCACTGTATTTCGAGTTGTAAGGAAGTACTACAAGCAGGATTGGGGAAAGATTTATGCCCGGGAAAATACAAAAGTTTCTGCCCACTTATTAATTTAACATTTACTGAATTTTAGTCAACATGTAATATAATTATTTTAACATAACTAAACATTTTTTTTTACACATTTGGAAAGATATTATTCATTGATGTACCTAGGCTGGGGAAGTTAATGATATTTTTAACTCAGTTAAATTAAATTAATATCTAAATAAAGTTAATGGTTAAATGTTAATTCGAAATCATCTATTAATTTAACTAAATTAAAAGTTAACCATAATTTAATATTGTACATAGTGATATATATATTTACAATGAATATTATAAATGATTATAATATTGTGTGCAATGAAAATAAGACGTCCAAGAATAATGGGGCCAAGTGCAGTCAATGTTATAAGTAATTTAATGTACATCTGTAAGCAACAATAAACCATCGCTAACGAAAAAACTATTCTGAGCAGAGTAAAGTCGATAGTGTTTCTACGCCAAAAATATAATATATGTCATATTATGGTAAAATATAATTACATATGCATTATGAGGTCATTATATATAGAGGTCATTTTTTGATTTTTCTAGTTGTTTTGCCTGTTAATTGTAAAAATGGAAAAATGGTAAAATAGGTATAATATTAAATAAATATCATTAAAGCAAATATATCATTATATATGATATATATTTTTTATGCATTTTATGTCATTATTTTAGCAACACTATCATTATTATCAACCATCTCCACTCAGAATGTTTTACCAAGTTCATTGTTTTTAATTTGTTTAAATTATGTTTTTTACCTTAAATATTACTTTAATCTTAAAATGATAATAGATGGATATGTATTTACTGACAAAGAAAGTAATTATTTTTATATCTAAAGAAGTTTTCATAATTAAGAAAAACCAAAAATACCAAAAATATGGCGCAACCATTTCATTACTTAGAATTTTTAATATTATACATTTCTACTAGAAATATTTGTCCAAATTTCAAGAATAGAATTTTCTGAAAAAAAGTGTCCAGTTTGGAAGTAGGAAAGTTGTTTGATTCTTAGTATAGATTTTCAGATAATTTTGAAATACTTAGAAAAATGTATTAAAGGACATTTGAGTTTTTTATGAAATTATTGTAGACCTGTAGTTTTCAAAAAAAAATTATATTGTCCTTATGTTAATGTGGCACAATTTTTAAAACATTTTAACTATTTTTATTTATTTGATATTTTATATTCTAAGTGGAGCGAAAAAGCTTATGATCTTACAAAGATGTTTATTATTATTTTTTTTTTTTATCTGTGCTTTCTACTAGAAGACTTGCTTGTATTTTCTGTGAGCACATTTTCTAAAATCGGTATTGGGAGATACTTTATTTAAGGCCATTTTTCGATTTTCTCATCAAATTTGAAAAACCGGAAAAACATAAACAAATTGGGAAAATCAGTACAACATTAAACAAATTTTATTGAAGAAAATATATAGAGCCTATTTAATTATTTTTCTATAAAATGACATATATATTGTTGACAAAGCATCACTATTGACTGAACTTCACTCAGAATCATTTTTTGTATGCAATGGTTTATCGTTGCTATACATTAAATTCCCGTCTATATCCTACCTTCCCAACTTCCCACCTACATCAGTGGCTGCACTGGGATCTATATTTTACTTCTTTTTTTTCGTATTTTTATCCAGTAGGTATCTGTTATTTAAATTATATGACTTAAGAGAAATGCTTGATAATTTACCTCAAGATACATTAAAGATTGCACTAAAAAAATTAATTAAATGCCTTAGTTTTTTTTTCATAAGTATTTAAAGATCATATTTAGACAAAAATCTTAAAAATGATTGCATTTTAAAATATGTATAATTGAACATCGCTCCAATTTGTTTTTCATTAGCAATAATTTATTTTTGCATACAGATTTAAATTAATTAACTTTATGTATCCTACCTTACTAACTACAACAATAGCTGCACATGTTTCCAGTATCAGATTTTTTTTTTTTATTATTTTTTTTTTTTATGAAAAACGTTTGTATACAAAAAACGTTATGTATATTAAAACCAATGCACAATATTAAGTTATTCGTTATTTGATAATGTTTTGTTTTTATGATTAGTCATTACTTTGAAATCTGAGACATGGTAATGATATTATATAAACGTTTTTTATTGTATATTATAATATTATGTTTACATAAATAAAATAAACTATTTTTTTATTCCTTTTTTTTATTTTAACTATTCCTTTCATTGTTATTAAATTATAAATATGCAATTTTATGTACACACAAGGTACAACCCACTTATTTAAGTACACATTGAATAATATAAAAGGAAGTCTGTGTCAATATAATCATATTTAGATATTTAATTTATACATTTTAGGAAAATAAAATAATTTCGACAAGTCTTGAATATCGTAACCTATCTTTTAGGAATCATGATTTGAAAGTTTAATACAAGGATACTGAAATAATATTTTATTGGTAATAATATCGAGCATAAAATTAAGTGTATGCATTTCAAAATTATCAAATATTCTAAGAAAACATAGTTAAATTTCCAGTTCAGAGCTTGAATTTGATGTGATGAATAATAATGGATATTTTGAACCATCATAGAACCATATATACATTATAAACAATTATGATAAAATTATATATAATATTGTAAATAATTCCCATTATAGTAATAAAGTTATTGATACTTAATACTTATTGACTTTAAATCAATCATTGTACATATTCTTATAGTAATTAAGTATAAAATTTACTATTATAATACAAATTGGATGTAACTATTAACCAATAAGAAATATATTTATTATTTAAGTAAACAAATTATTTCCTCTATGTGGAGCAACATGAAAAATGTTTGTAGAGCTGAACTATATTTTGATATTTACTTATATAAAAATTATAATCATTTTATAGCTGAAATTTTGTTATTTTGAATTTTTAAAATATGGGTAAGCTATATTTTCATACCGCTTTTAGGAGTAAAATATTAATTGTGATAAATTTATTATAGCCTATGGGTGGCAAAAACCTTAATCAAGCCTTGCTATGAATTTAAATTTCAAAAAGCTGTCCTAGGATAATGGGAACAAGTGCAGCCAATGTTGTAGGTGAGAAGTTAGAAAGGTAGGATATAGAGGGGAATTTAATGTATATCTGTAAGCAATGATAAACCATTGCTAATGAAAACAAATTCTGACAAGAGTTCAGTTGATAGTGATGCCTTTTCAACATATATATATCATATTATAGTAAAATATTTAAAGAAGCATTATATATTTTCTTTAATAATATTTGTTTAATATTGTACCAATTTCTTTAGGTTTTTCACATTTGCTGGGAAAACTTTTGAAAAATCAAAAAATAATCTCCCCTAAGTACCTTCCAGTCAGATTTTCTTTCAGAAAAATTGCTTATTATACAATATTATAAGTTGAAGCAAAATTCCTAGTAGAAAAGTTGTCCAAAGAAAAAAAAATCATAATATTTTACTAATACTAAATATATTTTCCCGTTTTTCTCACTTTTTCCCTTTTATTGGGAAAACTGTACTGAAAATCAAAAAAATGACTTCCTTAAAGTACCACCCCAAGAAAATTGCAAAAAAAGATCTACTATTCTACATTTTATACATTGGTGAGCTTTCTGGTATAAAAAGTATTCACATAAAAAAGTAATAATAAACATCTTTGTAAAACCATAAACTTCTTCGCTTCACTCAGAATCTAAAAATATTTTGCATATTTCAGTGTAAATGGAATATATTCATAAATAAATTTATTTTTACATTATTTCATCTAATATAAATATATAAATTAAAATAATCCTATATATTAAAAATCTATGGACATTTTAAAAGCATTTTTAACTGATCATTTATTTAATATCAATGAAATACATATTTATTTTGGATATAATGATACATGCAGTATACATAATTAGTGGAATTTGTACTAGATATGCCTCGATTTATATTACTAAAGAATCTAAAAAAAAATTCCCCCCCCCCTCTATATTAATGCATATTTTGATATTCAGAGAACTAATTGTTAATATAAAAGTATATTTTTAGAGAATACAAGCATTATAATATTTTGGATATTTTAAAAGAGTATAAATCTAGACTCTACTCATAAGTATTATAACAGTAGTTGTACAAAAAAATTTGTTGTAACAAACAACATTTATTTTTGAATTCATATAATTAGTAGCTAATAACTCAATTTTTTTTTTTTTTTTAACACGATTAACTCATAATGTTGTATAAATTGTATTTATTATAATTAACACCCCATCAATATCAATAAATTTAGTAATTATAATTAATGTGAAAATAATATGTTAAAATACCATTGAATATAAAACTATTGTCTATTAAATTCATATATATTATCTATTAATATAATAATTAAAATATTTTAATTAATGACTTGATAATTTAATTTGTTTAAATCAAAACTTTTAAATTCAATTACAATTATTTTAACTAATACATATTTATTTAATGACTGTTTAATCATAAAATGTAATAAATAACTTAAATGTATAATTATAATCAAATGTGTTTTACTAAAAGTATTTAGAACAACACAATATAGGTAGGGTAAAATGGAGTAATAGTAAATAAACAATGCAATATTTATAAAGAAAATTTAATATTATTTGCATTATATTTTAGTGCTTAAAATCAATTAATGATTCTTTAAAAAAAAAGGTTACACATAAAAAATGCTAAAAATGCATTTTTTAATTTTTAATTCAATATTTACAATTGCCTCATAAAAAAAATGGTTACAACTTTTTTAAGGGAACTGTAAATGAACAAAATGGAACATATTGAGTATTATGAAATTGTAACAGGGGCAATTGAATATTATAAAATTATAATTGGAGCAATATGAGATATAATAATTCATGATCATTTTATGAATCCCAAGTGTGAATTATACACACAATTACAATTGCCCCATTTTCGTGTTTAAAACCAATGCACAATATCAAAATATGTTTATACTTTTAAAAAGTTGTGATAATATGTAAAAAAAAAATTATAACATTATTTTACATAATTTTTCTTTGCACCAATTTACAACCAAGTACCCCACATCATCCTACTATTTGTAAATTATAATAATAATTATTATTAAACTCACTTACCATAGTATCTATGACTAGATTAAACACACCACCGTGTGTATAAAAGTCAAATTCTTCCCATTCCGGAACAATGAAAGAATGAATTTTTGCCATTTGTTTATGGGGCGCTCCAGATGAATATGACAACATCCCATCAGCAAATTTTTCTAGTGTATAAGATGTAAATGAAGGATTTATACTTTTATCAGTATCAATTCCTCCAAATTTATACTCTAAATAAAAAACAATATAAACACTTTCAACTAAAACCTAATTTTTTAGAAATAATATCTTCATATAAATACATCAACACTGGAATGGAAGCATCTAATCAATAAAAAAAAAAGGTTTTCAGTATTTAATAATTTAAATAATTAAGTGCAAGATAACTTTTACAATTAAATTTGTTAAAATAAAAAAAAACTACAAGCTAATTGAAGAAACTGATCTTATTGAATACTATTGATAAATTAATAATAGGAGAGTAAAAAATTTGTTTGGCATCAATTTCTAGAAAGATATGTATAGAAATATGTATACAAATGTAGGTACTACATTTTTGATAGATATATGATAATAAATCTTAGCAAACTCAGTAAAAATAAAATATTGAAAATTGTTGCATTTAGTACTACGGTACTATGGTTTAAATTTTAAAGCAGACTTATTAAGAAAAGAGTAATTCTTAATTTAAAAAAAGTAACCATTATATGAATGATGACCATTAAACATAATAAACGGAACTACAATAAATATATATTATGTATAAATACAAACCTTCCATGGTACTAAAATCGTTTTCAATTGATCTAACACACTCTAAAAGCTCATTCACTTGAATTCCGTTTAATGTAGCATCAGGTATGGATTGGAGTTTCTTGAGATTACTTAACATCATGGTCCGTATGTCGTCTGTTTCCGTTTGTGTCATTTTAACCAGATTAGTAATGCGCCCAAAGCTGGTCAAAATTCTCCGTTCTTTTGTCTTGGTGAACCATACGAGAGGCGCCTTTTCGTCGCCCGCGTGTTCTTCGACTTTATTCACGACATCCCACGTCTTCGACACGTATTCCAACACTTTAGTAGTCAAATCGAAAACATCCTCTACATCTTCTGAGATGACGCTGCTATTCGTCGTTGTAAATAGCGCCAAACACAACACCGCCAACATCAGAATATTATAATTGAAGAATTCCATACTCGAGTCCTATGTATGTATGCACAGATTTTTGTTTAATAATAACAGCAAACAATTACAATAAGAATAATATTATCCAATGCATGAATGCATTACATAGGGACGGGGGACGGCAACTGAGAACGCGCAAAAACGAAGTAACAGTAAGTCGTCATAATAGAATAATAATAATAATAATAATAATAATAAAATGTGTATTGTGTACGCAAGAATATTTTTACCTAGATCAGCAGTTAATACGGTGGGAAACACCGGTCGTACGTTTTTTTTTCCGTCGACGTTGTATAATACAATAAACCGTCTTTGTCAGCAGTCTGTAGTCTCTTTTTTTTATGGTGATGAATAAATTGATAGCTCAACTCGTTAGTGCGTTTGCATTAAAGTTCCTATTCGTATTACGGTCGGAGGGGAAATAAATTGTATATAAAGAAAACAATCAGCGGCACGCGACTGCTCTCCCACTTACTACAAGGTTCATATAAAATCTACCGAATTGTGACATTCGTACTCGCGTGCGTCGTTATTTTAGTAGTCTGTTAAATTTAGTAATAGAAAATAATAATATTCATATTACATTTTTATTACAGACATTCAGACGAATCAGATAAATAAAACGTATATTCAAGAGTCAAGGTTGATTTGAACGGTTATCAGTTTATCGCTTATCACAGATCGATAGCGCGATCCCATGACCCATGCACTCACTCCCTTCCAACCCTTCAACGATGGTCGATGACCAACATGGATCAATTATACTGTAATAAAGATAATAGTTTAATAGTATTTTTATTTTCAAAATGTGTGATCTATTTTCTATGGTGCGCACTATGCCACTATTAAGACGCTGAAACAATATAGATAGGTACTAGGGACGTACCTAGTATTTACAAAGGGATAGAATGATTTTTTAGACGACCATATAATGACATTATTATCACGAAAAGTATTACCTAACGTATTCTTTTTGGATAATACCTATTACACTGTTCATATATTTTGTTCACCCCTGTGAAACCTCTATGTGAATACCTACTTACCTAGGTACAAACTTTTTGACCTGGCCCGATCCTATTTAATAAAATATTTGGCCTGATCAACTTTAGTAATTGGCCCTAGTTCAATTTATATCAAATAACTAGCCCGGTTTAGCCCGTTCCGACTACTGTCAACTGCTTGGCCTGTACAGAGCTTTAGAACTTACCAACTACCTACATATTATGGTAACTTAGGATACTATCCATCATCTATGTCACTGAAAAACCCAGAATTTATCCTACTTTTGTTATATATACCTACCTACCTACCTACCTACCTATAATAAGAATAACTATTGGAAATTAATAAATATATTCATTAAGTAAAGTGGTCTAATTATTAGTAATTGCAATTATTTAAGAATTTGAGATAGTAATCAATATAATATATTATTACCATTGAAATTAATAATTTTATTAAGAATTTGGGGACTTTCATCTGTCGCATTAACAATATTTAAATGGTTACTTATTTAAAAATCTAACTAAAATAAAGTATGTTTAAGTTCTGCTCGTTAAAAAAAAAAAAAGAATTTTAATGATAATAATAAAAAGTTAAAATTGATTTACTCGAAAATACTTTTATGTAAATTAAAAAACGATTCTGGCTGCTTATCATAAGTAGGTACCTCATTTATTATTTTAAATGAAAAAAAATGGTCATGTGAGGGGAAATAAAAAATCGTATGTATTTAGTATGTACATATTACATACTCATAAGTCATAATGTATACAGTACTTGAATTAGGAGGTGTAGGTATTTCCTAATATGGTGTGCTTCTTTTTTATCGGTTTATGGCCAATTCCAGTGTATGCCATTGAGCAACTGCATATCCTAAACGCAGAAGTACAATTTAGGGAGGTGGCAGGGTGTAATTTGCCAACCTTATTTTGTCTATGTTTTATTGGTCTGCATACAATTATTTGCAAACGACATACCCCGTGGCGGCCATCGTAGAGTGGTGACCGGTATATTAAGTAACTTTAATATTATAATATTACTTTTACGATATATGTGACAGTCCCATATATTTTTTTAAATTTGTTAATTTAAGTATTTTAATAATACATTTATTTAAATGTAACGGATTCAAAAGTAGCCGATATGCTGTTTACTTGGGGACTAGAGTCCTACATTGATATATTCAAAGGTTCAAAAAATTCTTACTCATTAGGCAAGTACTCAATGTGCTAAATAATATTTCTTATTCAATATTTTTTATTCTTATTTCTTATTAATTATTAATATAATTTAATGTGTACAAATAATTAACTAATATATTTAACTATTTATATTATACTTATAATGTTAACTTCACAATTAATAAAACCAATTTAAATTGAAATAAATAATTCGTTTTGTTTTAATTATTAGCCTTTTGATTCTACCCCGTTTTCTGCCTATATAAACACAGTGTAAATTAATAATGGTTATTTATAAATAAAAGTAGGTATGTAGGTACTAGACAACTGTAAATACAAAACTACGTGTAGTTGGAATAAAATTAATTCTGGAACTGTAGCATAATACATTGTAAAGGTTATAAAATTAACGCGTATAAGACTTGATTACATACCAATTATAAAAGGTAGAAAAAAACTAGAAAAAAACCTAAAAAATCATAATACGTTTTCAAAATTGAAATCCATCAAACAAATTGAATATTATAATAATTACAATACAAACTTTTCATGCTACTAAAATCATATTCAATTGATCTGATACACTCTAAAAGTGCATTAACTTGAATTCCGTTCAACATGGCATTAATTGGAGTTTTTTGAGATTTCCCAGCATTAAAGTATGTATGTCGTCCGTTTTCCTTTGAATTTTTTCTATCAGATTCATAATTCGCCCAAAGTTTCTCAAAATTTTCTTTTTATTTGTATTGATGAACCACACGGGTGTTACGTTACCCGCATGTTTTTCAACTTTATTGACGACATTCCAAGTCTCAGATATGTATTTCCTTACTTTTACAGTTAAACTGAAAGTATCGGGTATAACATATTCCACATAGATTCCGTTACTTTGCGAAGTCGATAACACCAAATATGCCACCACGAATAACCAAATATTATATTTGATGTGTATCATTGTGATCGTCACAGTCAAAAGTGATCGAGGTTTATCGAATAATAATAACAGTGGAAAATTAAGATACAAATATTAACCAGTGCATCAATGTATATTGTAAATGGAACTGTGCAAGTGCAACAGCGAATAAACAGGATATCATTGAATAATAGTTTGTTTTTTTTTTTTATACGTCAGGTTAAAAATAACTTAAATGTTCACCTTCAGACAAGTTATAAATTAATTCATGTATGTGATTTTACATCACTTATTAGAATAATTGTATTATTTGTAAATACCTACCAACATTGACCCGCTTGTCACACTACCACCGACCACCAAGTTCCTGCCCACTTATTAATTTAACATTTACTGAATTTTAGTCAACATGTAATATAATTATTTTAACATAACTAAACATTTTTTTTTACACATTTGGAAAGATATTATTCATTGATGTACCCAGGCTGGGGAAGTTAATGATATTTTTAACTCAGTTAAATTAAATTAAT
This sequence comes from Cinara cedri, assembly GCA_902439185.1. Lineage (NCBI taxonomy): Eukaryota > Metazoa > Arthropoda > Insecta > Hemiptera > Aphididae > Cinara > Cinara cedri. The sequence goes on along the minus strand of CABPRJ010001944.1, from coordinate 220,031 downwards.
ATCTAAATAAAGTTAATGGTTAAATGTTAATTCAAAATCATCTATTAATTTAACTAAATTAAAAGTTAACCATAATTTAATATTGTACATAGTGATATATATTTATTTACAATGAATATTATAAATGATTATAATATTGTGTGTAATGAAAATAAGACGTCTAAGAATAATGGGGCCAAGTGCAGTCAATGTTATAAGTAATTTAATGTACATCTGTAAGCAACAATAAACCATCGCTAACGAAAAAACTATTCTGAGCAGAGTAAAGTCGATAGTGTTTCTACGCCAAAAATATAATATATGTCATATTATGGTAAAATATAATTGCTTATGCATTAAATATTTGTTTAATATTGTACCTATTTTCCCGTTTTCTCGTTTTTCCTCTGTTTTAGATTCTGAGTTTTTTTTTTATATTGTGTACAAAAATTCTACCAGAAATTTTGCTCCGATGTATACGCGCGTCTACATTTCTGAAAGGGAATGTTGTTCAGATGGTATTTTTAGGTGGTCATTTTTTGATTTTCCGTACAGTTTTCATAATATCTGGGAAAAACCAGGATAAAACGTAAGAAAAACGGGAAATTTACGAAAATAATGCTTTAATTATTTTTGAATTTTGTTATTTGTTGTAATTCAGTTAAAAATATTCGTAGACTTGAAATTTGGACAGAAATTTATACATGCCTTTTCTAGACGTGGTAAAATATTCAAATAATTTAAGTCATTTTTGAGCTATGTATAGACTGTAAGATTTGTAGATTTATTTTAATATAAATTACATCAGATCAAAATACAAATTAACACTAAATCTTATATGGAAACATTATACATTCTGACATAGAAGGTAGTTCGCGCTACAGCCACAGAACGAACACTCGTCAGCCAACTACAACGATAGTCGACCGGTTAGGTTGAACGATTACCCAAACGCGATAACAAAAACCGTTCGCGTCGTATATATATATATATCACAAATATCACATAGACATTTAAATTTTCTGAGTTTTATACGTTTTTTTATTCGATAGGTACTGTGTGGTTAAATTGTTAGTCTAAACAGATATGCGAGAAAATTTAACAGGTTCATTAAAAGTATTTTTCTGTGGTAAAAAAAAAAAAAACCGAGTTTAATGTATGTAGTTATTTATTTTAATATCAAAATTTGATGAAAATCTTTCGAGTAAAAAATTATGTGGAAGAAATGTAATTTTTAATTTTGTATTTATAACATAATACGTATATTACCGATTTAAGAACGATGGTGAAGTCAGAATTTAGGGGACTGACTAAGTTTCGAAATTATAGCTTTTAGAAGTTATTATGTGGATATTATATGTTATGTTAAATAACTCTATATTATATATATTTTGAAGTTTATTTGTCATGAACTAATCGTTATACATGCTTATAATCATTTTAGGGGTTCCGAATTCAAATCCGGGTTCCGAATTTTTGATTCCCCATCTCAAAAACTGAAATGACGCAACTTATTAAGAACAGCTAATAGGTACCGAATTGTTTTCTAACTTTTAGCTGAAGATTATCCAGTATGGGTATTAAAGTTTGGTATTAAAGGTGTATTTCTGTATTAAAATTATAATCTTTATGTATATAATACTTGCAAGTGTATCTTTTGTCCATGAGTATGTTACTAAACTTGTGTTCGTAATTGTCAGAACAAGGGTTTAGGAATTTTTTTGGAAAATTCAGCAGAAAAGTTGAAAAGATTGAAACAAAACATATAATCCGAAGCGATGAGCATATTATTTCAATTTCATGCTCATATTCAGTCAATTAATACGATTAATATTTAAATTATCTTTAAAATGCATGGACATTTCATCTCACTAGACTTTGTACACCTTGACTGAACTATATTCTTACATTTTTTTACTAGTATAAGTATACTGGTATGGGTACATTGCATAAATGATAAATATTATTCATACATACATAATAACTTCTATTACCTACATACAAATATATTACGGCAACTGAAGAATGAAAAAAATATACTGATCAGAATACTCTGATGTAGATATAATTTTGTAATTTATTTATTTATACATTATATATTTATCTTCTTTATTGCTTGAAAAATCCTATACAGAATAATATGCTGTATGTATACTCTTTTTGGTAATCGGGCAGACCGGGTAGGCCAAGGCCTACCCATTTTTATTTTTCAAAATTTAACATAATTTTAAAATCAACAATTGTTGTATTAGTATTGCTTCTAATTCAAATATTTATATTATTTTATTTCTTCTACCTACTACCTAGGCAAATATTTCGAGTTATGCCTCTGGAATCTATACATTACTTATATTGGACATTTGGCTACAGGGTTTTTTTCATTTTTAAATAATAAATATATAATTGTATTCATATATTTAAGTCATAGTAACACGTATTATTAACAATAATACAGTACCTAAAATCCCGTTAAGACGCTCTCGAAGGGGGAATCGTAAATCTACGTATTATGCGAGATGGCGTAAGAGGCGGCATCCCACCAGATACGCTCTTCAAGTGGTTTAAACGGGATATGAGACAGATTAAACTAGAAAAATATTTCATAGTATTACGTGTTATTCTTATTATATAGGTACATAGTATCAAACAAAGTCACTACCTACATTTGTCTGTCTGTATATCCACTAACTACTCCTAAACCTAGCGACGGATTTGAGTTGATTTTCAGCATCAGTTTCACGTTAGGAAGGTTTTTAACTATTGAAATCTACTTCCGATTGATTACGGTCCCCTAAATTCGTTTTTTAATAACTTTAAGTCCAAAAATCTTAACTATTTTTGTTGATTTATGAATTGGGTTAAGTATTTAATTGGGAACATGGATGAAAAAAAAACTATTAATAATTATCTTTTTAATCAGTATAAAACAAAGTCGATTTTCTCGTTTGTACATCTGTACCTATTTCATTATTTTGAATAGATTTTTACTTTTAATTGTTTTCCTAATTTTACCATTTAATTATGCCACAAAGAAGCCGGTCTGATATATAGGTCGTAGTACCAACTAGAGATACAAGCCGAAAAAGAATGGGATATCAGACTATCTAATACAAAAGAAAGTAATAATTTGATAAAAAATACGAACATGTCTGTTGAACGTGAAGTTTGTCTTTGTTTTTAGTCTTGCTGGGAATCAATATACCTAACTCACAGAGATCCCGCGAATCCCCCGTTGAACGTGAAATTCATATCAGTTGTGATAAGGATAGACATAGATTACCCAACTAGAGATTCGTCTGAATCCGCGAGGGCTGTAAATTTGTGGTCTAAGTGAGTTCTGCAATGAATTACGATTCTGTCGTTTAGTTTAAATAAATTGTTTATTTAAAAATACGCCTATAACATTTCATAACTGCTTATATGCACTCCACGCCACTGTGTATATCTGTAAGCAACGATAAACAATTGCTAGCGAAAAAACGATTCTGAGGGAGGTTTAGTTAATTGTGATGCTTTGTCAATAATATACATGCCATAGTAAAATAATTAAATAGGCATTATATATTTTCTTAAATAATATTTGTTTAATATTATACCGAATTTCCCATGTTTTTACATATATTGGGAAACTATTGGAAAAATCGAAAAATTACCTTCGCAATCTGATTTCCTTTCAGAAAAAGTGCCATAATTTTATATCAGAGCGAAATTGCTGACACAAAAGTTATACGCAGAAAAAAAAGGCTATATGTTTTTACTAATACCTATAATTCATAAATTTTTCAGTTTTTTCCGACATTTTATTCCCGTTTTTCATAGATATTATTAAAACCATTTGAAAAAATCAAAAAAATACCTACCTAAAGTACCATGTAGATAAATTTTCTTTCAGAAAATAAGCTACACTTGATGCATGGAAGCAAGATTTCTGGTATACAAGTTTGCTCAACAAATCGAGGGGTAATTTGCGATTAATATAGTCTGAGGGAGTAATGGCTTGGGTCTCTAAATACATCAAAAATGGATTTGTTTATTCTTTGTTTAGGTAAAAGGGGGAAAAAAAGGGCAAAACATTATGTTCGAAACCTGGGTTTGAATTCACGACTCCTAGAATCACTAGAGGTACTTGTAAATATTAGATCACAAGTATTCTTTAAAAAGACAATATAGTGTTATTTAATATAATATATATCTGCATAATATCAAAACTTCAAAAAACTATAATTTCGAAACTTATTCAATCCACTTAATTATGACTTCACCATTGTTCTCAAATTGGCAATATACAAATGTTCGAAAAAAAAAAAATTGAAAAATTAGATTTATTCCACATAATTTTTTTAAAATTCCCGTATAAAAAAAAATATTACCTTTGTTAAACTCAATTTTTTTTTTTTACCACAAGTAATACTCTTAATGAACCTCCTATTAAATTTTGAGCATTTCTGTCCAAGTTCAGCAATTTTACCATAAAGTACTTACTGAATAAATATGTATAAAACTCTCAAAATTATAGTTTTTTATAAAAACCCCTTAAATGAGTCAAATATTTTATTTAAAATTTTACCTTGTTTACAAAATACTAATATACGTTTTTTGTACAAATTTCAAATCTCTACAAATATTTTTTACTGAATTACAACAAATAACAAAATTGAAAAATAATAGAAGCATTATTTTTATAAATTTCCTGTTTTTTTTACATTCTACCTTGGTTTTTCATAGATATTAAGAAAACTATATGCAAAATCAAAAATTAACCTCCCAAAAGTACCATTTGGACAACATTCCATCCATTTCAGAACCGGTGCTGTAGGTATAAATCTGAGCAAGATTTATGATCAAATTTTTGTATACAGTAAAAAAAAAAAAAAAACATCTTAATAAAACCAATAAATTCTTTACTACTCAGAAACTAAAAAATATTATTATTATAATATATTCTTATTAATTATTTAATCAATTAATACAAAAATATAATTTCCATAGGTTTTACCTTTGAAAAGTAATTGTATAAAAATCTTATTTATATGTGTGGTTTCAAATAATGGTATAGAAGATAACGGAGTATCCAAAGACAAATTTGTATCCATATGTGAAGCTGTACCAAACTTATCGAATTTCAACAGCCAAGATTTGTTAAATGTCACCATCAATCAGAAAAGCAGCAATGTTGAACCAGCCTGTCTTTGTGTTTCAAATAAAATGTTAAATATTCCATCAGTAAATACCACCAAATAACATGTAACAACAATTAATAATTAAAAACTAACAAATATTTGAAATATTTTATACTCAGACCATACCTAATTAGTAATTACTTATATTTATTTATAATTTGAGCTTTAAAACAATGGTACCTATGAATGTAAAATTAAAAATATTTCATATATCTAAGTATTTTAAATATTAATAAATTATACATAATTTTTATATAGAATAGCAATAAATAAATAATAAGAATATATAGTTTAATTTTAAACAGTTTTTTTTTAATATAATATAAAAACTCTGTTTTTATTATTTGTGACTTGAATAGGCATTTAATGAAATGTCTAATTTGACTATATGTCTACAATATACATATATATATATATAACAAAAATTAGTAAATAATTTGAGAACATTTGATATAATTCATTATTCAATTAAATATTTGTTTTTGTTTACCATTATATTATGTCTAGTGACACATATAATTACATCATAAATTAAAATTAAATATATATATTAGAGACCAATTTAATAAATATTGGTTAAAATAAATAAATTATTATATCTATATAACAATATTTTTAGTATATTACACTCTTATAAGTGATACATCACTCATTGTTAATAAAAATAGTTTTAATTATTACAAAAGTTGGTATAAATTTTCCATATTATGTCTTTCATTTTATAAATATATATGTTTTAATATATAAGCCCAATGGTGTAGAGAGCTAATCAGATAGGAGACATAAATGGGTAACATTATATTTTTAAAATTATGGTATACTTAACCAAACAAAACACATTAATAGGCTTCTGATTCATTAGAGAACAAATCTCTAATACTGACTGCATAAGCCCAAATAGATTTGAGTTGGTCAACTAGTTTGTAAAGTATTAAATCTTGAAATAACATACATAGTTATTACAAGAATGTATGGAAGAAAATATATAGAATGACAATATTTAAGTATAACATTGATATGTAGAAGCTGGAACATACAACCCCAAAATGAAAATTGGTTCATCTTCATGATGTATAAAAGGAATGTCCACAGAATTCGTTTCTATAATAATAAATGTAATTACAATATATTGAGTCATATTAACTATATTCTATATTTTAATTTAATCAAATTAGTTAAACTTACTCCTGCAGAATCTGCATAATTCCGAAATTGTTTATCATAAATATCTTCAACAAATAAATAAAAGGGAACTGAACACAAACTTATAAAATATCCTGGATATAAACCATGCCATATTGCAGAAATGCTAAATGCCGCCAATGTTCTTAAATAAATAAAAGTTATAACTCACAAAAATCATAATTATACTTATAATTTATTTTAGATTTTGGTACCTACCTAAGTTTTTTAATAGGAAATCTTTTATAAACATATTCTGCAATCCAAAATTGTATAGTCATATTCCAAATTCTAGTAGCACCACGAACTGTTGAGATAGTTTCAACTTTTATTATGTCAATACTTATTATACAATCAAAGTTGTACAATTCTTCTTTTGAAAGGTGTCTATTTATGTTTAATGTAAATGTGTTTGTTTCAATAAAAAGCTTTTAAAAAAATGATTTGAAAAGGAATATACTTTGTTTCCAAAAGTTCATAATGTTTAGTTGGTCCACATCCTGATTGTGGTTCACACTTTGAAGGATAGGCACCCATTCCAGAAGCTATACAAATAATCTCAGAAAAAATAAAGCCCAAGTATAGTCTGGTCCGAAATATAAAAAATGATGTGTACATATACCAGATCCTGTATGACAATGAAGTGTTGGAATAAAATAATTCATTATTGAATTCCTAAAATATATATTCAAAACAATAAAATAAAAACAATTACATTTATTAGAACAAGAGTTTATTTAAATTAAGCAGCGGTTAAAATGTGGACTATAGCACCTAAGGGGTTTGTGACACTCATGCCTCAGCAGTCTGTGACACTATCAGTATTTCTGACCATGAACTCATAACATATGTGTACAATAATGCTAGAGTAGAATATAAATTTAAAGTATATTATTATTTTATACTCCAGTTATTGCAACTTTTTTTTTCATGTATTAATAGTCTAAAATACTCAATAACTCATATTTAAAGCTCAGAAAGTTTTAATTCCATTTCCACTGTTTATTTAAATTAAAAAGCATTCTACCTCTTGTTAATATTAAAAATAAGTTACTAAATTGTATAACAAATGTAGGGTATGAACACTAGTTGATGGGCATATCGGGATTTAATATTACAATATTCAGATTTCATGACTTTCCTTAATATGAGCCATTATTAAAGCAACACCATCTTTTGCATTAAAAAAATTAAATTAAATGAACTTAAGGTAAGTAAAAAGTTAATAAAAAAAAAAACAAAATTTTTAAGGGTCTAATTTTTACTTTGCTTTGGTAATAAATCCATTTTATTCAAAATGAAAGAAGATTTAATTGTAGAAAAGTAGCTTAACTAAATCAGTACATAAAGCAATTTAATTATTTAGTTTCTCAAAAATTCTAAAAACATTCATATACTTTTATAATATTCTATAGTTTGGAAAATATTCCAACAAAGGTTAAAGAATTAAGGTAATTAGAAGTAAACAGTCTTAATAAAATAACATTGGATAGAGAGAAGTGTAAATAAGTTTGTTTTGCAGTTATGGGTCTTATCAGCCTTAAAAGTAAAAAGAGAACATTAGCATATTTAACAAATGAAATTTATAAAACACAAAACACTAAAATAATTAAATACTCACACTTAATGGAAACATCCATGATGATACCAAATAAAAAACTATTAAGGCTAAAATCATACGAATTTTTTTAATTAGTAAATCCATATAAGCTGCTTTTTTCCAATAGTGATTATTAAATAAGTCTGAATATGTTTTATACTTAAAATATGGTCCTGTAACATCAAATATTTTGTATCATTTAAATAGTTAAAACTTTGTATTTATTAAATACAATTTTTTAACAAATATATTGTCATTGCTATGTCAAAAGTGACTGTGCTCAAAAAGTGACAAGTGCAGAACTATGTTTAAATGTCATATTTCCTCACTACATATAGATTGTAACAGGTCATCTTTACATGCAATTAAATTGTAAAAATGTTAAATAGGCCTGTTACTCTATATGTGACAAAAAAATGTCAAAACCATATCATAAATAGTTTAAAAACCACTTAACTCATAATTTTTGATTAAAATCAAAATTGAATACAATTTAAATTAAGGTTTAACAATTTAAATGTGGTTCCAAAACCTAGTAGTTTATACTTTGTGAATTTTACATTCAAATTGCAGGTCAAAAATAAAGTGCAATGTTGAGCATCAATCGAATTGCGTATGCATATTTTTCGAGACAGGTTTGAATTACGTGCCACAGTATTTAGACAATGACTGGTTTTCTCTAACTAGTTAAATATAGATAGTCAATTTGATACACATGTAAAATGTGTTTTCTCAAAGAAATGACTATTAGATATGATTATATTTTGAAAAGTATACTGTATACAGTTCAATGATATCAGTATGTAATTCTATATAAAATGTATAATATTTGACAATCAACAGACATCAGATGGACATTCTGGCATCCAGATCAATAGTATGAAATGGAAATGAATGTAATGTATAGTAAAAAAAAATAAAAAATAATTCATAATTAATGACTCAAAATTTAATTTTAATAAGTTTTTAAACAATAATATTCAAAGATGGGCTTGCACAAAATATGTGTGTAAATCTTATTTTAAATTAAATGAAAATAGTTTAAAATATTCTCTATGGATGTTTAAAGATAATTCCAATCTTGATCAACTTTATAAGCTTTGTCACGAAAAATGTGTGCACGCAACTAAATCGCCATAAAAAAAAATCACGTACACAACTTGATCTAGATTATGAATTTACGCAATTCAGAAACATCGATAATTATATTTTTATATACATAATACCTGTTAGAATGCCTATATAACAAAAGGCATAATGAAATACTTCTAAAATATTTGGTTGACAAATAGTTTTATAATTTTTTTCCGCATCATGTTTTGTTTCATATGTTTTCAATTTTATAAGATAACTGTCATGAACTTCAAATGAAAGGCCGATTAGCTATATTAATGTTACATTAATTAATGTGTAATTAGATATCCAATAATACAAATATTTAATATCTAATTACCTTTAGAGTTAGTATCATTTGGATCAAATTGGTATGACCAGAAGTATGTAGTATTTCAAAATATGTAGTTAGCCGAAAGAATATTAAATATCCAAATGTAAATAAGAAACACAATTTATGACAACGCCTGAAAAATCAACATTTAATAGGTGCATAGGTAAAATAAAAAAAAAAAAATACATAATTTATTATAATCATAAATTAGAGATTAACTGATATATTATAATATTGTGAGTATAAGCAATCAGTTCAAATCCTTTGACAACATATTTCTACATAGGTACATATACTCTCTATTATAATTTTTAAATATACATCTTTCAATCAAAATACCGAACTAAAGAAATTTTAGGATATATAATTATTATTAATAAAATTATGAAAATAGTTTTTTTAGATTTGTAGATTGTTTGATGAATAAAAAGAAAAAAAGTAAATCAATGTGTACCTTTTATCCACTTGCATGAGAATGGCACTGACTAACGTGCAAATTATCGGATGAATTATATACAAGCCAGACACTGATAATATGATAACCATTCCATAAATGGTCGACATCCATTGTTTAAGATTTTTATGTTTAACTTTTCTGAATAAAAAGCTAAATATAAATGACAAAATCAAAAAGCTAACATACACAGTGTCATCAGAAAACATATTATTAGTCGTTCAAATCCACTGCACATTATAAAACAACATCATCTTTTAACCTAAGAACACAATAATATAAATAATCATTTGAGAAAAAAAAAATGTTTTTAAAAATGTTACTTGTGCAATAAGTACAAAGTAGAACATAATTTATCTAATGTTTATCTACATAAATAAAATCTAGACTAGGTACCTACCAATATGATACTTATCTATAAAAAGTACAAAATAAAAATTATTTTGTATAAAAAAAAAATTTAATAAAATAATGTTAAATTATTGAGAATAATACTCAATGATGATGATTCTTGGTGAACTATAAAAGTTTGATAACCTATTTTGCATGATGAGTGAATAAAATCTAATCTCACCAAGTATATAGACAAATATACACAAAAGCAATCTTACCGAAATAAATTTCAATACGAAAAACGTAACAGCCCACTTTAAAAAAGACGTTAATCGATTGAAACCACAATATAATTTATTGAGTAATGCAATTAGGAGACAAGAAATATTAGTGTTATACGACAAAAAAAATATAGTAATATTGTCACGTAATTTATAAATCAACGTTATCGCTATAATCAATTTATAAACCACGGTTACAGATATTTTATCTATAACCACGTTATAAAATAATGTTATAATTACCATAATCATGAGGTTATCAGAATAACAACGTTCTATAGACACATAATTATTATATATTACTCGTATTGTATTCCTCGATTCATCTGTAATGACCTTGGCGATGTCATCACTGATGGCATCATGCAATAGTTATGGATCATTATTATCGTTTAAAGCAGTGTTATCATGAAAGCTAAATCTATAATAATAACAATTAAATATTATAACTGATATCGGCTATCGCTATAAAAAAAAAATGAGATAACAAACACATCTAGTCCATCATATCTCATCACAGATATCTACACTATATTAATTAATTTAAAACACCCCAACTCAGAATTTTTTACCGCTAAGAAAAGTAAATAAAAAAAAAAATTATCAAGTATTAAACTATGTATTTTTTATATTTTTCCCGACAAATGATAACAAGCATGTTAAGTACTTCGTTTATTATAGTAAATATTTCAGAATATTGAAAACAATAATTGTGTAATTATTTTCAAACTAGATTTTCATCAAAAACAAATTCGAAAATAACAAAAACCGTTTTTAAAAATATTTTATCATTTGCATGTTTTTTTTTCAATTTTCCCTGTATTGGATATTAATAATAATAATATATTATTAAAAAAAATAATAGTAAATCAAAAAATGACCGCTTTGCTGCATATATACCACAAGGTTATATTTTATAAAAACAAAATAAAAACAATTCAGAGCATATAGAACATAGATATAAATTTAATTTCTTTCAAACACAATTCTTTCAGATTCTAAGCGAAGCCAATAATGTATTGGTTTTACATTTTTATCTGGGTGGTACTTTATAGAGGTCATTTTTTGCTTTTCCAAGAGGTTTTCATATAAAATGGGGAAAAATGTAGGAAAAACAGGAAAACGTCCTTAATGAAATAGATTTAAATAAATTTTATTTTTCGTTGTTTTTTGATTTTCCAAGCAGTTTTCATAATAATTAGGACAAAAAATGAAAATTTACGGCATTACATTTACATTTATCATAATTTAAAATTTTTAGTCTTCATGTTTTCTATTAGATATATTGCTCAAATAAAATAACGACATAAGATCATTGTTGTTCCAATTTTAATCTAGTTGGTGATTAAGGAAGCCGTTTTATAAATTTCTATGTAATTTTTTTAAAAATTGAGCAAAACTAAAAAAAACTTAGAAAAAATGGAAAAATAAATTTTAGGGACTTGAAATTTGGACAGAATATTGTTATTTGCCTTCTAAGAGTGATAAAATTGTCAAAACAATTTAGCCATTATTAAGTTATTATAGACTTTTAACTTTGTAAGTTTTTTACGTAATTTTTATTTGATATATACATTTCAGATAAAACTGAATCAAATAGACCAAACAGATATACTTGAAAATTTATCTGGAGCAGGCGCGTACTGGCCCACCGGGATACCGGGAAAATCCCGGTAGGCCCTCTAAAATATTATAGGAGCTGGGCCCCCTATTAATTAAGTACTAGTTTAAGTTTTATTTAGTAATTTTGTTGTTTTTAGCAATTTTAATTGAATAATTTTGAAAAGAGAAAATAACATAAAATGACAAATAACGATTTCGTTAGTAAGTTACTAATAATGCAATTTATTTTTGCTATACTAACTTTCAGATCATTCATTACTAATGCATATGTCCGTATCAAAAATATTTTTTTCTTTAGAATAACTCTTATGATTTATGAAAATAAACAGACAAAACAATATGTTTATGTAATTCACTATACAGTAAACACATAGATAATATTGTCAATATTGTCGATGAAACTGATTTTAACTATTTTATAAAGCCACGTGGAAAACAAAATATTCAAAGATTTTTTTCATTTCATCCACAGCATCCAGAAAAAAAAAATGATGGTACCCAATTACCGAATGGTATCACGAAGATTGGGGGGTAACATAGGTCATGAAGAAACTATTCACACTCCTGAAGACAATTTTAAAATTAATACATTTTTTCCAACGATGGACGTCGTAGTTACAAGTATGGAACAAAGATTCGCCCACTGTAAAGAGCTTTACGGAGATNCATGTTCTTTTAGAACAGTTGAAGTCATTTGCACATTTTTGGCCAACAATTTCTAAAACAACTTTGAAAAATACTGATGATATTTATGGACCAGAATACGATTCAGAAGATTATTTTGAAGACGATAACTTTGTGTGTAAAAAAGAAGAAAATTGTATGAAATGTTTATTGTGTGTGGCAAATATAATACATAAATACAATATGTATTCGTTAGAATACAAGGAGCTTTTTAAAGTATATTTATTTTTATTAACCATTCCATTAACACAAGTAACGTGCGAACGCTCATTTTCAAAATTAAAAATAATCAAAACTCGATTAAGAAGCTGTATAAACCAAGAAAACTTAGAAGCTCTGTTTTCAATGAATTGTGAAAGAGAATTATTATTAGACATATCGCCAGACGCAGTTATTGATTTCATGTGTGAAAAAAGCAGTGAAATATTAAGGTTATTAAAAGTATGATTTTTCTAATTTTATCCATTGTTTTTAAAAAGTATAAGTTAAGTTAAAATATGAATTAAATTATTTCTTAATAGTTTAACAACAAACTCATTTTATGTTTTAATTGTATTAATTCAAGAAATAAAAACTGTTTTTTTCTAATTATTATGTTTTTCTTTATTTTTACTTTGATCTGTAAAAAAAATGAATATAAAATATTACGGGCCCCACTTAAACATTTCCCTGTACAAAAAAAGGAGCCAGTACGCGCCTGATCTGGAAATTCATTATATGATGTACTTGGTGGTCAAAAAATAGGATAATGGGGACGGGTGCAGCCACTGTTATAGGTAATTTAATGTATACCAGTAAACAACGATAAACCATTGCTTACAAAAAAACGATTCTGAGCGGAGAATAGTTCATAGTAATACTTTTTCAATAATATATATGCCATATTATAGTAAAATAATTAGTATGCTTTATATATTTTCTTTAATGTTGTACCGATTTTTCCAATTTTCCAATGTTTTTCCCAGTTTTTCACATTTGCTTGAGAAAATTCAAAAACAAGTTGTCAATAGTACCTCTCTAGTAAAATTTCCTTTTAGAAACATTGCTATCATTAAAAGTTGGAACAAAATTGCTAGTAGAAAAGTTGTTTACAGAAAAAAAGAAAACTGTAATATATGTTAACTAATACCTACATTTCTTATATTTTGCTGTTTTTTTTTTCAATTTTTCAAATTTGATGAAAAAATTCGTGTTTACATCGAAAAGTGACCTGTTTAAAGTACCTCTCCGCACCGATTTTCTTTCAGAGAAGTTGCTACACGTAAAAATTGGAGCATTTCTTCTGATAGAAAAGTTGTTAACAGATAAAAAAAAATAATAAACAACTTTATAAAGCCATTTTCCTCGTAACTTGACTGATGTAAATGTTTTTCGATTATTAGATTACCTACTCATATTTTTTTACTTTTAAACTAATGGAGGGGATACAACCTCTAACCTCTCTCCGCCACCTAGCACGCCACTAATAATAATTAACAATATTTATGATTAATTTCAACGTAAAGGTATTATTCATTTATATTCGCATACAAATAGGTTTATCAGTCGGATCAATCATACATTACACACCTTTTTAATAATGCTTAGGACCGCGTTTATGGACATTATAATATTATATAGCATTATAACATTATTTTAATAATATCAATCTCCAATATTCATATTGGTAGGTATCGGTAACTAGGTACAAATATAAAATAACGGTGTGTTACACCAGCCCGCTTGATATCGAAATTATGTAACCTTTAGTATGTCATTTTTATGGATTTGTATGACTAAACTCTCGGTTTTGCTCAATTATTCAAAAAAATAAAACAAAAATAAAAAAGACGTGTTAGGATAATGTAGACAGGTGCAGCCACTGTTGTAGGTGGGAAGTTGGGAAAGTAGAATATAATATATAAACGGGAATTTAACATATATCTATAAACAACGATAAACCATTGCTAACGAAAAAACGATTCTGAGCGTATTTCTGTTGATAGTGATGCTTTGTCAACAATATACATGTCATAATATAGTAAAATAATTGAATAGGCATTATATATTTTCTTTAATAATATTTGTTTAATTTTGTACCGATTTTCCCATGTTTTTCCATTTATTGGGAAAATCGAAAAATTACCTTCGTTAAGTACCTTCCCAGTCTGATTTCCTTTCAGAAAAAGTGCCATAATTTTAAATCAGAGCGAAATTGCTGGTACAAAAGTTGTACACAGAAAAAAAAAGGCCATAATATGTTTTTACTAATATTTACATTTGAAAAAATCAAAAAATTACCTCCCTAAAGTATGATGTGGATACATTTTCTTTCAGAAAATAAGCTACACTTGATACATGGGAGCAAGATTTCTGGTATACAAGTTTACTCAACAAATCGAGGGGTATTTTGCGATTAATATAGTCCGAGAGAGTGATGGTTTGGGTCTCTAAGTACATCCAAAATGAATTTGTTTATTCCTTGTTTAGGTATAATCATTAGATCACGACAAGTATTCTTTAAAAAGACAATATAGTGTTATTTAACATAACATATAATACTAGCATAATATCAGAACTTCAAAAAGGTATAATTTCGATACTTAGTCCGCTTAATTCTGATATCACAATCAACTTTATACATATTATGTTCTAAACACAAAATTGAAAATTAGATTTGTTCCGAATAATTTTTTACTCGAAAGATTTTCATCAAAATTTGATATTAAAATTCCTTTATAAAAAAAATACTACCTACATTTAACCCTATTTTTTTTTTTTATTAAAAGTAAAACTTTTAATGAACCTCCCGTAATCAAAAATTACAAAACAAATGCAATTTGAAATTATATCAATTCATGAACATGCTGATTCAAACACTTAGCGTTTACCAAATATGTTAATTTAACCGATTGTATTTTCTATAGGGATGACAGTTGGGTATACATAATGTTTATTCATATTAATACCGTTTTAATATTTGTTGATTCATGGCTGTGCTAATTAAAATGCATGATATTTAATAAAATGTTTTTCAAATTTATATCGAATCAGTCTGGCATTTTTAAAGCTTTTGTTATGTACCTAAAATGATAAAAAAAAAAATCCGAAATTTACAAATTCAATTTCTATGGAAACTAAGTACTTTGTTTAGTATTTAAGTAAATAAAATATCATCTATTTTGTTGTACATTAATATTGATATTTTTATTTATTTCTGTGTCTTTTTGAATACTATGAAACTTATTTTAATAATTTTATATTAAAGAACTATTATACAATACAACATACTACAATAGAATTATCATTTTGAGTATGAATATAGACTGGCTATACACTAAGTTTTATACTTGCGCAATAAAAAATATTACTTATTTCACAATCAGTAATAAAATGTTTTGATTTTGCACGTAAGAATTGTTTGAATACATAATTCGAGTTTTTAATTGTGTCTATAATATTATAGATTTACTTACCTATTTATATTAAATTTTAATTAATTTTTTTTACCTGTTGGCTTCAAATAGGTTATATAATATAATAAAATATTAATGATAAAATGAGACCGTACTTCATTAAATTACACCCATTCGCAGTAGTATTCTGTATGGTATTGGTAGTATGCATTATTTTTATGAAGTATTTTCCATTGTATCAATTGTACTACGTGCAACACGATTGTTTCGATAACGCGTCGGTGAGTTTTGAAACAGTATATTTTTGCCATTTGGCAATTTCCAAATATATGCCAATTACGCCGTTAAGAATTCATTATTTCAAATTTTTACAGATTATGATTTTTACCAAAAATAATATTCCAAGAAAGAACGGGAGAATTTACGCAAATAATACTTTTATTTAATTATTTTAAATTTTGTTTTAATTCAGTTAAAAATTATCGAGCACTTGGATTAATCGTACTTGTACGATTTGTTATTTCTACAGTAGAATTGAATGTTATTTTATATAAAATGTTACTACGATATGTTACTACTACGATGAAATGTTACTTACTCGTATAAATGTTATATAAAATTAAATTTGATTCTAAATTCTGAAATCTAAAGATTCACAATCCTCCATTTCTTGTTTTATATTAATATATTTAATCAGTATTCTGTGTGATGACCATGGACGTAGACACGGAGGGAGATATAGAGGATGGGTCCCCCATAAAGTTTTAAAAAGATATATTTCTCTTTGATGGTTCATTTAGAAATCAATAGTTTATAATGTTTTTACCGACGATAGACAAATTAATAATATTCTAGCTGTTATCAATTTTTATATAATCGTTTTATTTGACTTTTCAATTTAATTTAACTGATAGCTAACGTCCCTATCAGTTTGTCGGATTGATTTTAGATTCCGAGCGTAACGAGGGAGCTATTGGTTTTACAATGCTGTTTATTTTTTCTTCTTTGTTCTAGTCTACTCTAGTTAGGACTCGTTTTTGCCTAGTAAACTTGCTCCGATATTTACGTGTAGCATCTTTTCTGAAAGCTCAAGTTGTCTAAATTGTGCTTTAAACAGGTCGGTTTTCGATTTTAGATGCCATGTTTTAAATAAAAGCACTTAAGTGGGAAAAAACTTAGGAAAATGTATAATTTCACGATTTCATTATTTATTTATTTTATGTTTAGTGCAGGTTGTATGTTATCAGCGTGGTTTTATTATCAATAGATATATCAAAAATAATAAGATATAATAAATTAAAAATCAGTTAAATGTTCCAATATTAACTCTGAAATATTTAATTTGAGTCTAAATTGTTTTCCAATATGCGTTATCTATAAATAAAATTTAAACAATTTAAAAAACTTACTCATAAACTTAACTTAATCTTATCCCCTCTTCTCTACCAAGTACCATCTAAAATTTAATTTTTTTCAAATTCATAACCCCTCCCCTCTCCAAAAAAAAAAATCCTTGTTGCACCACTGTATCTATCTGTCATATGTTTT
Organism: Cinara cedri; assembly: GCA_902439185.1. Lineage (NCBI taxonomy): Eukaryota > Metazoa > Arthropoda > Insecta > Hemiptera > Aphididae > Cinara > Cinara cedri. Next base: position 202,325 of record CABPRJ010001944.1, on the reverse strand, counting down.
AAAATTAACTTCAATGCCACTGTTTAAATCACGGCATGTATAGGTATGTACGTTATTACTATACTTAACTCTATAATACTTAGTATGTTTGTGATACCCAATGGCGGCCACAAAGGGGAGCAAGGGAACAATTCCCCCTAGCTTTCCAGCAAATTAAAATAATTATATCCAAATTCAATATTTTAAAATCCCAAAATGTATTTTGGTATTAAGATGTACCCAGACGGTATGTATACTTCGTGATAATAGAATTTCATCAATTTATATTATCACAATATACAATGATTTAGATATGCCCTATATAATTTAAAGTTGGTACCATCCACTACAGCCGATCATTTGTGGATATTTTTTGTGGACAGCTGACTTGCGGTTATTTAATGTGTGAGAATCGTTTATTCGGATTATATATGTTAAGTTTACGTAGAAAATAAGTCGAAACTTAATTTTCAGAAAAAATTGTTGGTGAATTTAAGAAAAATAAAATAAAATTGCATTTTGTGTTCAATTAGTTACTATAAATGTGTTAAAGTGTTGAATGTAATATTATAATATCTTTAGCAATTTTGAAAAGTATACATAATATCTACATTAATAAAAAAGTTTGATTATTAATAAAAATTAAGGTTGTTGTACCTCTTGAATTTTCATCTCCGGGTGCCCTTGATGGTACCTAATTATTATGTAACGCGTTAAGTTACAAAGTTAATAGAAGAAAAAGTAAATTTAACTACCTAATTCATAAAAGTAGGTAGATTTTAGTAGGTTACTTCTCAGTTTTATCCTCAGTATAAATGTATAATATATATGTATCGTACGTTCTGATCGGCTTTTTGTTTACCGTTTAATCGGACATTTTTTTTTTCACTATTTAAGATAATGACAGAAAAAAGCCGTTTGTTCATTTGTAGGTTTTGTGTGGAAACGCCGAAAAAAATGTTACTGATACGTCACGGGCGTCCATTAAAATGCCAATAGTGTTTCTCGTTGTGAATTTCATGTATTTCTACGTGGTGTTGATAATGGTTATATGTCTTTGCGGTTTGTATGGGCGGGCCCGGCCGTCAAGTCCACCGGACGCGTTACCAAAAGTCCGATACCCAAACGACGATGACGACAACCATACACTGACCACTAACAGCCGCCAATCGACCGACGACGAAAAGTCGCTGTGTAACGATGATAATAATAATTATTGTTTCTCGTTCGATACTTTACCTGCACCAAAGTCAGACGATACCGACCCACCGTGTTTGTGGACGGGCGATTGGAACAAATATTGGAATAATAAAAACGACTATTAATATACACGCTATAATACCGATTGTGTTATAATATTAAAATATAATTTTTTTCCATTTGCACCTTTACGCTTTAATACCTATGAATCTTCTTATATTGTCCGAGTGGTGAATAATGAATCTTCACGAGTTGATCTATTAAAATTTCTGTATTTAACGGTCCAATGGTACAAGATTCGAAGCATAGCATCATGTGCTGAAATGAAAATTAGCTCGCATAAATTAATACCTCTTTCATTATAATCATTTTTTAAATGCTTTAGATCAGTTCATAAGTTTTAGAGGTCGCTGAACCCGAATGTTTGCATCAGTTTCATGATAAATCCCTAATTTAGAGAGGATAGGGGGCATAGTTTTAAATTAAAACCATTTTTTAAATATTTTATATCAATTGCGCGTGATGCCTGCTATTTTACTATACAGGCTGTCCCACGAAGATATACCCATTAAATATCTCAGATAATATTAATAGTAATAGTAATAGTAATCATTAATTTAAACCACGTACCAATATCCATTGCAGCTACATACTGTCCACCCAAACACAAAATCTCAATGCCGTCTTCAACTCTCTTAGCCAGTATTTCATCGTAGGCGAAGACCTGAATGCGAAAGTCAAACATGGGGTTGCCACTCAGCAAATCCGATAGGACAATCTCTACTTCAAGTCATTAAAGAAAAAAAAATATGGCATCCTCGCTTTTCCAAATCCAACCTACTGGCTGACATCACCATGAACACGACCCAACATTTTGGATATATTTGTTACAAAAATCCCTAATCACATAGATCATCTTATAAAAAATCTTTTAGACCCATGTTCGGACCACTTCCCAGTTTCTTTTTATCTCTGAATACTCACCCTGCTCTCCGGCCAGATAGAGCTAGTCTTACCAACGGCCCTATGGACTGGCACATATTTAGAGAAATTATAGATCAGAAAATAAAACTAAAACCCGACTAAAAACTCCAAACGATATTGAAAACGTTCAAAACCTTACTGAAAGCATCCAATCTGTAGCATGGAAATCATCTTTTGCACCGCAAAAACATCAAAATAATTCATCTTCAGTTTTCACCCACAGTCGTGAGCTAATCACACAAAAACGCCGCGCTATGGCTCGCTGGCAACGCACCAGACTTCCCTCCGACAAAAACACTTATAATAATCTCACTTCACTCCTTAAACGTCACCAATTTAGGAGTGACTCCTTCAATGAATGGATTTTGTCACTCACTACAAAAGACGGTTCTCTATGGAAAGCAACCCGAAAATGTCTTAAACAAAAGCCTTTACAAGGACCACTTAAAAATAACCATGTTAATTGGTGCAAATCCGAAAAAGAGTAAACAGAAACTTTTCGTTCTCATCTCTCGGAAGTCTTCCAACCTCACCAAAATATCGGAAATCACGCCTTCACAAAATATATTGAAAACTCACTTATTTCTCCTCTTTCACTATACCTTGCCCCAAAACCGTTTTCTCCAGGTGAGATACTACACCTTATAAAATCTTTTCCTCTCAAAAAATCACCAGGAATAGACTTAATCACTACAAAAGTGGCTAGACAATTATCTAAAAAACCCCTAATTCAACTAACCCACATTTTAGTCTATTCTCAGACTCTCTTACTTTCCTCTCCTATGGAATGTATCAGTCATAATATTAATTCCGAAACCAGGTAAACTTCCGGATATTCCTTCATCATATCTATCAGTCTCCTGCCGTTTTTTGCTAAACTTAACGAAAAATTAATTCTTAAACATGTATTTAAAATCATTAATGAAAAAAAAAAAAAAATAATACCTGATACTCAATTCGGATTTCCCAAGTTTATAATATACATTCTATGTTTATTATATTGATAATATTTGTATATACTTTGAAAAGGAATATGTTTTCACATGTGTTTCATTAGGAGAACACTCTAGAATATGTCAATATCATTTTAAAAATGAAGACATTTTAAATACATGGGTATCTGAACAAGGAATCAATAAATATATAGTAATTATTTATTAGATTATGATTTTGTGTAATAATTAAAGGATGCCCTAGAAACATGGCCACTTAGGAAAGCAGAAGAAACTAGACTAAAGTCTTTGAAAGGAGAAACTTACGGAAAATCTATGACCCATGCGTCGACATTCACACAAGATAATGCAATTAATGACATAATAAAGAACTTGAAGAACTGTTTCAAAGACCAAATATCGCAAAAGAAATTAAAAAAGGAAGTTAATATGGGCATGGCATGCGTGTTGTAGAGTAGAGTCTATAGTCAGAACAACCATTAAAGAGAACCCGGTCGGTAAGAAACTACTGGGAAGGCCACGATTACTTAGGAAAGACTGCGTGAAAGCGAAAACAGGAAGGATCCAATCAAAGGTACCATGGAAAATAGTGGTGGAAGATACTGATGGATGTAGAAAAATGTATTTGGTAATATAGTCTCAATGACCAAAATCCAAAAAAAAAAAAAACTATGATACGCAATATTAAAAATTAAAATACAGATCACTAGACTAAATAAATAACAAAAGTTTTATATTTTGTGTACCTATTTAATAAAATGATATTATATTATAATCTTATCATGGAGTTAATCGATAATAGACCAGGGGTGACCAAACTTTTTTTCGGCAGAGATCTACTAAAAATATAGTTCTCCTTTGAGGATCGACTTCCATAATAAAGTTTTTTGTTATTATTATTGAGTACCTATATTATCCGTAATTTTGTATATTAAGCTGTTTTAGTTTTTAACTTTTTTTTTCAAATTTAAACTGGACAATTTCATTCCATCAAAATTTTTGAGGTCTTACTTCTTTGTGGTCTAAAACTTACCAAAAAAAAATAATGTTTAAACTTGTTCATTACATATTTAGTTTTTCCATTCAAACAACATAGGAAAATAACAATATTCTTAATTAAATCACATTTAGTCATTAAGTTTAAATGTTACGAGGTTGTACATACATTTTTCTTAAAGATCACAAAAAAAATACATATGATTCACTTGGAATCTAGTGATATTTTACTGTCATATGAATAGCTCAATTGTAGAGATATAAATATTCTGAGATTTATGTTTTTTTTTTTATTTTTAACTCATTATAGTCGATGAAGCTGATTTATAACCAATAACCGATATCAAGGTCTTTTCATAACTCACAAAATTAATCTCGTTTGAATATTTTTTGGTCAAAAAGTGGTTGTTATACAATTTTATAATATGTATAAAAAAGTTATAAAAACTTTATATACTTCTACAAATAAGCTATTCTTATAACAGTAAGAAATTAAATGTTTGTTGATCTGAGCATTGTTGAAGTGTTGAAGCAATTTGTTGAAGCACTTCGTTGACCAATTGATCGTAACCTGGTAAAGAGTTGCGGACTGCTAATTGAAGGCTCTGCTCCAAATGGTTATTAGAGAGCGCAGCTTAGTATTCAGTAAATGCTACATTGACAAAAAAAAATTGGTGAATTGGCAGTTCACCACAGCGCGATCGCATTCGCCCAAAGGCAGATTTTTGTATATGTTTTAATTGTGATTTATACTTAATTTTTAGGTAAATTTTACAATTAGGTGTATCATATATTATGTTTATTTATTTATTGATATATATTATGTACAAAAAAGGAATTATAATTATCTTTTTATAAATTTTTAATTTTTCCTATTACTATGAAAACTGCTTGGAGAATCAAAAAATTACCTCCCTAAAGGATTATCCCAGGTAAGATTTTAAGTAGAAAAGCAGGTAGAATTTTTGAACAGTACATGAAAAAAAAAAAAAAAAACACTGTATAAGCAATGAATTCCTCCCTTCGCTCAGAATCTAAAAAGGTTGTAAAAACAAATTTCTTAAATATGATTAAAAATAAGTACGTTTCACAATACCCTAAATAAAACAAGACTTCTTATTTTAAATATTTTCACATATTTTTAAATATTTTACCAATAAGTGCATATTTGGTAAACATTGTGCGTATTCACACGTAGGTACCTATTAAATTTCACATGAAATATTGACATTAACCATTATTACTTATATTAAAAGCTGTTAAAAATTTTTTTCTGAATAAAAATGAAAACATATAGACTATAAACATGTTCTATAGTGGTAGAATCAAGTATGAAATATTCCCGATTATCCTTGGTCGACGTTGAACGCTCCTTCAGCCGCTATATATCAATTTTGAGACCTAACAACAATACTTACATTTAAATATCTTCAAAAGTACGTTGTTTCCAAGAGGATGGAGATGAATAAATAAAATAAAAACAATTTTACGTAAACCCAATTTAATCTAAATAATTTCTTAAAAATTCGTGTTCTATTTATTAATTATATTGCGCAACACAGAGGTGGCCAAAAGTCGCACAACAAATTTGCAACACAGTTTTTATAAAACTGTTGTGTTTTATGTTAAATATGTTGTTTTTTTATAAACCTTACTGTTGTTGTACGTAAACAAGATAACGAGACCAAAGTTGCAATATGACGTAACGGAAACGACGTTTATTATTACGACTGCGCCGTAACGCGCGTTCCATACAAGACGGTATGCGTTGCGCTACTTTTGGCCACCTCTGTATGTTCCGTATCCGTAGATTAGGAAACATAACAATTTGTACTTTATGTTTTATAATTTATTTATTATGAAAAATATATAATAAAGCTAAAAAACTAAAAATGTCCAACGTGCACCAGATAATGTTAATTTAGTAGGTACGCCGAACGTGTGTAAAAGGTCATTGGGTTCCAGTCCTTAACATAATTACCTACACCGAAATACCAGGTATAGATGGCAATCAAAAGATAATTCCTATTATTATATATAACAACTAGAGTGATGTTATAATGAGAATAAATATCATAGATAATATAAGAATATTATTATTATATTATCTATGATGAATATACAGGGCAAACATAAACTTGACAGAAAGGTGATATATTTATTTTAGAAATTCTGTTATCTTAGTTATCATAAATAAAAAGTGATATTTATTAATATTATGTTAAAAAATTCCTTGCCCATGTTTTTACTTATTATATTTAATGAAGTGTTATTATTATATTAAAAATGTATTTACCTATTTATAATAATAATATATGATATTGTAATTTGTTATATATATGTTCCTAATTTTATTTTAATCAAATAAAAGACTTAGGTAATTATGACTGTGTTCAATATAAATATTAATAAAAACGGATCTAATATATAGTTTTAAAAATAAAAAAAATTTGTATTAATTTATTGTTACATATGTTCAATTTTGCACCAACTTTAATAAAAGTAATAACTTCATATTTTTTAAAATGAATGCAGTATTTTTGTAAACTGTGTTTAAATCTCAACATCTATACCTTTAAAATGAGATCAGTAAGTTAAAAAAACAAGCAAATTGGTGTAAAGCGTGGTACTTAAGAATCTAATATATTTATTTATTATGCAATTGAAATACAGACAATTATAAATTAAACAAATTATGATATTTCTAGTAATACTAAAATTAGTTTAATGTTGATACCTACCTAGTTGTATTGGTCTTGACTTCTGGTGATTTTATAACTGATATGTTTTGATGGCATAATATAGAAATTAAATTAATACAAAACTTTATTTTCTTGTAAGCAGTGGCAGTAGTAAAATATTATTAAGATATTAGGCATTATGGGAGGTAAAGACCCTCCACATAAATCATGTAATTTGTAAATCATGATAAGTGTTTGCACCCATATAATTACATGTGTTTCTACCAAGTACTCATGTATGATTGTTTAAATGATTGAATGAACAAGTTTTTAGGTTACCTAGTGACTTTTAAAAAAAATTAATTTTAAACTCAGTTATTATTTTCATAGAAAGTTATTATCAAGAAAAAAAAAGCATAGGCCAAATAGCAGTTTTTTGACCCCTTAACTCTTGGGTGCATTCACTGAAGTAAATAGTTCAGTGGTGCACCATTACTATCAAACGTAAAATATGTCTTAACTACTATTCATTACTTCTTAATGAAATAATCTAAAGATTAATAAAATGTAATGATGTATAATGTATATAATAATTACCAAAGCACATAGCATTTTATTTATATTAATACAATTTTAGATTCTGAGTTGAGTGAGGAATGTATTGGTTTTACAATGAAGTTGATTTTTTTTTATGAGAACACTTTTTCTACTAGAAAGCATACTCCGATTATTAAGTATAGCACCTTTTCTGAAAAGAAATATTTTCTGGGTAGTACTTTGGAAATTCTCATTAATATTCGAAATTATGAGGTAAACCTGGTTCTTTAGGTTAAAAAAGATTGAAAGATTAAAAATAATGTTGTCATTGACAACCGTTTTTATTTATTCTTTGTCATTAAGTTTTTATTATTTTAATCTTTTTTTAAACAATCATTGTTGTAACCATTTTCCCATAGTATATTTTCTTGTTGAAAAAGTAACACTGTCAACTGAACTCAACTAAGAATCGTTTTTCATTAGCAATGGTTTATTGTTGATATAAACAGATATAAATAAAATTTCCATTTGTATCTTACCTTCTTAACTTCCCACTTATAACAGTGGCTGCATCCATATGCGAAGTATGTCAGTCCTTTTTTTAATATTATCTATACTCACAATTTTAGATAATATTATCTTAAATCGTGCCTATACCTAATATTCTTAGATAACAAATAATAAAATAACTAAAAACAATGAAAGTTGTAGGTATAATATTAGAGTAACCATTAAAATACACAATACACTCAAATGCTACTGCAATTAAATAATTCAGTACAGATTTTTTTTCTTGTAATAATATTACTAGAGCCTTCATCTACAACTCATTTATTTTAAAAAACTGGTTTTACAAAATTCAAGTTAGGTATTCTATAAATATGTTTTGAAACTGCATTTTTGTGTTGGAAATATTTCCCTAGTTATGATAAATTATAAATTTTCTTCTATTTGTTGAAGTTCATAAAAATCATTAACCAAATTATTTTCTTATACTAAAATTGGTGAATTAATTTATATTATTCATCAGTGGCAATGAAAACAATTTAAATTATTGTTAAATTTAAAAATTAAAAAAATAATAAATGTATAATTATATACATTTACTATTATATTACATATAATTATAATAGTTTCTTGTATTTTATAAAAAAAATTTAAGTTTTAAATTAATATATTTAACATAAAAATCATGGTGCTTTGACAAAAAATTAAAAATATTGAACAGAAATATGTTTGCATTAATCATATCTCAATAGATACTTTAGTTTTAATATTAAAATATATTATAAATTTTTGTTTTTTTCAAAAATTATTTAGTCTAATTCTAGAACTACATTAGAGGATTATAAGATTTTTGGGTTAATAACATAATACAGTCATTAATTTTGAAAACTCATCATGTAAATGATTTATTTTAAATCTAGAGATAAAATAAATAAAATCAAAGAATCAATTGGATGAAGAAACAATACATAATAAAAACAAATATTTTAATATATATTATAGTAAAACAAAAAAAAAAAAGAAAAGGAGTTATCAATTAATAGATATTCACAATAATGGGTATTTAAAGATCTATCATTAAAATCATCCATATAAAAGTATAAGTTTGTTAGGCTATGGGGATATTTAATAAATATACGAATTAAAAACTACAGTAATTTAAATCAAATAATTAATAATATAAAACTTATGTGATAGAACTTAAAATAATTTTAATTTAACTCTTCTATATCATTGTCTTCAGTTTTATCAATTTGGGAATTTTCAACATCAACCATCATGTTCTCATTTTTCATAGTTTGGTTATCTACAATTTCTATATTTGCATTTGATAAAATATCAATATTTTGAATATTAACATTTGCATCTACAGTTTCTTTCCCAGCATTCGAAAGCATCATAATTTCATTTAATGCGATATCATTAGCTTTAATCAGTGTCCTTTCAACATCTATAGCTTCCTTTTCACCAATATCCATATTTTTACATAATACAGCTTTTCTGACTTCAATATCAACTTCTTCATCTTTCATGCTCTTTATAGGTTCAAATTGCAAACTATCAGTCTCTACAATATCTTTAGATTCAATATGTACATTTGCAGCTCTTAAAATATCTTTGTCATTATTTGGCATCATTTTATTTTTTGTGTCCTCCAAGTTTTTGATTTGAACATCATAGGCTTCTACATTTTTGAGTTCAGTTTGTATATTTTCTGAGTTTGCAGTATATTTTTTATCAATTGACATACTTTCATCATTTTTTTCAACTATGGCTTCAATTCGCATATTAATAGCTTCTTCCATATCTCTGGGTTCAGTTTCTACATTTTTAATAATTACCATATCTTTTTCATCAATTTGCATACATGCATCTTTAATCTCTTCTATAGATCCAATTTGCACTTTAATAGTTTCTGCTGTATCTTTAGGTTCAATTTGAACATTTTCAGCACTACAAGTATCTCTATCATCAGTTGAGAAAAGCTCATCTTTTATCTCCTCCAAGACTTCAATTAGCACATTATCAGCTTCTGCAGTATCTTTGAATTTGGTATGTCCAGTATCTTTTTCATCAATTGCCATAATTTCATCGTTTACCTCTTCTATAGATCCAATTTGCACTTTAACAGTTTCTGCTGTATCTTTAGGTTCAATCTGAACATATATAGCACTACTAGTATCACTATCATCAGTTGAGAATAGCACATCTTTTATCTCCTCCAAGACTTCAATTAGCACATTATCAGCTTCTGCAGTATCTTTGAATTTGGTATGTCCAGTATCTTTTTCATCAATTGCCATAATTTCACCTTTTCTCCCTTCTATGGAATCAAATTGCACATAATCAGTTTTTTCCATATCATCAGATTTAGTTTGTTCACTTTCACTTTTACTTTCATTTTCAATATCAAAATCTGCACTATATTCATCATAAGTTAGGAACATTTCTTTATATTTTTTTGATTCCTCTAAGAGTTCAATTGTGGAATCATTAATTTCTATTATATCAAAAGGATAAGTTTGAACATTTTGAAGTAAATCTTTATTTTGCCAACTATTTGGAAAACTGTTTTCAGATGGCATATATTCATTGTCTTCAATGTTCACAGATTCAATTTTAAAATCTCTTATTGGTACATAATTTACCCTTTCATGTGTAATACTTTCATTTGAATCAGTTTCTGTGTCTGTTTCTATAGAGTCATCACCGGAAGTCTCTATGTCATCAATTTCTGAATCATCATTTGATAGATCTTCCGTATTTATTTGCATACATTGGACATCCAAAGTTTCTATGGGTTCCTCTTTTATATTTATAGCCATTTCTACATCACTTTCTTCAGTTTCAATATTTGCAATTGAATAAGCCTCTATGGTCATTGGAATATTTTCGTCATCTGTTATGGTCATTGGAATATTTTCGTCATCTGTAGTTTCAGAGGGTACAATATTCATGTTTTTAGCCAATTCTACATCACTTTCTTCAGTTTCAATATTTGCAATTGAATAAGCCTCTAAGGTCATTGGAATATTTTCGTCATCTGTAGTTTCAGAGGGTACAATATTCATGTTTTTAGCCAGTTCCACATCACTTTCTTCAGTTTTAATATTTGCAATCGAATAAGCTTCTATGGTCATTGGAATATTTTCGTCATCTGTAGTCTCAGAGGGTACAATATTCATATTTTCAGCTATTAAATTTTCGTTCTCATAATTTCCTGTACCTTCATTGGATATAGAATCTGTGTTGACTCGAAAATATTCATCATCTGAGGATCCAAGTACAGATAAATCGTCATCTATATCTCGATCGAAAGGATATTCATCTTCAATTTCAATATTTCCCTGTGATAGAACATCTTCTCGCTCATCATCATCTTGCTCTTCTTGTTCATTTGACGAAACATCTGAAGTATCATTTGGTTCCATTTTCACTTGTTTAGCCAAGAAGTCTCTCCCTTCATTGCTTATATTTTCCTGAGATACAACATCTTGCTCTTCAATTGTGATATCTCTATTTAATTCAGGTTCTATATTTGGTTGATTAAAATGGTAATATGAAATATCCATTGGTTCAGTTTTAACTTGTTCATCCAGAAAGCTTCTCATTCTAATTCCTCTATTATGCTGGGATACAACACCTTGTTCTTCAATTATAATATCTCTATTTAATTCAGGTTCTGTATTTGGTTGATTAAATTGATAATAAGAAGTATCAATTGGTTCAGGTTTCACTTGGTTAGTCAAAAAGTCTCTCCCTTCATTGCTTATATTTTCCTGAGATACAACATCTAGCTCTTCAATTGTGATATCGTTATTGAATTCAGCTTCTGTATTTGGTGGATTTAATTCATCAAATGAAGTATCAATTGGTTCCGTTTTAATTTGTTTACCCAGAAAGCTTCTCATTCTAATTCCTCTATTTTCCTTGGAAACAACACCTTGCTCTTCAATAATTATATCTCCATTTAATTCGGCTTCTGTATTTGGTTGATTAAACTGGTAATAAGAAGTATCAATTGGTTCAGGTTTCACTTGGTTAGCCAGAAAGTCTCTCTCTTCATTTCTTATATTTTCCTGGGATACAACATCTTGCTCTTCAATTGTTATATCATTATTGAATTCAGCTTCTGTATTTGGTTGATTTAATTGGTCAAATGAAGTATCAATTGGTTCCGTTTTAATTTGTTTACCCAGAAAGCTTCTCATTCTAATTCCTCTATTATGCTGGGATACAACACCTTGTTCTTCAATTATAATATCTCTATTTAATTCAGGTTCTGTATTTGGTTGATTAAATTGATAATAAGAATTCTCTATGGACTCGATTTCCATTTGTTTACCATCCTTTTCAGTTATGGATTCAAGTAGTACATTGTCTTCTGATGCAGCTTCTATGGTGTTTGATTGAATGTTTTGGTCCTTCATGAATTCTATTGGTTTAACTTTCAATCTTTTAATCAATTTATTATCTTCCTCTTGAATTACCATTTTTCTTTTGGACACAATGTCTCTTTTTTCAATTTCCATATTTTCATTTGAAACAGTGTCTATTATTTTAATTGGAATAATTGAAACATCAAATATATCTTCATTATCTTTATTTCCAGTATTGATATTAGATAAATTATTTATGAATTTAGGTAATACATTTTCTGATGAAACAACTTCTATATTGCCAAGTAAAATATTTTGATCCTCCATAATATCAGTGGATTCAGCATTCATTTTTTCACCTAGTTCAATTTCTTTTAATATAAATTCTATGGTGTTAGATAGAATATTTTGTTCCTCCACAAAGTCAGTAGTTTTAATATTCATTTTTTCACCTGAATCAATTTTACTTGAATCATCTTCCATGGTGTTAGATAGAACATCTTGCTCTTCCATAATATC
>CABPRJ010001944.1:90032-188990 GCA_902439185.1 Cinara cedri | reverse complement strand
CACCTGCATCAATTTTACTTGAATCATCTTCTATGGTGTTAGATAGAATATTTCGGTCCTCCATAATGTCAGTGGTTTCAATATTCATTTTTTCACCTGCATCAATTTTACTTGAATCATCTTCTATGGTGTTAGATAGAATATTTCGGTCCTCCATAATGTCAGTGGTTTTAATATTTATTTTTTCACCTGAATCAATTTTACTTGAATCATCTTCCATGGTGTTAGATAGAACATCTTGCTCTTCCATAATATCAGTGGTTTCAATAATCATTTTTTCATCCATGTCCATTTCTTTTAATAAAATTTCTATGGTGTTAGATAGAATATGTTGATCTACCACGAAGCCAGTGGTTTCAATATTCATTTTTTCACCTGCATCAATTTTACTTGAATCATCTTCTATGGTGTTAGATAGAATATTTTGGTCCTCCATAATGTCAGTGGTTTCAATATTCATTTTTTCACTTGAATCAATTTCTGTTGATAAATTTTCTATGTTGTTATGCAGAGTATTTTGGTCCTCCATAATGTCAATGGATTCAATATTCATTTTTTCACCCAATATAATTTTACTTGATGCATTTTCTATGGCATTGGGTATAATATTTTGATCCATTACAATATTTATGGATTCAGTATTTATTTTTTCACCTAGTTCAATTTCCTTTGGTGCAACTTCTATAGTGTTAAATACAATATTTTGGTCCTTTACAATATTTATGTTTTCAACCAGTTTATGTTTGCTTGATTTCTTTTCTATGGGGTTAAATAGAAAATCTTCGTCTTCCATAACGAAGATGTTTCTAATTTTCTTCTTCTTCAGTTCATTTTCTTTGGATGTATTTTTAATGTCAGGTACAACACCATCATCGTCTGAAACGACAATGGGTTCAATATTCTTGTTTTTACCAAGTTCATATCCTCTTGATGTATCTTTTATGGTGTTAGGTAGACTATTGTCATTATCTACAACAATAATAGATTTTATATTCATGTTTTCACCCAGTAGTTTATATTCGCTTGACTTATTTTCTATGGTGTTAGGTAGTATGTCTTCATCATCCGAAATGTTAATGGATTCCATATTCATGTTTTCACCCAGTAGTTTATATTCGCTTGACTTATTTTCTATGGTGTTAGGTAATATGTCTTCATCATCCGAAACGACAATGGGTTCAATATTTATGTTTTCACCAAGTTGTTCGCTTGATTTCTTTTCTATGATTTGAGGTTGAATTTTTTTGTCATTTACAAAACTAATGGATTTAATATTCCTGTTTTCACTCAGTAGTTTATATTCGCTTAATTTCTTTTCTAAGGTGTTAGGTAGTATGTCTTCATCATCCGAAACGACAATGGGTTCAATATTCATGTTTTCACCAAGTTGTTCACTTGATTTCTTTTCTATGATNTGAATTTTTTTGTCATTTACAAAACTAATGGATTTAATATTCCTGTTTTCACTCAGTAATTTATATTCCCTTAATTTCTTTTCTAAGGTGTTAGGTAGTATGTCTTCATCATCCGAAACGACAATGGGTTCAATATTCATGTTTTCACCAAGTTGTTTATTTTCTAAGGTGTTAGGTAGTATGTCTTCATCATCCGAAATGTTAATGGATTCCATATTCATGTTTTCACAGACTAGTTTATATTCGCTTGATTTCTTTTCTATGGTATTAGGTAATATGTCTTCATCATCCGAAACGATAATGGATTCATTATTCATGTGTTTACCAAGTTGTTCGCTTGATTTCTTTTCTATGGTGTTAGGTAGTATGTCTTCATCATCCGAAACGATAATGGGTTCAATAATGTTTGCATTCAGTTTATTTTCTTTTGATGCATTTTCTACAGAGTTAGGTAATACATCTTCAATGTCATATTCCTCATTGTTGCCCATTATATCTATGTAATCATTTTCACCCAGTATATCTGCTCTTTCATTGGATACAGGTTTTGTGGTTTTAATTGGATTTAGGTGGTTTGTACTATTAGATACAATTTTTTTGGTTTGAATTAGTGTATTTGCTTTTAATGCAGGTTTTGTATTGGTAACTACTTCATCATCATCATCATCCGAAATCTCTATGGGATGAACATTCATCAATTTCACTTGTTTTGCTGATTCAACCTTTGAGATTTTAATTGGACCTTGATCACCAGTTAAAACATTTGTAATTGTAATTTTGTCTTTACATTTAGGCTTAGTGACATTTATTGGAATTATATTATTAGGCAAAATTCTTGTGAGCTGATAAGGGGTATTATTATTAGGTACAGTTAATGGGAATTGAATAGGAATATTAGTAGCAGTTACACCTATTGGGATTTGAAGTATATTATTAGTAGGTATAGCAAATTGTACAGGGAAATTAGTATTAGATACAATTCTTGGGAATTGAAAAGATATATTATTAGTATTATTAATTACAGTTCTTGGTAGTTGAATAGCAGATATATTGTTATTATACACAGTTCTTGGGTTTTGATTATTAACATTAGATACAGCTATTGGGTATTGATTACTACCAGTAGGTACAGCTATTGAGTATTGATTATTACCAGTAGGTACAGCTATTGAGTATTGATTATTATCAGTAGGTACAGTTATTGGGTATTGATTATTTCCATTAGGTACAGCTATTGGATATTGATTATAACCATTAGATACAGCTATTGGGTATTGATTATAACCATTAGATATAGCTGTTGGGTATTGATTATTACCATTAGATATAGCTGTTGCGTATTGATTATTTCCATTAGATACAGCTATTGAGTATTGATTATTACCAGTAGGTACAGCTATTGAGTATTGATTATTTCCATTGGATACAGCTATTGGGTATTGATCATTTCCATTAGATACAGCTATTGGGTAATGATTATTTCCATTAGATACAGCTATTGGGTATTGATTATAACCATTAGATACAGCCATTGGGTATTGATTATTACCATTAGATACAGCTGTTGGGTATTGATTATTACCAGTAGATACAGCTGTTGGGTATTGATTATAGCCAGTAGATACAGCTATTGGGTATTGATCATTTCCATTAGATACAGCTGTTGCGTATTGATTATTTCCATTGGATACAGCTGTTGGGTATTGATTATTACCATTAGATACAGCTCTTGGGATGTTAATATGGTAATTATTAGCATTGTACATAGAGGCATTATTAGATATAGGTCTTGAGATTTGAATAGGAGAATTATTAGATACAACTCTTGGAATTTGCATATGCATATTATTAGATACTGATCTTGGGATTTGAATATGTTTTTTATCATAAGATATTGCTCTTGGGATTTGAATATGTTTTTTATCATTAGATACTGATCTTGGGATTTGAATATGTTTTTTATCATTAGATACTGATCTTGGGATTTGAATAGGTCTTTTATCATTAGATACTGATCTTGGGATTTGAATAGGTCTTTTATCATTAGATACCACTCTTGAGATTTGAATAGGTCTTTTATCATTAGGTACAACCTTTGTGATTTGAACAGGTCTTTTATCATTAGATACAACCTTTGTGATTTGAATAGGTTTTTTATCATTAGGTACAACCTTTGTGATTTGAATAGGTTTTTTATCATTAGATACAACCTTTGTGATTTTAACAGTATTTTTATGATTAGATACAGCTCTTGTGATTGGAATAGGGGTTTTATCATTAGATACAGCCTTTGGGATATTAATTGGAATTTTATCATTAGATGCAACCCTTGGCAATTTAATTGGAATTTTATCATTAGATACAGCATTTGTGATTTTAATTATATTTTTATTATTAGATCCTGGGGTTTGAATAGAGATTTTATCATTAGATAAAGCCTTCGTAGTTTTAGTTGTAATTTTATCATTACATATAGCCTTTGTGATTTTATTTTGAATTTTATTAATAGATACGGCCTTTGTGCTTTTAATGGGAATTGCATCATTAGATACAGCTTTTATGATTTTAATTGTATTATTATCATTAGACACAGGTACTTTGGCCCTAGGCATTTCTTTTACTTTTAATGTAGGTTTTGTATCAGTTACCACTTCATCATCTGAAATCTCTATGGGTTGAATATTCAGGAATTTCACTTTTTTAGATGAGCTATTCTTTTTTCCAACTTCCACATGTGAATGAGACCTTTTGTAATTAGTTTTTCTATTTTTATCTTCCGCCACTTTTTTTATCATAACACATTTATTTGGATTTTTTACAGTAGCTAATGGTTGCCTTTCTTCAATTTTTTCACTCGTAAATTCTGCTAATATTTTTCTTCTACCATCATCAAGTTCCCATCTAAAATAAGTCCATGGTCGGCGCATACGACAAACATGTCCACATTTAGAAGATCGACATCTATAACAAGGAAAAAAACATCCAGGGCACTCTGCTATATGACAATCACAAGCTCTCTTATCTTTATATTTTATATTTATAATAGATTCCATATTATCAATATTCATATTTTCGATATCCATATTTTCACATTCCATATTTCCAGATTTTGTACTTTTGAATTTGTTGGCTAAATTCTATGGTTCATCAAAGATGATTTCTGTAATGCAAAATATATTAAAATTGTACTGGATTAGAGTAATATAGAGTAAAATCAAGGCACGATTATGACTACAAAAAAAAAATATATACATAAGAGTAATTGTGATATAATTATATGAATAATCCACTATGGTAACATAATTTGTTAAAAATGTTTTCAAGGGTGAAACCACTACCAACAATTGATTTTAAAATGGTAATCTATATTGAAAATCCCTTAAATAGATTGAGTATTAATTAAAATAAATTTTGATGGTAAATCATTTGATTTCTATTAATCTATTGATGAGATATTTTACTTTTGTTTGGGTAGGGTGATGCATTATTAAAACACTACATGTCATGCCACCAAACTTCACTACTCTCCTCGACCCAAACTTAAAAGTGGAATATCTTATCAATGGCTTGACAGAAATCAAAATTCAATTTAATTCATACTCCATCTATACATGAAATTTGTAATATAGGTTATTTGAAAATCAAAAGTAGGTAGTTTTAGCCCAAAAATAGCATTAATTTAAAATTGTAGAGCTGTCATAGCCATTGTATTGCTGAGAAACCATCAACACATAAACTGATAACTTGTCAATAGCAAATGAATTGTTGTGAAAGTCTTTATATATTTTGAAGTTTTGAAATATTTAGTAGTGACTTAGTGTACATGGTTAATGTTGTAAAATCAGTTAATGTCTTTATATTTATACTCAAACCAATTTTGTGTTGTATGTTTTAATATTAGAGTGCATTGGCCTATTAAATTAGGTAAGAACATTGAAACTATTTTTTTTTTATATTTAAATATTTAAAAGCCAGGTTTGAAAATTTTAAATAGAAAAAAAAAAAAAACTAAAAATTGTTCTTATTTTAAAGTTTTATAATAAGCTTTAACACTTTAACATTAAAACTAACTGCACAATATCGATTTTCATATACAAAAAGTATTTAATATACAGACATTAACAGATTTTTTATAATTAAAAAGTGGATTTAATTGATACTGCAACTTCTTTTGCAGTTTAGATAAACCAAATCTGATCAAATATATAGTCGATATATATACTTCATGAGTTATGCTTATTTAATTATATAATACAAATTTTTGCGATTTTTCACGTTTTTGCAATTTTTTACAATTTTGTGTGTTTAAATGAACAAAATATTTAACTCTGCTAAATTTATTGTACAAAAAGGCTATTATGAAATACCAAGTTTTCATTATGAATAGATAAGGTTAGTTAGCCATTATTAAGAACCATTATCAATTGTATATACATCATTTTATTATTTTCGGGTATTATCCAATATATATAATTTTAATTTACTAGAATGCTCGCTATAAAGGAATATAAAGCATTATAGACATTGTATTACTACAAGGAGAGGTATATGGTTAAATGCTGCACTTTTCTATGCAAATAATTTTGAAAATTTCAAAATATGATTGAAAGTTTAAAAGAATATTAGCGTAGAAAAGCTGAAACAGCTTGTACAAAATAATGCAGTTAAATGTGATTTAACATTCAAAAATTACACTTAACCGAGTTATCCATAAATCTTACAAACTTGGAAGCATCAAATAGTAAATTATTTGAAAGCATGAATATGTTTAGAAAAATTGAAGATATTTCAACAAATATTCCTGGTCCAGATGGAAAAATTTTAAAAACAAATTTATGTATGTAATTAAAAAAATGAAGGGTATAAAACTTTTAAGTCTTACTATGAAGTCATGTCAGGTAAAGCAAATGATAATTTAGATATAACGCCTACTTTATAAATTGTTTTAAATATGCACTAAAAACTAGTGTAGACGTAGAACATAGTTTTTTTTTGTACAAATATATTTTAAGTAATAGAAGATTTAATTTTATTAAAAATAATTTAGAAATGTATCTAAATATCAATTTTAATTTAAAAAATTAACATTTATCTTTTTTTTTTATGTAATTTTTGCATTTTTATAGTGCAATTTATTATGCAATTTTTGAAGCAATTATATAATTTTAATATGCAATTTTTGTGCGTTTTAAAAGAAATTAAATCTAGTCTTTAGTTATCACTTTAACGAGCATTTTTGATTGATAAGTGATATTTTTTAATGTTACATTTGTAAATTAATAACATAATATTATTTTACATTTTTTTTTATGTTTTATTGATGGACAATTGAACAATATTAATAATATCTTACAAGTTAAACATAGAATTATAATTGTTAAATTACCAAGCATGGGCCACAATTTGTTACCTATCATTTATGTATAAATATCATACATTTATAGCTTACATTTTATAAGCTAAATTGATTAATCTTAAATTGTTGAAATATATTTTAGTACAATAGTATCTATTTTTATTAAACAAAAAAAAAATATAGATAATAAAGAAAAACAAAACTTCTTAGTTTACTAATCAATCTTGGAACACTGATAAGGCAAAGATTTTTTGGTGTAATTATATAATTTTAATATGCAATTTATGTGTTTTAAATGCAATTAAATCCAGTTCTTATTTATAACACATCAAATATTTTTTATTAGCAAAGAAATAAATGTTGATTGTACATACAAATGTATTTCTAGAAAATCAATAACGCTTCCATTAGATATATTTAAATAAATAATATAATATTGTGTAATAAATCAAATAATGCTGTGTTCTCATAGAAAGTGTCATAACACTTACTATATTTATAACACACAATATATTATTATACTTCCCAAATGTAAGTATAAGTGTGTAGATGCTATTGCATACAATTTATATCTACTAATAAACAGAAAATGCATATACAGACATATTGTAACATTTTTGTGCAAACTATTTTCTGTAAAATAGTATGCACAAATTTAAAATTTAGAAAGTACAAATTATTAAAGATATTATGCCCTAGAGTACCAAAGCTTATTATAATTGAACCATAATTAATTATAAAAAAAAGATAATGAAAACATTTTTTAAAAAATCTGAAAAAAAAAACTGAAATAAATATGGAAAAATAAATGTATAATTTAACAAAAAAATTGTTTTCGTATAGTCCACTAATGTACGGAAATGACTCTCCAAATTTTAGCCCTGCAGTGAACAAGTGGCTTGGGGGAGGAGGGGGAATTTAGTCTGATCAGTAAATTAGACTTGTTTTTAGTATAATTAACAAAAAGCTTTAAAAAAAAAAAAGACATATTTTATACAATATGTGGACCACTGTAGTAGGTAAGAAATTGGAAAGGTAAGATATAGAGAAGAATTTAATGTAAAGGTATCTGTACATAATACTCAATCTTTGCGAATGAAAACAATTTACAGTGGATTCGGTTATATCTACATGTTTACAAGTTGAGTGGAAAATTGATAATAAAATTCTTATAAAAAAATTATATATTACCTACACTCAATTAAATTTTCAAGCATTTCTGTTTGGCCTAATAATTTTATCCATAGGGTAGATACCTACTGAGTAAACCTAACCTAACTTAACCTACCAAGTACTAAATACAAATTACGAAATAAACTCGCAAAAAAAAAATATCAATAAATAGCTAAATATTTTCAAAATTTTACCATGTCTGGAAAAAGCAAATATAAATTGTACTACCAAATTTCAAGTCTCTACACAATTTTTTAACAGAATTACAACTAAAAAATAAAATTGAAAATAATACTTATCATACATTTTTCCCTAATTATTATGAAATCTACTTGGAAAATCATAAGAATGACTTATTTAAAGTACCGCCCAGATAAAATTTTCTTTCATAAATGGTGCTACACTTGAATCAGAGAAAGATTTTTGGTAAATAGTTTTTTTTATAGAAAACATTTTTAAAAAAAAACATTATTGTAAAACCAATACATTTCCTGCTCTACTCAAAATGGGAATGAAGTTAATCTGTTTTTATTTTTAAGTTTGTATCACCATTTAAAAAGAAATTATTGATGATTATGTATGATAAAATAACTATGATCAAGTGAGGTATCTGTGACACGAAATTGAAATTTTCAACTTAGATTGTTTAGACATGTTTTTTTCTTCTCCTTTGCTCCTAACCATTTGAGTTTGGCCACCTTTATCCTAATCTTCCATTCAACCCGATCTCCTATATTGTCACCACATACACTCCCCATCATCATATAGGTCTCAATCGCATCAAACCACACTTTTTTTGGTCTTTCTCTCCCTCTCTTTCATCTTATATCTATTTTTATTTCAATTCTTACTACTTCTGATTTGTCTCATCCCATAAAATGCCCAAACCATCTATTAGTTTATTTTTTCTCACTTTGTCCACTATCGAAGCTATACCTAGGCCTTGTGTAATCATTCCTTAGCCTATTTTCTCTCGTCACTTCACTCATCTGCCCTAAGCATTAGCTGTTCTATTTTATTGTCTATCATCCAACACACCAACCCATACAACACACTTTTGTAGAATTTACTTTTAAATCCAATTGTAATCTTGTTTCATAAAACACTACACTCCTCTTAATCTTATGTTTCATATCCTTGTCAAAAAGCCACTGGTTTTTTGAACAAAAGATCCTAGGTACTTAGAGCTTTCAAATTCGCCTATTATGTCGCTGCTTATTGTCATTAGATGTCTTGTTCTGTTTTTCCTATCTCATACTCTTGTCTTCCCTATCTTATACTTTGTTTTACTTCTACTATCTTTAGTCCCTTTCCTTTTAAATGCTATTCTTTATTCTTCAAGACTATTGTTAACTTCTTCCAGATTTTTTCTCATCAAAACAATATCATGCGTCATTGTACCTTGTCTTGTATTTCCTTTATAAATTCAATCTATTACAACAGAAAATAGGTAAGAGCTCAAGGCTGACCCCTGATGCATACCTACTATAATCACAAAATACTTCAATGTTCCACACACACTTCTACACTCATATTTGAGCCTTCATATATCTGTTTTATCAAACTAATATACAATTCCAGAACTCCTTTTCTCAGTATTGCCCACATTAGAACTTCTCTCGACACTCTGTCATAAGCCTTCTCTAAATCTATAAAAGCCATACATATGTTTTTCTTCTTTTCTCTATACTTTTCTACAACCTATCTCACACAAAACACCGGTTCAATTGTCGATCTCCCTGGCATAAAACCGAACTAGTTCTTATATATTGATATCTCATTTCTAATATAAAATGTGTGGTGCCTATATTAGCTTTGTACATTTATTGTTATCTTAGTTATTTGTCAAGATAATTGTATGATTAAAACAAAATACCACTCATTAAGATAATTAGTATAGGTATAAATAAAAATGAATGGCAAATGTTAAATTGATAATGATATAAAACAATTAAATGGAATTAAATATGAAAATAATACCTACCAAAAGTAAATTTTTTTTTTAATACATTTTTTTGAAATACAAAATGTATAGTTATGTAAAGTGAAAAAAAAACAAAAGTGACTTATTATGACTTTACTCGAGTAATAATAACATTAATGTTTCTATGCGTTCATTAATAATATTATATTAGAATAATATGAAAAATAAAAATAATTACTCTCATTGACGATTAGATAGGTAGCTTTAGTAAGTTTAGAAAGTACTCGGAAAAACGCATAAGGCCGTAATATGTAAATGGTATATTTACGTAAACGCCATTATTTTTTCAAAAAACCATTCTCGAACAAACTTAACCTCGGAACAACTGAGGGCGAGCTCACCGAACAATAAATCATTACCTAATATGACGGGTGTACTGTATATTATTATATTACTAAAGCTTGTGTATAATAATTATGCTCAGTATAACAATATATTATAATCATATTTGATACGAAACGTAGATTATGACAATTGCTTACAATATCGGTGAAATGGCGTGTAAAACAAATCGTACACATACAAACGCCACAGCGCTATTCAAAAAACCACGAACAAAATATTCGGAGACGAGTTTTGACAATATTTAGTTAATCAATAAGGCCGGGGGAAAGGGCGTCGGGACAATTTACTTAATAACGAAAACAGATAATTTACCGGAAGGCGATCAGCGTCGGCAGCCACAGATAACTTTTCAGCCTTGGAGTCGAGTTGGAGAAATCTGGAAAACGACGAACGTCTTTCCGGTCGCGTTGTACGCGAGACGCGGCGACAAACAATTTATCACGATTCGTGTGCGGTTTTAGAAACAATTACACAACATTATGACTCTGATCCGAGATCAGAGACTTACGGAGGAAAAGCATTTGTTATCGGCGACGGCACTAACGACACGAAAGTAAACGAGAAAAAGAATCCCGAATAATGTTCAGGGTACATATAAGTCCATTGTCATGGATGAAGCCTACAAACGAATGTATATCGTAACTGTCGGCACTATCAGACTGCACACCGGTGATGTCGTTTTATACTCCACGAACGGCACGAAATTCCTTTATTCGAAATGAAATACAATAGACTCCACCAGCAGCTGCTCGAAAAATAAACAAAATAATCTTATCAACTATATTGTTATCAGCTAGAGTGATGCAAACATAGACCATAATTTAAAGCTTTTCAACTGAACAATGGGGTCCGTTTAAAAGTTGTTGCATACCAAAATATCTGGATTATATTTAATAATGAAATACGATTTTTTGACTACATCATTATTCTTTTGTTGACAAAATAATACGATAGGTACAAAAAATTTCTCGTGCATAGGAAATATTCATCAGAACATAATTAAAATTCAACGTTGGATCCGATGTAAATTGCATTGGCAACGCTGAGTTTTCAAACAATAATATAAGATATAACCAAGAATACATTAACAAAGTGTTTCCGAATAATACTTATCATTTGAATTGAACAGCGCAGAATATTGAAAGACGTCTGAAATCGTTTTCCACCTACCAGTGCAACTGGTACCTTGCCAGTTTCGCGAGTGTTTGCGTTACTGCAGTCACATCAGTACTTTCTAGGTACTTAGCTGGAACACAAAAAATCGTAATCTACCGAAAACTATTATTGTTTTTTATTAGTGTTATGGTCATATGGATAATGACTGCTAAAAGCCTAAAATAATTGTACACTTTACATTACTTTAATTGTCATAAACTGGTTATTTGTGTACTTGATAATGACGACAACAACTATAAAACTATTTGTAGTTTATGAACTTTGTCCATATTCCTCAACAGTGGCGTACATAGGGAATGCTATATATTTCATAACTATAGTTTTGCAGTTTTTAGTCAAGCTTTAATAAAAATTTTATTTTAATATATGTACATACCTAATTGCGTAAATATCTTTAAGACTGAAAATACACATGTAAACGATATATGTACTGCAGTTTATCTATTGCTGATAAATTTACCATAGGTGTAGACTTTATTTCAGATAAAATAAAAAAATTAATCAGTTCTTACAACCCAATGTAAAAAAACTTTTGCTATGTAACTGTTAAAGCACTTGAAAATGCATGGATGCCATTGCCAACATTTAAAATTCTTTTGAATAAAAAAATAGTCTAAAATTTTAGCGTAAAAAATACATACCTATGTATATAAAATATATATATAAATCATGTAGTTTATACCTAACTACTTACTCTTAAATTATCATTGTATTTACCGAAATATACATTTTTTAAATTTGTGTATATGGCCATCAACATAACAAAATACAGTTCATCCCTCCCACCACTGGAAAAAGGTTGAGCACATCACTGGTAGGTACCTTAAAAATTAATGGTAATTATAGGTAATTCATATTTATCTGTTACCTTTTAGGCACTTAGAAATGTATGGATACCATTGCAAACATATAAGATTCTTTTTAATAAAAAAGTTGTTAAAAAGTTTAAGTGTCATAAATAGATACCTATGTATATAAAATATATATATAAATGATGTATTTCATACCTAAATACTTACTCCTAAAATATCAATGTATATACCAAAATATACATTTTTTAAATTTGTGTATATGGCCATCAACATAACAAAATACAGATCATCCCTCCCTCCACTGGAAAAAGGTTGAGCACACCACTGGTAGGTACCTTAAAAAATTAATGGTAATTATAGGTAATTCATATTTATCTGTTACCTTTTAGGCACTTAGAAATGTATGGATACCATTGTTAAAATAAAAGTTTTTTTTTAATAAAAAAAATTGTGAAACAGTTTAAGTGTAATAAATAGATACCTATGTATAAAATATACATAAAAATCATGTAGTTCATACCTAAATACTTACTCTAAAAATATCATTGTATATACCAAAATAAACATTTTTTAAATTTGTGTATATGGCCATCAACATAACAAAATACNTTAAAATAAAAGTTTTTTTTTAATAAAAAAAATTGTTAAACAGTTTTAGTGTAATAAATAGATACCTATGTATATAAAATATATATATCAATGATGTAGTTCATACCTAAATACTCACTCCTAAAATATCAATGTATATACCAAAATATACATTTTTTAAATTTGTGTATATGGCCATCAACATAACAAAATACAATTCATTAATAGATGAATTCTATAATTCTTTAAAAATTCTTTATTAACGTAATAAATTTCAATTACAAATATTCTATAAAATATATATGTTGATTAATGTAATGTAAATATTATTTAAAAATGATAAAATGGATAATATAATTTTTAGCAACATACTTATTTAAGTAAAACTATATTAATAATTAGTAATAATAAAAGAAAAAAAAAATTTAAATACAAAAATTTAAAAAAAAATAATGTACAATTTTATTTAAGTTAATAATAAATTAGTTAGTATTATTTAAATAACAAATAATAAATAATTCATTAAATTACAGAGGTGGCCAAAAGTTACACAACGCCTACCATCTAGTATGGAACGCGTTATGGAATCGTTTTCGTCCACGTCATATTGCAACTTTGGTCTCGTTTTCTTGTTTACGTACAATAACAGCAAGGTTTATACGAAAACAACATAACCTATTAGACGCAGTTTTATGTTCGTTATCATTTGTAGCCCTGCCGAAATGATGTGGGACGACAGAATGGCTCCCAAGATCACCCAATCTCACATTTTGTGATTTCAGCATGTGGGGAGTTATCAAAGATCAAAGAGTTTACAAGACGTTAATCCAAAATTTGATCCATTTAAAAAAGCGAATCGAGGAAGAATTCCAAATTTTGAGCACGGATTATTTGTATCTTTACAACGCCACAAACGTGGTAAAAAAACGTTGTGGAGCAGTTATTAAAGCTGGAGGATATCATTTTGAACGTTTATTATAATTGCCGCGAGATGATGTTACTTGTAATGTTCATTTTTATATCATTTTTTTTTTATTTGAAGAAATAAAGGATTTTTTTACTATTACAAATAGTAAAATGCAGACATTAAAATGTTAACAGGGCTCTATAAAAGATATTTAGTGTTAATATTTAACAAATAAATGTGGGTTTGTTTCTAGAGTTGATTGGATTTACTTTAAAGTTTAATTTTTCAAATTTAAGATTTTGCCAACAAACTGCAATTTGAGTACAGAATCTATATTTAGAATCTGATTTTCTTCCCCAATATTTTTTAATATTTATAAGGTGTAAGAAAGCTACTACCATCTTTCAGTTTATTTCTTATCGTTCATTTGTGTTTCTTCAGTGCCTATCTAACTTCTTAATAGCTATTTTTTAAACTTTGGGATCCACTGAACTCTCTTATCATTTATTGCTAGCGAAATATATGTCTTTTAACCACAAATCTATTAAGATATTGTGTCTATGCTTTGAAACAAAAAATTATGCAACACTTATTATTTATAACATATAATGATATATACAACATATAGGTATATATGTAATTATTATTGATACTATATATGTGATACTTTATTTATAAAGTCAAGTGAAGAATACATAGAACTTTAATTATTTATGCTCATTTGAAAATTTAATTTAATATCAATTGTTTTGATATTAAATCTATCCATAAGTTTTAATGTACACAAAATGGACTAAAAAATATTTACTTTTTATCATTTACATTATGTATTTAACCTTAGCCATCTTTAAAAAAACAATTTTCATGAACTTGGATATTTTGAAAGTTACAAAATAATAGTTAAATTAATATAAATGTTAAATAATAATATAACAGAATTTAATATGATAAATTTTTGGTAACATTTTTTAAATTTAAATTCTTAAAAAATGACCTGCAATTTCTAAGACAACTTTAATTATACTAATTAAAATTAAAAAAAAAAAAAAATAATTTGTTACAAAAAACTGACTTTAATCACACAATAGTTTTGTTAAATATAGTTTTAAAATTATTATGTTTATCTACATTTTAAAATCTATTCAATGAAACAATAAATAATATAATAACAGGATATTATATAATTAAATTAATATTATTTTTTTATTTGATATTTCAAAGTAGTATACAATACTATAATAATAATAAAATAGACAATTATTAGCAAGTATTGAATTAATAAATTTCAAATTAAAATCCATTTAAAAATAATCTCTAAATAAATATTTTTGATAAAAAGTATAGAAATTACATAATATTTATTTATTAAAACAATAATGGATGTGTATCACATATTTTCGACACAGCCATTGATTTTTTTTCACCCTATATCAGTTTTGACTATAGCCAGAAACTATTTTAGCTGTTTAAACCATAGATATATTAAAAAAAGAAGAGGGCATTAAGAGAGAAAACCAGTTTGATCATCGAATAAGAGATTTTTACCCCAATATGGAGGAAAAAATAGCAATCACATTTTTCTAAGAAATTAATTTATATCTTAATACATAATAATAATAATATTAATAACCATTTAATAATGTTAATAATAATTAAAATAACATTAGACTAATAAATAGACTAATTAATTGTTATAAGTAGATAGATAACTATGCTAAGTATAAACTGTAAAGTTTTTAACTAAAAAATAAATTTATTGATTTCTGAACCGTATTGTTAAATAAAATCTAATTCTTTCTTTTACAAAAATGGTGGAGACATTTTTTAATCTAAGTTATAATAATGATGAAGACATAAAAATATTATTTGCCTATGGTAGATGTAGCTTTAAGTGTTAAATAATGTATTAAACTTGGTATTTCAGATATATCTCATTCATAATGTTTAAATATTTGTTCAGAAATTTTGCATAGTTTCACTAAATCATTTAGATTAGCAAACATATGCATTAAAACATTTTTGGATGGAACTGTTAGACATCCTCCAATATTACATTTGTTTACTATTTCGATCCAATTAATATTATAAAAAAAGTACAATTTAATTTTTCCATTTTACAATTAAATCAAATTTAAACTTTTATTTATCATTCTTATCAATTAAAATAATTCTTGTCATTCATGGAAAAGTAAATTATTGTATTATTTCTTCTACAATAGAGGTAAGTTTGAATAGTCTGGTTCTTTCACTTAAATGTTTGGATTGGCAAACCTTTGGCAAGGTATGGGGTATACACAGTTTATTTCTTAACATATCTATGGTTTAAATATATCTAATATAACTAATGTATAAATAAAGATAAATATATTAAGTACTCAATATAAACATTTATAACATTTTTTAAACTTTTGTGATTCTTTTTTATTAATAACTAGATGTCTACAAACTCTATGATTTAGCCTGCCCAACAAAATAATTTTTTCAGATCAAACATCATATCAGATAAGACCATAATCACATCAATTACCTGACTAAATCAGAGAATGTGTAGTGTTGTGTGGATTTGACTTCATGCTAATAGAACAATCCCATTTTTTGGTGTTTATATAAAACTAGAGCTAGGAAGCATAGTGGCATAAGTCTTCACTAGTGGACATAGACTATCTTGACTATCCTGACTAAAATGTACTGTGTATAGTGTCAATTGCATGTTGCATGAGATTTGATCAGGCTATCTGTTGGGTGTTGACTAAATCATGTAGTCTGTAAATATTTTAATTTATTTAGTTATATATATATATATATTAAACACATTAGATCTGAGCTTTAGTAATTAAATTATTAAAATATCATTGAATTAATAGCAATAAATATATTTTTTATCAAATAGATTTGAGGATATTCATCTGAATAGTCTTCTTCTCTTTCACTTTCATCCTACTATTTAGAGGCAGTCAAATTCATCTGAATAGAGTGATAGGAAAATTTTCAGTGACCAAATGGTCATCAACAAAAGTGATTGAAATATTAACTTCAAACTCTGCAATAAATAAATAAAACAAAATATAAAATTAATATGTAAGAGTTACCTATGAGAACTATAAATGACTTTTAAAAACTAATAGTACAAAAGAGTATGTTTATGTGTGCTGCATCATATCAAATAACAATAATTTTACCTGTGTGCATATGAATAATATAATTTTGGTAAAAACATTTTTTTTAACTAGGAAACATAAAATGTTTATAGCTAGCATGTTTTTATATTAAATCATTTTTGGATGCATGATTATGAGATTAAGAAATGTTAATAAATTATAATTCAAAAAATATAAAAATAATAAAAATTGCATATATATTATTTAGGCATGTTGATTTTTTTTTAAAATTATTTTAATACTAAATGATTTACTTAGTTTTAAATAATATTATTACATATATCATATTTAAAACTAAAAACCGGCTTCTGATGTACATTTTAAACTCTTTATTTATAAACTATCCAGTTTATGTAAATTATATGTACCCAATTTTGTTTTTATTGTTATTTACTAACACCAAACTGGAGATTCTTATGAAAACAATATAAATTACTAAATCACATATAAAGAATAGATTATTTACAAATTTATAGAAATTACAAATAAAAAGAAATTAATAATGCAACCTTAAAACCTTAATTTATCAAACAATATTTTGTTTATTAATTAATAATATAATATGTATTATTATAAATATTTAAGGAAAAAAGGTCATGTAAAAGAATATATCCTCTTAATCTCATCTAGTTTAAATCTAATTTCAATATATATTTTCTATAATAAATTAAGAAATAATGTATATTTTTTCTCTCTATAATAGAGGTTGTTAAAAAATAAAAAAATGTTTGATTAAATTGACAAATTTTATAGCAATGAACATAATAAGAAATTAAATTAATTTTTTTTTTCTGAATTTTTAATTCTTTATAAATTTTGTTTAACAATTAATAAATTAAAAATATTCAAACTGATCAATATTGACAGGAATCAAATGTATTTTACCCAAGTCTGGTTTAGTGGGTTATCACTGACTGAAATCGTGTATTTTAGATTGATAATGTCCTTATAAGTATAGTAACCTTGGTATACCAATGTTTAGTAAGACACAATAAATTCACGCCAAAATTGATCATTTTAAACTAGTTAAATTTTTTAAAAACCATGTCTAAATTAATGAAAAAAAAAAAAATAAATATTTTTTCAATCAGCCAAAACTATAGATTTGGGAAAAATGCATTTGAAAAACCCTCATTAACATAATTTTACATTTTTGTTTTAAGAATTTATTATTGAAAATAAGAAATTACAAGCATTTTAGCAATTTAGTAAGGCATAGAACATAAATTTAATTTAAGTCAAGAGCATATCATAAGTTAATAATAATATATTATATGAATTACTGTTATAATTAATTTAGTACAGAAATTATCTATTTTACTACAAAACTTATGTTAGACTAAAACCATTGATTATTAATATAATAATAATGGCTCAGTGCCAAAATTATTATTTTAATTATAAAATATCTATAATTATTTATCTTATAGGTAATAACTGTAGGACCCCAATTTATATGCATTTTCATGTGTTTTTTTAGAGAGTTCAAAATGTAGTTAGATAAGTTACAAGTTTGAATTATACTCAATAGAACTGAAATTCAAAGTTTTATTTAGCATATTTTACTATTTTTTGACATGTACTGCATATTTCTATAGTTTACCATTTATCATTGCATATAAATGGTTTTTTAAATGCACCACATGCATATTTTTGTAATATTTATATTAGTTTAAAAATAGTGTTGGAGATTGTAAAAATAAAATACATACATTTTTTTAAATCAATTTAATTTGTTGTATGCATATTTTTTATTTAAACAAAAATATATACATATATTTTTTATGTATTAAATTTCAGATTAAAAAAAATTTGAAAATACCATTACAAATCATCATTTGTACCTATTTTAAAAATAAAAATAGAAATGATAATAATTAAAAACATTTTTTTTTAAATTAATTTTTTTGTCCATTTTTCTAAGGTTTTTAAAGCATTTAAATCTGGACCCGAGTTATAAGATATATATTATAAATCAAATATATTCAATATGATAATTATAATTTGTCCAATATTAATTAATTACCTACTAATTATTACTATAATGTGAAACTTAACACTTGTTACCACATATGTATAAAAAAACTCAATAGATATATATATTAGGCTGGTTGAGTTTTTTTTTTTTATCAAATGTAAGAATGCCTAATTTTCTCAATTTCCTAAATTTTTTTCAGATTTGTTAAAGTTTGAGCATCACTTTTAGGAAAAAAATTGAGTTATTATTTTATTATTTTCAATGTATGTAAAAAATAATGTTCAAGATCATTAGATTAAAAATTATCAGAAGAAAAAAATATAAATACATATACTAGTATTTTTTTCAAATTAAATAATCTAAATTTTACCTCTCAATTATACCTTTAAAAACATATTTTTGGATAATTTTGAAAATTAACCCTTTAACCAACTTTAAATATATTTTTAAAGGGTTAAAAATATGTTTAACTTGTTCTCCATTTAGTTACCAAGATAATGATTACACATGTTACATTTAATATGACTTCAAATAGAATTATATTTACAATAATTATTTATTTTATAGTTCAACAGGGCTAGTCCTTTTACAGTATAATATAAGTAGATTATAGTTACATAGCTAAGTTTAATTAATTAAATTACACAAATTAAATAACAAATAAAATAATAACTATAATAATTGTAAAAAATTACCTAAAAATTATTATGGAATAAATATAAATAAAAAATAAATGTGCAATATTGAAAAATTCAGATTTTTTTTCTTTTTGATGTAGATTAAAAAAATTATATTGTATAATACAGAAAATGTTCTTCTATCACATGTTAGCAAAGAAAATAACATTAAATTTAAACTAACTGCATTTTCATCCACCTTTTGTTACAAGTTTTTACTAGCCAATAAGTTAATTTCATTTTACTGTTTTACTCATCATTAATATTAATTATTGAATTTATAAACACAAACATGAGATACAATAGATGTTGGCAATGAAATTTATACTGAAACTTTCAAATAATCAAATCACAATTATTCACATAATATTAACACATGTCATATAATGCAATCAATTATCCATTCTCGTAGTGATAACACCACAATATGGAAAACAAAGTAGATTTCAAAAAATTTCCCAATGATTTATTCAAAATTATATAAGAATCATAAAGCAATGTATGATATCAAATTGATATAAAATGTTTTTTTCTTTTATATTTATCCAACATTCTTCCATAATAATTGTATACATAATTTCATTTAATGTCATATTAAGTGTAATCCACTATACAAGTATAATCATTCTCTAAATGGAGAATAAATTAAAAATATTTTCAAATCCTCAAAAATATATTCAAGGGTAGTTAAAAGGCTGATTTATCGAAATTATCTAAACATTTATTTAAGGTTTAGCCTAAACAAAATGTAAAATTTAGAATATTTAATTTGAAAAAATATTAGTACATGTATTTGTTTTTTTTTCTTCTGATAATTTTTGATTTCTTCTTCAAGTATTATTATTTACACACATAAAAAAAACTCAATTTTTTTCTTATAACCTTATGATCGCGATCTTAAAAAATCTGAAAAAAAAAATTGGGAAACATTATTGAGCTCTAAAGAACAAAAATCAGGAGAAGAATATCTGATAAAATATAATAACGATACACCCTAATATATATATATGTACAGTTTACACACAGGTTCATTCAAAATTTATGTTACAGTCATTTTATAATGTAAATATTTAAAATAGATAAAAATATATAATACTACATTTCCAATATAATATGTTTGTGTACCTAAAGTTGTTCATTGTTGTTGAAATCATTTAAAAATAGGTATATCTATAGTAGTCAATTTTAATTTAAAATCTAATACAATTTTTAGCTCAAAAATGTGATGACATGGTAGATGTCTCCATAAATAATATTATTATATTATATTTTATAATAGAATAGATCACACTCAATAAACTGCTCCAATAAAACACAAGCTCACAAACTAATATTTTGGTTTTTGTTTTCTTAATAATGAAATAATGAAATTATGGAAATGTATTGAATATACTTTATATAAATAATATAATAGTATGAGCAATAATTAAGATTCTGAACATTTTATGCAAACCGATAAATTTATTGAATTAAATTTGAAATATTATAAAACTACCATATTTAACAATTTTCAACTCTCTTGTGGCATGTAAAAGGAAAAATTGATTATGACCAGGGCTCTTGACTTATAGCTCAGAAAAAAGTTGTTCTAAGCTCAATGATATTATCTTAAAAACATTCATATAAGTGTTTATATATGCACTAAAAATGTCAAAATATGCAAACAAATAAGGAAAAGTTTCAAGCAAAATGAAAGTAATTTGATAATACAATTCAACAATAAAATCATTATACTATTAATAGAGACCTTCTTATCAAAGGAATTACTGAGTAATGACAATAATAATGAAATAATTTGTCAATCTCACTTTTTTTATGACAATTAACAAAATAAAACTGATAAACGCACATATAATATTGACTTTGTAGGAAATTTTCATTTTTGTTCTTTGAAATAAATGCAAAATAGTATCAAAACATCAAAATACACAACAAAAAAATTAATATTTGACTTCCCCTGGTTATCTGAAACAAATGTGCAACTTACTTAGGTGTTACTAGAACTTTTCAAAACAAATATGCAAATGCTATAAGTCATGAGCCCTGATTATGAGTAAATTTAACTTAAATTAATTTTTTATAGGAATGAAAAAAAAAAGGGGGGGAAGGGAGTGAGAAAAAAAAATTTATTTCTTTTTTCTTCACCTGTAACTAAGGACCACCCTAATATATAAATATATTTATAATCCTATTACTTAAAATGTGAAATTTCAAATTTTAATGAATATAAACATGATTTTATAGAAAGTTAAAATTTAAATGCATATTTCATTAATTTAAATATAATTTTAGGTTATATCCCCAATCATAATATAAAGGAAATAGTATTATACTAGTACAGGAACTCATTGGTTTTAAACTACTATGTCCTAAATTAAGGAGCCTGTCAAAATATGCACCAAGATAGCTAACATTATTAATTTATAAGATCAATAAATGTTTTTAAAATATTTGAAAAATAAAACCAAAATCAAATTTATTATAAGTGAATTATTGATGGTTCACACTATTGTATAAATAAAATTTAAAAACCAGTTCCATGATTAACTAATAGTATTAAAATTCTAAATATTACATTGATTTACCAATTTTGAAATTTGCAGTTTTCGTAGTGCAACAAGAAAATAATCTTGGAAATACCATGTAGATCGGTATTGAAATTCCTGTTGATACATTTCCTTCAGCAATTTGAATATTTTGAATTTCAGTAGCTAAAATAAAGTGTGCATTATTAAATTAACTGTTAATAATTTTTTTTTATCTTTCCATGGAAACAAATAGGAAATTCACCATCTTTTGAAAAACCTTCAACACAGCCACATGTCTCCACACGTACCAATTGTAAATCGATAGATTTAATAGGGATGTCACAGTGTTCAATTTTCAACTAAAAATCCAAAACATATATTAAATACTGTATAGTAGGGCCTCATTGATCATTTATAGATTCAGAGCATAGTGAGGGACCTATTGGTTTTACTATGATGTGTTTTTTTTTGTCTATGAACTATAACATTTTTTCTAAAAGGTAATTTTCTATAGTTGGTGCATTGAGAAGGCCATTTTTTGATTTTTAAAGGGGGTATTCAAAATAATTGGGAAAACCCGAAATAAAATTATAGGTACATGGTCAAATACCTATTTCATTGTTTTCATTGTGTTAGACTTAAGTTTTCTATCAGAAATTTTACTCCAATTGAAAAATTACAAGAGATAAATTTTGTTCACTACTGAATGAGAGGGCCGGTTTTCGATATCCAAAGTAGTTTTCAGAATTATTAGGAAAAACCAAAAATGACAAACTATTAGATTTTTTTCAAATTATAGCCCAAGGATTTTATTATTTTAAATTTGTATGGCTTATTTTTTTTACTGTAAATATCGCTTCAACAGATCTTTTTTGATGTATTTTTAAATCTAGTTGATGACCAAGAGAATTGTTTTCTCATTTTCTGTGTAATTTTTTTAATAATTAAGCAAAATCAAAAATAATGTAGAGAACGGAAAAATATATGAAAATAATTCTTTTACTATTTAAATTTTGTTTTAATAATGGATGTGAGTTAAAAATATTTGTAGAGACTTAAAATTTTGACAAAAAACTTAGATATGCTCTTTCTAGATGTGATAAAGCTTCGAAAACATATGAGCAATTTATGGACATTTTAATTTTGCAAGGGATTTTATGTATATATTCAATTGAAAAGTGCTCAGTAGGTTAAACTTAACAGAAATGATTAAAAATTGTATAGGAGGTTCATTATAAGTAGAACTTAGTGGTCAAAAGAAGAAATTTAGTTTAATGCAGTATTTTTTTTTTATAAGAGTTTTAAAATCAAATTTCGACAAAAATTGTAAATATGTATAATCGAAATTCACTTTGAATTGTTTTTCATTATCAATGATTTATTGTTGGTTCCAGATATAAACTAAATAACTTCATGTATCTCACTCTCCACACTACCTACCTATGACCAGTGGTCATATTCAGCTCGTTTTTTTTCTTATTACTTTTTAAATTATAATTAATATACAAATTATAAACTAAAATTCACAATCACTAGATTTAAATGTTCAAATCACACTCATTTTATATAGTTTGGGGCAGCTTTGATCATTGATTTAAAAATGTATTATGTATGC
Source organism: Cinara cedri (assembly GCA_902439185.1). NCBI lineage: Eukaryota > Metazoa > Arthropoda > Insecta > Hemiptera > Aphididae > Cinara > Cinara cedri. Next base: position 165,278 of record CABPRJ010001944.1, on the reverse strand, counting down.
ATAAATACATTATAGTGATCAATCTCAATCAAAGAAAATGGATTTAGTTATTATATTATATATAATATTGTTTGGTAGTTTCAAAGTCATAAAAATTTCTTAGATTTAAGGTAACAGATAAGGTAGTAATTATACATACAATTTACACATTTTTTTTTTTTTTTTTTACAATACAATATAGAAAATATGTATATATTTTAATGTCATCATTTTACAAAAATAAACATACTATTTTTTAGAATACAATAATTAGAATAAGATAATAGGTGTGCAGGACTGTGTAGAAAATAGTATCAAGTTAAAAAATTCCCCTTACTGTTTAATTCATGTAAAAAAATTAAATCGATCAGTTATCTCATTTAATGATAGATAAGTACTTTATACTCACTTCTCCTAAAAATGGTTGTGTTATAGAACAGATAACAGTGTCCACTGTTCCAATAATATGAAATTTCGGAATGTTAGAATTATCATTAACATTTGCCAATGTATTTTGATTTATTATAAATTTATCCACTTTAGAAATAGATACTTCTGGATTAGGCTATAAAATAATAAAATAATTATAATATGTTTTGGATATAGACTAGGTGCCCTGTACCTATAAACAAAACTACTATAAGTCATTAGAGAACATTTTTGAAAAAAATGATTTTTACACTTTATATTTTCTAAAATTCATAACACCTAATATATTTTAATTTTTAAAATATGATTTGGATTTTCATATACAATTTTACCAGATAAATGCAATGGAATATAAATAAATTCTGTGTGTTGCTATTTAAAAAAAAAAAGTTGTAAGGGTTAAAAATTTGAAATTTATCTGAAAATGTATATTTCGGTACTCCCTATCATTCCTCCAAAACTCCATTTCAATACTAGATCATCCAACTGAATTATTTAGTGGTACCTCTTAGCAAGAGCGTACTGTATTATTATCATATATTTTTACTGAGCATGGTTAGTATATAGAATTTTTACTTGGTAAAAATACATTTTCTGAGCATTTACAGCAATCTGTCAAAAACATAAATTACTAATAGTTCTTTGTAGGACTTTATTTCAGATATATTAACCTAAAAAGTGTGTATTTTAAAATTTGTTTGATGTATTGTAACTCATTTTTTAATTCTTTTGGACTTTGTAGCAATTTTGCTTATGAGGGCAGTATACTATGTTTTCTTTAAAATTACTTTATTTTCAATGACAAATTCCAGTGATTTGTGAATATCTTTGTTCAAAAAATTTCTTTTTATCACAGCCTTTAAAAGATATAAAATATTAATAAAAACACCATGATAAGATTCATACAACACTTTGTTTAGAAGTGGCTTGACAGGTGCTTCAAAAGGTATTTCAGTAACACCACTGGGAAATCTACCAGGCTTAGCTATTTCCAATGAAGACATCATAAGTTGTATTGGCTGGAAATTTGATAATGATTACAGATAATTTATAAGCACATAAACACTATAATATTCCACATGAAGTACAATGCCATTAATGCAATTTAGTACCTATGTTCAATTTTTAAATTTTCTTAGAATGACTGTTTCAAGACACCGAGTCTTAAAGTGTTCAAAAAAAGTTGTATAATTATTAAAATCAGTTTTTTTTTTTATTTTAGAAGATACACCACAAAAACTGGTTAAAAATGAGACTTAATAAGTCTATAAACTGCCATAAAACATTGGATTTTACTGGGTAGCACTACAATTATTAGCGATTGTTGATGGATACATATAAGGATATAAACTGTTTTAAAAGCTACTTATTCAGTTAGTTGATTATGTTTGTAAAAAGTCATTGGCTTGTAAATAAGTCATATTGTTATTTATACCCTTGCTTCCCATTCTTCAGGACCACAGTGAATATATCTATTTTATGTACTTACCTTACAATAATCACTAATTTTAAGCTTACCCGGTAGAACCCAATATTTTATGTCATTTAATAGGCTTAATTTGTCATATTTTTAAAAGATTTTTTGAAGTACCTATATATTTTAAAATTAAAATAAACAGTATAATTTTTATACTTTTTCAATTGGTTTTTTTTTAGTATTGAGGGACAATTTTTCAAACAATTTCAGATTCAATGTCTTAAAACTCATATTTTACATTTAACCAGAACTTATGAATAGAATTAAATAGAATAAACAAATATACCTTGACAGAATTGTAAAAAGCTTCAAATGTTCCGACATTTTGTGTACTGATTTGTAGATCCACTGTTCCTTCTATAGTCATGAAAACACCTTCGTGTTTGACGTCTATCGGCGATTCAATACATATAATACCCGATATTGTGTCCTATGAAACAAAATAAAACTTAAAAATGTTTCTCACAAAAATAATTATAAATTTACTATCCAGGAATTTTGTTTGAACGAATGATTATAAATTATAATACTACTTACGCCTTCGTGGTACAATTTATTGGACCTTTTCAGTATTATCTCCAAACCTATGGCCATTACGGAATCAAAATGTAATAATTAGGTAGGTATTTGTGGTAATATTAACTGTAATAAACTATGGAATTTCTATTGAAATTTAAATATTTGTACAGTCATGGCCAATTTAAATGTTAGAATAAACACATTTATATCAAAAACAACAAATTTTAATTAAAGAAAATTCAATTAGATGACCAGAAACACTATCACACACAAAGGATCTAGTGATAAACAATCGCTACCAGCAGGCTATGTTTTGGCGATTAACTTGGTTCATGATTTCAGATAGACCACGGCTATAGATAATATGGTTGCGGAACAAACCGTGATAATGTGAAGCTCAAAACGTATACTGGTTTTCACACCAGCACAAAGCGATCTCTATTTGATAAATAGTATGACTGCATTAACAAATATATTGTTCACTTACAACTTGAGGAAGCTTTTTTAAAAAAATGCAATCAAATCAGATGTTAACAATTATCAGTTATAATAAACTTTGTTATTTAATAAGCGTGATAGAAAATCAAAATTATATCGCAAAGTAAGATGTGGTTTGAACCATACATACCACTATTTCACGGCCTACAGGAGTGCGTTAAAGGTGCGTTCACAACTCGCCGTGTCGTGTTCGTGCATTGCCGCACAGTCGACACAGACCTTTTATCTCATTTATATCACATCAACTACAGTTCACTAATATCACTTTATTTTATTTTTACAGGAATCGTAGTTGAAGTCGAACATGAAAAGATTATTATTATTATTTACAATTATATATTATTATATTATTTAATATTAATTATGAAGCGTAATCATAATCGTGAATTGTTAAAAAAATAAAATATTGAGGTATATGCCTATAATAACGTCCTTCATTAGAGAACAATTTTCATATCTATATATATAACATTATATTAAATATGAAAACTTAAGGTAATGCCAGTTCAAGATGTACTTTCAAATTAAATGTCAAGACTAAATTCTTATAAATTGTATCTAAACAGGCTTAGCTGGGCAAGTCGAAAATATTTGGTATCATTTCATCAAGATGGCATATTTATAGACAGGTTATAGTGGCAAGTGAAAGAACAGTTAATTCTATAAACAAGGCAACAGTGGTTCTTCACAATTTTATTAAAAATAAAGAGATAGAATCTGGTATTAAATTTCTATCTTTGGTAAATATTTTAAAACTAATATAATTTAGGTATAGTCTTACCATCAGTCGCTAGTCGACATAGAATACAAATCTTCAAAATTATGGTCTAATGCCAGTTTCAAGAATTGGTTCCAATTTTTATGATAGAGAGGCAAAGGAAATAAGGCCCAATTGAAATATGCTTTAATACAGAAGGAGAAGTACTGTTCCAGTACAACTATATATGACAAGACAGTTTAATAATATCTTAACAATATTATTTATAAAATTTGAATATAATGAAAAAAAATTATTTTTAACAATATATGTAAAATATTATAATAATTTAAAAAAAAAAAATGAATGAATTAATTAATTATTTAAAGTTAATCATCTAATTCCTTCACTACCATAGCAGTAATTCTGGCTTGCGAAATTATTTTGCGTTTCCTAGGAATATCAGACATTATGTCATTTAAATAAGATCTAAACTTTTCATCCTCACTTATTGGTTCTGGTATTAGAAGAGTTTATATGGAAACAATTGAAGCAGTCTACTGTTTTTCAACTCTTCAATTAAAGAGCTGATGTGAGTTTCAATTAAAGATTCTGTTAAAATACAATATTAAATAGTATAAAAAAGGTAAGATACAGGGGTGGGTTTGCATATGAAACAATTTTAATATTTAACTTTACCTACCTATGGGAGCAAACTTTTTCAAAAATTATCAAACACTTCATCTAGAAATGTGAAGTTTTGAAAATGAGGCCACTGTTTTTTTGTTTCCAGCACTTCCTGATGGTGCATTTCCATCTATATACATTTTTTTTTTATCTGATAACTTATTAATTTTCTATTATCAACTATAAAAACTAATTATTTGAAATTATATTGTAAATTATATTGAATATCATACTATCATACCTACTCTGTCTCGCGATTGTGATAAGTACTCGGTAGGTATATAAAATTCGAAAGTATTTTAAAAAATTTTACAAATATGTTAAATCATAATATGATATTAGGCAGTGCTAAAGTGCGATAGAACCCTCCCTACCTGCCTTAATTAATAAAATGCAATTAGCGATTATTATTATATTTGTTATTGTGAATATAGTAGTGTTAACAGTGGCGGCTTGTGGGTAGAATAATTGGTGGTGCATCATAGGCGTGCGCAGATTTTGACTGCAGATGGGCCTTTAAAAAGGTTCGAACCAAAGATTTTTTTACTAATGAATACTAGTATAATTAAATATTTAATTGTTAATTTTATAAAGTATAAATTTAATTCAATATGCAAATATAAAAATAAATATAAATAAAATATAAAGTTATTAAAATATATAATAACAATAATAATACATAATTATAATTAACTAAGTTAAGTTGGACATTTTTTCCAATACTGCATGTCTTTTTTTTTTTTATTTATTAATATAATTGTGTCAATACACTAAGTATTTTTACAATGTTTTTATTATTAAATAATTATGTGATGTATAGTAGATTTGGTTAGGTTAGTCTGGATCAGAGTCTGAGGTTGAGGTGTGTTCATTGGGATCTAGTAGGATGTCCTGAGGTAGCCGAGGTTTGAGTCTTAGATTTGTGGATCTCATGCCTGTATCGTTGTGCAATTGTTTATTTCTCATGAACCAAGGGGCCTTTAGGGCTATTCTTAGGAATTTGTTTTGGAGGGTTTGTAATTTTTTAATTTTTGTTTTGGAGGCAGATGCCCATACTGGGCATGCATAGGTTACTAAAGGTCTTATTATTGCTGTGTAAAGGAGTAGAGAGCATTTCATTTGTATGGTAGAGCTATGATTTAATAGGGGGTNTATTTGAAGTAGGGTCGGATTTATGTATTTTCTGAGTGTAAATATTTTTGCTTCGCTTTTGGTTGGGTTTAGTGTTAGTTTCCATTTTGAGAACCAGAGGGATAGTTCATCTAGGGAGCTTTGTAGGTCTCTTATTGAAGATTCAAGAGTTTGGTTTTGCGTTATTATTGCAGTGTCATCTGCGAACATTGCTAGATGGCAGTGTTGCGGTGTTGGTATATCATGACAGTAGATATTGAATAGAGATGGTCCTAGCACAGATCCCTGTGGAACTCCAGCCTTAACATTATGTATTTGTGATATATCTGTTCTTATTCTGACATGAAATTCGCGATTTGCTTATCGAAGGCCTACAATACTGCATGTCGAGTACAGCTGCCTTCAATGAAATTATAAATTGTATGTAACTGAAGAAATCAAAAGTTACTATATTATGTCTCCAATAGAATCTACTAGAACAAGATTTAGACAATGACTGTAACAATGAACACAAAATGAACGGTTTTTTTTTTCTTTAAATTTTGCTTGCACTCCTCCATTACTCCCAGACATCATTGATGCTCCATCAAAACAAATTGATACCACATTTTCCCATTTAATTCCATATTCTTGAACGACATCAGTTATTTTATTAAAAATACTTTGAGCATCAACCAATTTCATTAGCTATAAACATAAAAACTGTTCAATTGGACAATTTTGTGGTTTCATCAAAGTAGCGTAAAACAATAGATAATTGCTCATGATGATCTATGTCACTTGTCTCATCAGCTATTAAAGAAATTTTTCTATCAGTTATTATCTTGTAGCTGTTTTCTAATTACTAAATTAATTAATGATGTCAAAACAATTTTTTGGTCCACATATGAAATGTTCATTAAATAATAAATCATATTTTCTTAGAAGACTAACAATATCAAGAAAAGGACCTTTGTGAACATCATGTGTTTTTTCTGTATATCCATACAATGGTTTACCACCGATACAAATGCAAATTATAATATCTACAAGTCGTTTTACAATTTCACGATTTTTGAGTCGATAAATCTTCTTTTGGCTGTTAATATGTTCACGTGCTTTATCCAAAACAATATCAATAGATTTGGAATCCATAAAACTTGATAGAGCTGAAGAACTATTTAAATGAACCTTCAGTTTTGATAATTATACCTTCTTTAGATGTAGCAGATGTATGAACTATAAGGATTGACTATCTTTGAAGTAGAGGTACTAACATACTGTAATCATCTTCTTTAGACATAGTTTTGCCTAAATGATAAATAACAAATGTTGATTTATTATATTAATTAAATACTAAATCAATAGTTGAAATAATTTGTATAATAATAATCAACCCAAAATGATCTTACTAGATCTTACTGTTATTTGTGTAATATAATTTACTTACCCTTAGTAATATTAGTTTTATTTGTACTCTTTAGAAAGAAATCATACATCGTCACAGTTTTCTTCTTGTTGCTCATTTTAAAAGTATTTTATATACGAGTATAACTAGTTAAGTATAATATTATATACAAGTTACAATCGTGAAATAATGTAAATACATAAATTTAATTAAATAGTTGATAGTTACACTGTGATAAAAATAATAGTCCGTTAGCTGATATCAGAGTGGATAGTAGAGTATCAAGGTTTATAGCTACTATAGGTATCTATAAACCTTGGTAGAGTATTATGTGATAATAATAAACCATTTGGTCGATGATAACTGATTAATTAATAACTTTATCACATTAATTTATACTATTAGATTAAAACTGGCTTCATTTTGTTCATGTAAAATGTAAAAATGTTCGCTATCTAGTATAATATAGATATCTATGCATTAATTAAAGACAAAGCCAGAGGTCACAGGGGGGGACGTGGCCGTGCCCCCCCTCGTGCGCATACTTATGTGGTGCACATTTAAAAAATTGTATACAATAAGTACAGTAGATTCAGAAAACAAGAACTAAAACAAATATTTTATTAAAATATGAATATATTTGTAATTTTTTTACATAGGAGGTTCTTAGATAGAAACCTATATATATTAGGGAATTAATATATTTGTTCTATGTTACATTACGTTAAATAATATTATTTAGCAATTGCATGTAAACCGGGTCGGTCAGTAATTTCTACAGGGTATTTTTGGAGATAACGCCGCCCGCCGGACAAATTTAATGTTATCCAAAAGAAATAATCAGTTCCCAATGTGTTCTCCGTCAGCCGCGGCGGTGCAATATTCGTTTGCGCACCAACACACCACTAAGACTGGTCTAATGGTAGTTGTGCCAGTGGTGGAACCGAAACGGTGAAATTCGCATGCGCAACTGGTGCAAAAATTGCATTAATTGTCCGTCCATACTCCATGACCACTACCGCTGCGAATTGTGTACGATGGCATACCTATGACGTGCGATAACATTCGTTTAAACAATGTACATATAGTTTTCAACATTTTAGTTGGTGCACTACTCCTGTGTACCATAGCACACGAGCCGCCACTGAGTATTAGTAATAAACAAATTATTATAGCTTGTAAACTCGTATCTATTAAAATAAGTTAATGGATTGTAATAGAAAATTATAAATTTTAAAAAAGAATTTCATCCCCATGCGATAAAAATAATGTAAAAATTGAATGACCGTCATGTAGTGTCGCTTCCAAGTTTGTTATGCCGTTGTACGGTACCACGGTGCACAGTGATCTGAAATAAAAATTAGTTTGTCTAAACTATGATTTTTAAATAATTGATTTCGCTCATTATCTTTTGCTATTTTCCCTTATCCTATTGAAGCTGAATATAAAAGTTTAAGATTCTAAGTGGATTTTATCGTAATACAAAGAGATTTAAATGACAAATTCGTAATTTTTTGTATGTAGCTTTTCGATCTTTTTTTGTATATCTGCTCATACATTTTTAAACTTGACCAAAATGCAGATATATATGTAAAAAATATATTGTTTAAACAAGAAAGATAGATTTTTTTTAAGATTCACTGATTGTAAACCTATGTAGATAATTATACCGAAAAAATTCACACGATTAAACGGAGTTAACTACATAAACATAGCTTATGTAGATGTATGATGTAGATTGAAGTTTCCACACATAATAGAAGGACATTGAGATTTAATTATTTCTGAGGAAATAAAGAAAGAGATAAATGTGACGTTATCATTATTGGGAGGGAAATATATAGGTACCATTAATAATATCTTTAAAACCGCAACGGATATGGACAAAACATGATTCGGAATGGAAAAATTTGAACATTTAGATAAAAGTTTATAACTAACAAAAATTACAACACCACCACCTCGTGAAACACAATATTTTTCATAATTTCGGTCAGATCTATAGATATTAAGATAAGAAAAATCTATTTCAGCAAAATAAAATTGTTATTTAAATTAGATTCCACAATTACAAAAAATTTAAGTTAAATAATTGTTTACGTAAAATATTTAATTTGGTACGTTGTCTCTAAATTGTATTTGGGTAATTGGGAAAAAACGATAGTGAATCATTGATATTTAACGGCTGTTATTCTTATTATTACATTGTGTCCATTATGAGATAATAAATATAAAAATTGATAATACTTATATCGATGTCCATTAGGTCCTATTTTGCAATCGTTTTTGGTCCACCTATAAATGGTTGACGACTTTAAATTGTTGTCAAGCCAGTATACAGAGTTTGCTAGCTAGTTATTTTATATATCTATGGCCACTCGCCCTGTCACTCATATTATACGGGTGATAATATTATTGTTATTGTCACTGATAGTAGATCGTACATTGTATCTACGGGTATTATCATAATATATACCTATGTTTCTATAAGTAATGGGTATAATCACGGACTATTAAAATAGGTATATATATATTTCAGTTATAGAGAATAGTGGGTTAAATATTATAAATTATAATCCTAATCTTGCAAGTATCGTCTTCAAATAAACGTATCTTTCGTTCTTTCTATTTTATTATTTTAGATTCTGAGTGGAGATAGAAATGTATTGGTTTTACAATGATGTTTTTTTAATTTTTTTTTTTTCTGTGAACAATTTTTCTATCAGCAATTTTGCTCCGATTTAAAATAATAGTACTTTTTCTGAAAGGAAATCTGACAGGGGTGGTACTTTAAGGAGGTAATTTTTTGATTTTCCCTGCTGTTTTCATAATAAATGGGAAAAATGTGGGAAAAACGGTAAAATAAGTACAATATTAGACAAATATTATTAAAGAAAATATATAATGCATAATGTGTAATTATTTAACCATAATATGATATATATATATATTGTTGAAAAAGCAACACTATTAACTGAACTACCCTCAGAATAGTTTTTTTCGTTAGCACTGGTTAATCGTTGCGTATCGTATACATTCAATTTTCCCTCTACTACTTTCCCAACTTCTCACCCACGGGTAAAGTATGTCCTTTCTTTTATTATTTGACATTCAATAATCTTTTTACCAGGGGCGGAGTGGCCTGTCAGGTAATCGGGCAAATTAATTGTGTCTTGACTTATGAGTCACCGAAGTGTTCAAAATTAAATGTTATTTTTTGTTACTTAAAAAAAAAAAAAAGTTTGATACTTAAAATATTTTTAAAGCATAAAGAACTCAGATACAGATTTGTATTTATTGATTAATCATAATGTATCTGTACTATTACTAAACTATGCACCTATCTATATTCTTATAGAATTTCATAGAAGACTTTCATTCTGACTATCTTACTAGTAAATTTTTCTGATCAAATTTAATACCGACTGACGTTTGTTAATTTTTTTATTTCCAAAGTCTTTTTTCATCAATCATGCAATATTAAATGACTAGGTATTTATTATTTTTTACTATTATTATTTTAATTAGGTATTTTGATTTGAGTTAACTATTGTAGTGCACTGTGTGAAGTGTGTGCGGTTTTTTTAAAAATTAATTTAGGTAATGGTAATTGGTACAGGTACGTACAGAAATATAAATTGTGGATCATTTCAGTTGTATTAGTATTATTATAGCAGTCGGTTTAATATATATTGCTAATCGTCTAGAAAAGAAAATCGTGAGACGTTTTCTATTATAATAGATCACGATGGTGAAATTACAACTAATAATATAATTGTATTAGACCTCTCGTGGTTATCAGTATCGCGTGTTATTATTGAAGTGTTCTACTATTTGATATAATATAATGTTTTATGAGACCTGTCAGAGTCATTATTATTAACGAGATTTAAAAGAAAAAAAAAATCTTTTAGAATGTTCAAGGTGGTCTCTGGTCTCTAATGGAATCATCTTAAATAAAGAAAGAGAGAGAGAGCAAGCGAGAAAAAGAGGCATACACAGAAACCATGAGAATCCAATACATAGGTAGGTTCAAAATGAGCCACTCACTTTGTCAAACTCACACAATATTGTATAATGTATCTAAGTATAAGGTACAGTTGGCTATTTTTCTATATTTAATTTTTGGATACATTAGTTAACAAATTATGGCTACAACTTAAGTCTTAACATGAGAGTTTTGAAATAAAAAATTTTATATCAAAAAATCGTTGTTTCGTACGGTATGTACGAGATGTTCTTTCTGTATTATATGCTTACGAATCTGTGAATTTTAATTTTTTAGAGAAAAATTTGTTTTTAAAAAGACGGACATATTTCGTTCGTGTGCCGCTGTTGTAGGTGAGAAGTTGGGAAGGCAGTAGAGAAGAAATTTAATGTATATCTGTGCGCAATAATTAACCATTGCTAACTAAAAAACGACTCTGAGCGGATTTCGGTTAATAGTGTTACTTTATTAACAATATATATGTCATATTATGGTAAAATATTTACATATGTATTGTGGTAATCAAACATCAAACATTTTCTTTGATAATATTTATTTAACATAGCATATATTTTCCCGTTTTTCCTATGGTTTACCAGGTTTTTTATCGGTTTTTCCCATTCATTGGGAAAACTCTCGGGAAAATCAAATAATAACGTCCCTAAAGTACCGCTTCAGTCAGATTTCTTTTCAGAAAAAGTGCTATCGTTGTAAATTGTAGCAAAGTTGTTGACAGAAAAGATGTTGACAGACAAAAAAAAATATAAGCATCATTGTGGAACCAATACATTTCTCGCTCAACTCAGAACCTTAAATGTCGTTAAAATTGCCTATACATAATTCCTTCTAAGTATTGCAGGTATGAGGCCTGCGTAGTGTGAGGATTATTTAGATCTTATTTTATATTTGCCAACATTTTAAAATGCAATACTTATAAGGCACCTACTACCTATCTAATTTTTCTAAACAATTCCTTTGCATTATGTGTAGGCATTTGTTGTAGGTGAGAACTGGGAAGTTTGGAAGGTAAATCACATTATATGATTCACATAATCATACCAACGCACAATGGTCTAAAATGAATTAATGAATTACACAGCTTGAATATTATTATATACTTCTATACACATCCATTCGTTTGTTAATTTGATAAAATAATTGTCATATTTTCGTATATTATTAAATCCTAGATAATGCTTATAATATATAGAATTATAGCTTTATTAATTTCATTCTCATATGTTCATTTCATTTTGCTACAAACAGTACATACATACATGATATATTGAATTTTTAATTATTTTAAGTATATTTTTAAATACAATGGAATGTGCAGATGGAAGAACGTTACAATAAATAATTTTAATTTGATATTTATGAAAATTTATACAATTTAATTAAAAATTTAATTTCTATTTATAAAACGAATATGAATAAAAATATGGAAAAATGTGTATTTACTTAGTATAATTTTTATAAAATACAGATATTGTAGAATTAATTATTATAATTTTTGTTTGCCTTTTTCTGTCTATGAGCATTATATAGATGCTTATTTTATTAATTTAAAATGTGAATCAGTAGATTCACATTTACAAATATTATTTATAACTAAAAATATTATTATATTATTATAATATGTGTTTACCTATATTTACTCAAGTAAAATAGTAAATTGTCTCTGGTTTTTGGGTTCTGAGGCCTTGAAATGGAATCTGTAAAGAAAGTTTGTCTGCCCGCCCTCCTCTAAAAATATTTTTGGATACGCACCTTGATATCTGTTTAGTTTTTGAAGTTTTATGTAAATATTTTTCATTATTGTGTAATGTAATAATAGAAAAAATCTTTTGACTTCGTTATCTTATGTGAAGCAATAAAATATAATAATAATAATACTTATAATAATATTATAATTGGGTTTTCATCTGGTTGTAGAATAATAAAATAAAATACAAATATTAATTAATATATTTTATAATTTATTAAATTGAAAATAGTTCTTAAAGTGTAAATTGCTCATTTTTGCATCACATTAAACGTAGTTCTGCCCTTTAATCTTCCTAATTGATTTTAAATCTGATAACAAATTTGGCTCCGGTACCCTTTAAAATCCTTCATAAATGTGTGTTAAATCTTAAAAAACACCCTCAACTATCCCTTAATTAAGGGACTTATTTTAAAATCGGTAAAAAATTTGGATTCCACGTATCCAAAAGTAACAAAATTGTTATATTTTAAGATTTTTAGAAGTAAAATTTAGGTTGCATTGATTTTATGTACCTACCTAAGTTATATATAAATCACATAGATTATATATTTAAATGAGCAGTAAGCATATGTGTAAACAAAGTCCATTTTTAGAAAATACCGGAGAAAATATTGGCGAAATGATCATAATGCAATGGATTCATTGTTCATTTATTTTTTTTAATCAAAATTAAATATTCAACAGAAAATGTTTTGTGTTACAATTTTTCGCCGTCTCCATGAAAGTAGAGACTATAATATTATATTTTATTTGTACATTTTTTTCAAGCTATTTTTGAACTTTTTTGCGGCTCCATGCTTAGTCTGGACCAAATGAGTTCATTCCGGGAATTAAAGTAGGCGGATTGAATTGGTAAAAGTTGGTTTGAATTTTAATATGAATTTAACTATGTCATAGAGGGTGGAAGGTTATTTTTATCTTCTTTAGAATTGTTATAAAACTCTCAACCCCCATCCAAATCATTTATATGCTTTATTTTCTCTTGTCATTGGAAATACTTCTACAGAAAATTCAGGTGTTAAAAAGACATTTTAAAATGTACGCAAACTAATTGTTGCCAAACATTTTACATCTATGAGTCTCCATATGCGACGTACTAGCGTATACATCTTTTGCATGGATACCATAAACATTGTTTGCCTATAATACATTTGCACTGAATTTCCAAACAAACAACAATATTATTTATTAGTCGTATTACATTATTAGAGCGGAATATCGCGTAGCCACCTCGACTCGACAGGGTACATGAGTATTTACCACACAACAGGTTGCCGCGAGATTCTCCCGAGAGTGGGTGGCCGTGAGAGAGCGTTTATCACGGCGGTTGGCGGAGTGAGGGCATAAACGAATAAATAAATAATAGGTACGTAAAGCAAAGAAAAAAAAAAAAGGCGGAAAAGAAAGGTGCGCACGAGAGGACTTTATTAACGCGGCGGCGACGTGAAATCTATACTGCGGAACGAACCTCCGCGCGCTGAAATATCATGCGGGCGGCGGCGGCGGTAACGACGACGTGTTTAACCGGCATAGATAACGTTAAACTGATAACGCCGACGCGTGTACGAGGTTAGGTTAGGCCCGTAGAGTTAATAAGAGATAATAATATATGGGCACACGCATACACAGACGTCACACACACACACACACACACACACACACACACACACACACACTGAATGGCGAAACCATATTATTAATGGGCGTACGTGTTGCGTGGGCGTACTCGCCGCCGCCGAACATAACAAGTTGTCGTTGTCGGCGACGACGACGACTCCCACGGGCCGCATAGGTACGTGTTTTATATAATATGTAATATATTATAATACAGTCTGTTTTACCTATCTAACTGATGACCTCTGGTCGCATAATGTGGTGCATACGACGATTGTGTTATTATTATTATTATAATACGGGCATAATATAATATTATTATAATAGGCGGTACCACCTATTTAATACGCGTGCTCTGAGCGAGTGAGATACCGCGTAAACACGCCCGCAAAACGAAACCGGTCGTCGTTGTCGCCTTTATTTTTCGTTTCGACGGTGTGTGTGTGTATGTTTGTACATATTGTGCTTAATAATATATTTACATGCATGTATATAAACTAAAATTAAAGCCTAAGTATACGCTATTAGTGGTCAGGGGGGTAGGGGGTATATCCCTCCATGACCACAATTTCCTTCAATACTTATGAAAAAAATTATGTAAATAATAATAGCTGTTACAAAATTATTTGAACGCCACTGTCGGTGAATATTGGTTAACACTAGGATACTAGAAATTAAAGGGTTTAATAGTAAATAGATACGTGATTAGTAGTGATCATCAGCTAGATAATTGGGGGAATTGTTAAGGAGGTTTGCTGGAGAATAAACTACTATGCATATCTGTGATTGGTGAGATTATTAGAGAGATTAAAGAGACATTCGATTTAAGAATAGTCATGGAGAGACGGGAATAGTAAGGAATGTTAATTGAGTTTTGATGCAATCGTACGAAGAAAGTGATTTTGAACTCAACCATAGCACTTGCGTACGCAGTAGGGGATTCATAGAGGACGCTTTCATAGTATGGAATCCATACTGGAGTTTGGGGTACACTAGAGCGAAGTATAGTGCCTAATTGAGGGGAAGTTTCAGTTAGAAATGAAGAGAAGTGTGAAGTACGAAGCCGGCAATGTATTGAAATCCTAACTACATACAGGGGTTGTATGTACCGTACTGTCTCAATGTATTTTAATGGTAAGAGATTGCGAGTGAGTGTAAAACCCAGGTCGTGGATTGAGTCCCTTGCGCGTTTTATAGAGTTATTATTAGTTTGGTAGGGAAAAATTATTGGTAAACGTAAGCGGTAAAGGTAATTACAGAGTATTTGGAGATGTTCAAAGACAAGCCGTAAGTAATCGATTGATGAAGTAGAAGGTGACAGTCGACAATTCAGTACATGTGTAGATATACTTCATGTCATCTGAAGAAAGAGTTTGGTATTATAGCAGAGCACTGCAGGAGAGGCGAAATGTATGAACAGAGAAAACAGGACAAGTGATAATAATAAGCTAGGCGTAAACAAAATAGTAGTAGTTAGTATGATAATAGTAAACTATCATATAACATGTATATATTTTTTTTATTGAAGTAAAAAAACATTAGTTATATAGTTGTATTAGTTATATTAGTTGTATAGTTACATTTTATGAATTATACATTATATACAGCGCAAAAAGAAAAATAATTATAACATTTTTAAGTTGAGTAAATTAAATAATAATAGAAAAATAATTATACAAACATAGAAGTACTAATACCTAGAAATAAAAATTATAGTCTCTTGAGAAGCCAATTAATATTAGTTATTTTGTGATTAGATGAAAGATTACATTTTAAATGTTTTTTTTTACATCTAACGACATTGAATTAAAAATAGTCGATTCCAAAATAGTCAATGAATCTTTGTTCAATATTTTTATTAGTATAGGTAATTAAAATATTATATGTCCTATTACGTTTAGAATATATACTATTACTTATCGAGAACTTTTTCATTATAAACAAAATTGCAAATTTTTTGTAGAGTAAATTAATAGGTAAAACGCCAAAATCTTTATAATTTATTTTGGTATTCTGATCTAAAGTACTTTTATTAAGACAAATACGAACGATTTTATTTTGTTGTATATTTAATGGCTTGATAGCATATTCACAGATGCTACCCAAGCTATTATGCCATACTGATATATAGAATGGTGGAGAGATAAATACATATATTTGTCATAATACGCATAGTTTCTAATGATATTAATTTTCTCAAACAATATAACTTGTACATAATTGTCCGTAGGCGCATAGTCATATTGTTTATGTGCAAACGCCATTTCATATATGATATGTTGGTCAAAGATTAAGTATCTTATTCTGTATACTCTTGTTATTTTACAGCTGCAAGGATTGAATAAGTTATTAATGATTTTAATTTCATCATACGGAAATTGACAAGTGTAAATGGAAAATGCCATAAAGACGGTTTTATTAAAATTTAATATGTTATTTTTTTAGCATTTAGTCTATCAATAATTTGGTTTAATGATTATAATATATAACTTATATAGAACAGGGTATTCTAAAGTAATATTCATATGCTAATAACTTTGTCAATATTCATTTTTCGGGTTTTAGAAAACACATATGTAGAGAAAAATTAAATTTTTATTTTCATCCCTTAATCATTGAAAAAAATAACTTTTTATTTTTCTACTTATTGCCTAACGTGTTATTTTATTTAATATTAATATTGTTTTCATGCCTTTTTTCTAGAAATTAAAACTGCTATAACTAAGAAACTATTAATCGGATATGAGTATATGAGACATTCAAATTTTTAGAATAATATATTTTACAAAATAGCTATTTTGAAAATTTAAAAAAGTGTGAAAATAAAGTTTTTTTTTTACAATAACGAAGGGATAAAAATAAAAATTTAATTTTTTTTATACATGTGTTTCCTTTGCACAAAACCTGATTGAAAAAAAAAATGGTTATTGACAGAATTATTAGCATAGGGATAACACTGCAGTAGGACCTTGTATAAGTAGGTACATAGGTACTTATGATAATATGATTTCGTTTTTATGAACACTACATAGACATCGTTCTATGATGTTTTATTATTATTTAGGTCTATTCGGCCTCTTGGACCATCAGCCCACCAGCTATATTTTTACCTGTCAATACAACTTTACAATTTAGTCCACTTCTTAAAGCTTTCACATCGTCTTTTTTTATTACACATTCTCATCTCATTTTCCTTGGCCTCCCTAAAGTCTTTTCCCTATTATTGGGTTCTATTACTGCACTGATCGTAGTAGTGAGTTTTGGCTTTTCCATGCATATCCACTGTCCAGCTTAACATCGTAGCCTTCCTTTGGACGATGGTGATATTTTAATTTATTTTAATTTATTTTAATCACAACCACTACTTAATAATAAAATGTAAACAAATTGCAAGTAATACGTCTGAAATGAAGTAGAATTTTGTAAAATTGTACAATCGAGGAAATTAAAAAACCCGGAATGTAAAAATAAAAAAAATTAGTAAAAACCAATGGTTTCTAGTTTAACATGTGTTCAAATTTTGGATAAGAGAAACGGTTTATTGCATCAAGTGTGAGCTACGTCAGACTTTAATCGAAAATAAATTCCGATTTTTGTAATAGGGAAAAACATTTGATTTGAAAACGTTTATATACTTAATTTAGCCGAACAATTTGTTGATGAATTTGGGAAAAATAAAATAAAATTGCGATTTGTGTTCAATTATAGTTACTATAATTAGTGTATAATTGTATATTATATTATAATACTTTTAACGATTTTTAAAAATACACATAATACATTAATAAAAGTGTTTGATTATTAATACAAATTAAAGCTGTCTCCTCTCTTGAATTTTCATCCCCGGGCGTCCTTGCCCTTTTATAATTATATACAAAGATTATTGATTTGTTTTAGTGTTTTTATATCATAATATGTCATTATAGTTTATAGACTATATAGTAATAACTAATGTATAAATAGTTTAGTTTTTTTATTTGTTTTTATACCTATTGTACAATGATGCATACTGTTAGAACCTATTGATAAACTGTATGTGCATAAATTATATATTTATGTAAATATGTTTTACGTTAAAATAAAAATATAATTATATGTGTATACAAATTTAAATATATAAACAAATAAAACACCAAACTGAAAAACATAAATGTATACTATATATACAATTTTATTACAAAAATAAGATATATGGCCATAGGGGTTCAACTCATCTCCACTTCTAATTACCCCCCACGTGTATAAACCATAGTATAAGAATAGTATAAAAGTTTAGGCATATCTCCACTTATTTTGAGCCACTTCGACCACTGTATGTTATAGACGTCTCAAGTTACGTTGCACACATATACGCACACATACATGCACACACGCAGTATAATATATATATATTTATGATCTATTACATTATATGTTATACGTGATTAAAACATATAATACCGTTGTAAATTGTAATAATATAGGTACGCGTACAGTGTGCTACACATAAATTATAATATATATAAATAAATTTATCCACATCCATGGTCACCCTCGGCGTTTTAAAACTATGTTATAATAAGCTGCGGCGTGGGCCGGACAAACGGCATCTCTCGTTTGCTGTAGCAGCAACCGGTCTACAATCGAAAAACTATTTTGTCTGGATGCGATTTTCCAAAACGAGAAGATGTTCGCAATACAACTATAGGATAATACCGTTGAGTATACTCAATGATACCTATTTGCAAGGATCAACATGTTTTCGGGAAAAATATAATATTAACTGCCAAGAGAAAGCTATTGCACGCATTTTACTGTCTATCACTTTAACATTAATGGAAAACACGGCGAAATTGGGTTGCGTAGTAAGAAAATTTAAAGAAGGGATATTTTCGTAGGCAGTATATGTTGCTTTTTTTTTAAAAAAATATTGCGAAACCGTAAAAGGAGGGTACTGTTTACAGTGGCACATCGCCACTGTTTGAGAAGGGAAGTTAAGAAGGTAAAATACATTAGGAGTGTATCTAAACCAGATGTGAATTTAAGTTGGGGGAGGGTACCTCTGACTATAGACTATAAATAAGT
This sequence comes from Cinara cedri, assembly GCA_902439185.1. NCBI lineage: Eukaryota > Metazoa > Arthropoda > Insecta > Hemiptera > Aphididae > Cinara > Cinara cedri. The sequence goes on along the minus strand of CABPRJ010001944.1, from coordinate 146,040 downwards.
TTTACTTCCACAAGTATTGAATTGTTTAACGCAAGATTTCCAAGGAAAAAAAAGCAGTGCGATGAATGTATTGATTATATTATGATATATTTTAATTTTTAGAATCTGAGTGAAACCAAGAATGTATCGGTTTACAAAGATGTTTTTTATTTTATTTATATCAACACTTTTTCTACCAGAAAGCTTATTCCGATGTATACAATGTAGACTCTTTTCTGAAAGGAAATTTTTTAGGCAATACTTTAGGGAGGTCATTATTTGATTTTCTCTATAGCTTTTCCAATAAAAGGGAAAAAGTGAGAAAAACTAAGGAAAATCGAAAAAACGCATGAAATATATTAGTAAAATATTATGATTTATTTTTCTGTGGTTAACTTTTCTACCAGCAATTTTGCTCCTATTTACAATGATAGTATTTTTTTAAAAATAAATCTGACTGGGCAGGTGTTTTAGAGAGTTCATTTTACGATTTTCTTAGGAGTTTTCTCAACAAATGGGAAAAACGAGTAAATCGGTGCAATATTAAACAAATATTATTAAAGAAAATATATAATGCCTATTTAATTATTTTATCATAATATGATTTGATTGTTGCTTACAGATATAAATTAAATAATCTTGTGTGTCCTATACCTTCTCAACTATCCATTTAAAACAGTGGCTGCACCGATCGGTATCACCAGTATCACCACTTTTTTACAATAAATTTAAACATTTATAATCAATTACCAAACCTTGCTCTCCGAATCGTTTTTTGTTTGCAATGTTTTATCTTTGTTTACAGATATAAATTAAATAATTTCAAGTATCCTACCTTTCTAACTACCCACCTATTATTATAATAGTAGTCACACCCGTCTTCATTCTCAGCTCTTTTTTTTTCTTTTAGCAGGAGTAATATGAGAGAATGGATCTAACATATTATTATAAGTAGCTTCTGTAATTTTTACGATCCGTACACGAGAGATTAATAATTTATGCACTAAGACCTTCGGATGCTCAGCGTGGCGCGCATCTGCAGAGATTTATTTCCATCATTAATAATATACTGACCCAGTGCAGCCTCCATGCCGCTGTCGAATAACTTGTATTTCACCTCTTGACAACCATTACTAAATTTCCTATTTCTGGTTTATTTTTATTCTTGTTTTTTGCTTTTCTTCTACCGTTCTGGATTACAATGATGTTAATTATTATTATTATTTCTACAGCAGCGGTTCTCAACCTTTGTGTATCGGCAACCCAAGATATTCACCCAATTTTTCATGCGACCTTTTTGACAATAATTCTCAATGGGAGCTACTTATTCTACCTAATCCATTTAATTGTTCAATTACCACAATTTAAAGAAACTGTTACAAATTATTAAACATGGACGTTATGAAAAGTGAAAGGAATAATGTACGGTTGCATGGATGTTGTACATATTCGATAGCCATGTAATTTCAGAGAAATCCACATTAAAAATTGAGTTTCTGAAATTAGAAATATGTAAATTTGTTTATTTTTCATGAGATGTTTAAGTTCTTGTTTTCGCTGTACAAGTCCATTAGCATTCTATGTTATAATTCGAAGTGCCCGATTCATTTCTTCTTTTGTGCTTTGGTTTTTGATTGATTGTTTGCAAGCTTGTATAATTTCTGTTAAAGAATTGGAACATACAACTAGCACTGTAGTTTGTCATTACACCATTTGTGGCCACGCGATAAGAGTCGTTTTCCAACCTGAGTAGATAACCGTGATTATGACGCAGTCTAGTCGATATTTTTGAACTAAACTGCGTTGTCAACAATAAACCATATATTTAGATTCTGAGTTTAGTGAATTTATTTATTTTTTTTTATGCGAACACTATTTCTACCAGAAAGCTTACTCCATTTATCAAGTATAGCACCTTTTCTGGAATGAAATATTCTCTGAATGCTACTTTAGACAGGTAATTTTTTGAAATTCTCATTAATATTCGAAATAATGAAGAAAACCTGGTTATTTAGGTTAAAAAAGATTGAAAGATTAAAAATAAGGTTGTTATTGGCAACTGTTTCTATTTATTTTTTTGTTATTATTAAGTTTTTATTATTTTAATCTTTTTAAACAAACATTATTGTAATCATTTCACTACAATATGACATATATATTTTTGATAAAACAACACTATGAACTTATCTTCGTTCAGAGTCATTTTTTCGTTAACAACGATTTATCGTTGCTTAGAGGTATACATTAAATTTCCGTCTGTATTCTACCTTCCCAACTTCCCATCTACAACAGTGGCTGCAACCATGTGTGAGGTATGTCTGTCCTTTTTATAATACAATAATAATAATTTATGATACAATCGTCTATTAGTATTCGAATATTCGAATACATTTTTTGATTTCGCGAAAAAGGGAATTGGTCAATTTTATGATTTGTTGGAAATGTTATTCTGCGGAAAAGTACATTTTTGGCGGAAACAAGTGACTCCCAGTTGTTATCACTATTGTAACCCTATGTGTTTCATTCCGTCTTGTATGTTGGATACAGGACAACATACAAGGAGGTACAAAGATAAATCACTTTCACGCAGTTTACCACGGGCAACGTCATAGGCGGCTAAAGATTTACTAATACCTGGTGGCCGAACTGTTCTTATGGATTTCCCGGCACCAAATACTCACAACATCATTTATAATATTAATTACTTATAAAAAAAAAAATTACTATACAAGTTGTAAAGCGATAATTTTATTTTTGTTTTAAACATAAATTACATATGGTTACATTAAACTAGGTATATATTATATTAAATTATTCGTCACAGAAAAAAAAACTTGTTTAAAATTTAAAATATATTTGTTTTTTTATTACCTATATGTACATTGGACCTGTTTGTAGGTATAAGTACCATATCTAAACGATAAGTTGAATGTCTACATATTATTATGAAATATAAACAATATTCATTAGAACCATGAGTTTGATAAAAATATATCTAATGAGAGTTATAAAAAAGTAAATACGGTTAAACCGACGTGAAACAATTAATAAATGTTTATAATAATCAATAATCTTATAAATTGTATGGTGACTTTATTGGAAATGCATGGTCTTGTGATCTGTTGGACTGATTTAATTTAAATAAGACAAACATTCATTGTTACCCCAGAAGTATTTCAATTATACTTAAAACCTGCTTAGTTAACATCAGAGATCATCATACATTTTTAGTGATTTTTATTTAAACTTACTCTTATTATATTATCGGCACATTCATAATATTCATGTTCATTTTTTTAAAAATTATTAATTTAAAACGCGTTGTTACTGTGTTACCGTATGTTTTTATTACGTAAATATTATTATAGTTGTAACTTTATAATATTAAAAATTAAAGAGTTCATAAAATATCAATATAGTAGTTTATATACCTTTATTAATTAATTTATTAATTGAAAACAGAACTAAGTAAATCATCAATGTTTCTACGCTTTCCCTAGAAGCATCCGTCTTTATTTTTATAGCACAACGATTTATTATTGCTTTCTAAAATTGGAATCCGGTTATTATTAATTTGGATTTGGGGGAAAAATTTCAAAAAACACAAAAACGTTCCGTATCAATTTTCCTAGTTTTTTCACGCTTTTCTCAGACATAAAAGCTATAGACCGTGCTAAAATTCTATTTTTTTTTTACCAAAAAAATGCAACTGTATGAACATACCCGCACTTAAGGGGATTGGAAGCGACGAGTTTCCGTCTTTGTCTTACACACGTGAGATATAGGGATTTAGACATGTTTTATTTTCAACGTACCGATTGATTTAGTGAAGCTATACGAATTCTGAAAGCAGATTTGAATTTGTTGTAAAGTTTACTTGAGGTCGACTTTCCCACTTTTTTTGATTTTCGATTTTAATTTCTTAAAAAATTTAATTATTCCAATTTTTAAATTACTCTTTTATAAGTATGGCTTTTTTAGAATTTAAGGAGATAAATTTAAAAAGTGGAAAAGTCGATCTCAAGTAGACTTTACGACAAATTCAAATTTGTTTCTAGAATTCTTATTACTTCACTAGATCAATCGGTACGTTGGAATTAAAACACATCTAAATCCCTATAACTCACGTGTATAAGAGAAAAACAGAAACTGGTCGCTTCCAATTCCCTTAAATATGATACTTAGTTGATTCCGCACAGAAATGACTTTACCTGTGACAAATTTTTTGATTACAAATAGAATTGGCTAGGACACATTACATAAAAAAATCATACAAATCTGTGCAGCTATAATAAAACATGTGATCATACAATTAATAAAATTGATTTAAGATCAAGACCCGGAACAATAATATACATAGTTAGGTGCGTTTGAATTACACTGAGCGAATTTACTCGCCTTTCATTAGCGAATAAAGTGGTTTTTATTAGAGGCTAATACTTCCAATGATGAGTGTGTTAATGTTATAGGTGGGAAGTTGGAAAGGCAGTAAACGTACAGAGTAATCATTAAATTTATAATCGTACGCAACCATAAATTATTGCTAACAAAATACGTTCGTAAGTGAAGTTCGGTTATACATGTTTTGATATGTAGTAATTTTTACGATTTTTGTCAAAATTTGAATTAGAAACATTAATATAAAAAAAATTAATTAATTGCGCACAACCTTTTGGTTTTCTACTATTAAGTAGAATTTATAATGAAACTCGTGTTAAATTGTCAACCATTTCTGTTCTGCCAAAACAATTTTACATGACGAATAATTCAATATAATAATATACCACATTCCTATAATATATTATTATGCGTAATAATAATTGAATAATGTTTAAGTACAAATACTGCTATTCGACGGAAAGTATATTATATGAATTTGTAAGTTGAATTTAGGATGGGTATATATAATGCATTATAATCACCATTTTGCCAGCGAGGATATATGTACTATTAAATTTTGCGTTACACATAGTTTGAAAATCCATTAATGAATTGCCTATTAAAACTTCGTCGATTCCATATATTGCAGATTTTATCGGCTATAAACTGGATTTACAAGTTTTTTTTTAATGTATCTTCATTCCTAAAGAGAAATTGTTTTTGTTTTTGTTTTTTTTTTTTAAACAATTTCAGCTTTTATATACACTTATAATAGTTTATACCTAGTTAGTTTTCTTAAAACGTCGCACAGATTATTATAATATAGGTAAGTACCTAATTAATCGAGTTTTAAATAAGTCAGTAAATTAATAAATCTAAAGTAGAGTATATTTCAAATCACGTGTACGCCACCAGGGGTGGACTGGGGTTAAAAGTTATCCTGACGATAATAGGTAAAGATCTATTATCACACAAATTATACTATACCTATTATCACACTAATCTATTATCAGCACACAGATATTATGACAGGGGCACGCACAAGCAAATATTTTAATATATGCTCTGCAACGACCTTTGCAATATACTATACCTACTCTATTTTATTACTATTACAGTATTTTAAGAATTATGGCAAAATCATAAATACTGCATATGTGTCCTGTACTGCCACACGAGCCTTACATAGTGTAAAGGTCCGAAAATCTTAGGGGTCTCGTGGGCGATCACCCATCTACGAGTTTAATTTAAATTTTTAAATTTTAGATTCTGAATGTAGCGGAGAATGTATTGTTTTGACATAGATGTTTATTATTGGTTTTTTTTTTTATACTTTTTATACTATTTTTTGATTTTCCAAGCGGTTTTCATAATATCTAGGAAAACCGCAGGAAAATATGAAAAATCGGTAGAATATCAAACAAATATCATTGTAGAAAACAATACCAATTTAATTATTTTACCATAATATGACACATATATATTGTTGACAAAACATCACTGTCAACTGAACTTCGCTCAGAATCGTTTTTTCGTTAGCAATGGTTTATCGTTGTTTACAGATATACATTAAATTCCCTTCTGTATCCTACCTTCCCAACTTCCTACTTGCAACAGTGGCTGAACCCACGTGCGAAGTATATCCGTCTTTTTTTTTAAATAATGTATACAATTTTTTTGGCACTAAGTTCTAAAATTTGATGCGAAATTTATCATCAGTTGCAGTTCTTACGGAAATATCGAAAATCCTTTTTTTTCATAAACGTAAGATCTTCAGAAACTCATTTTTTTAGACACAAGAAAAAAGCTCGAAAATTTGATAGAAACTTTACTAGAATCATAAGCTGAGTATATTAATTGTAGTTTAAATTTACGATAGAATTCGTAATAAATACGAGCAATTGTGTACTGAAGAACGCTGTTTTTCATGAGGATGTAAAACGTAAGTTTAAGTATATTTGAATAAAGTGGAGAAAAGGGTTAGGTGTTTTATGTGACATAAAGTTTTTAATAATAGTCAAAGGTAAGTTTTACAAGAGTGTGGTGAAATCTGCTATGTTATATGGTTCCGACTGTTAGCGGTATTGAGAAAAATAGAACAGAGAATGAGTATAGCAAATATGAGAATACTTAGGCGGATGAGTGGAGTGTCGAGGGAAGATATAGGATAAAGAATGAATACATAAGAGTTAGCTAAGGAATGGCTTTGATAGTAGATAAAATGAGAGAGAAAAAATAAACTGAGATGATTTAAGCATGTTACAGGGGGGGGGGGGAGAAGAAGAAAGAAGCAGTAAGAATTGTAATAAACTGCAAATAAAAGTAGGAGGAAAGGAGGTGGAGAAGTAGACTGAAAAGGAGGTAGTTGGATGCGGTTGAGAATGATATGAAGATAGCCGGTATATGTGAGGTGGGACATCAAGTAAATTAAAAGTTTAGAAAGAGGGAGCGGACTTTAAATAGTTGAGATAGAGGCGAAGGAGAAGGAAAGCAATGAACTACACGTACACGGGGATTTAATTATATTTAACGTAATGTATTTAAACTTAAGATATTGCTATTTTCACGTAATAGCGTTCTATATTACAGTCAAGATCGTAACAAAAGAGGGGAGCGGTGCCTACGTTCTTGGTGAAATGCCTGGAAGGCAGCAAAAATGTCTTGAAAACCTACAAATATTACGTAAAAAGAAATTAATAAACAAAACATTTTAAATTTAGGATATCCAACAGTGATGAGATATGAGAGATAAGACTCATATAACACTCATTTGAATTTAGTTTAAAAATCGTTCAGCTATGCGTTTTAATCATAAATTAGACTTCGAAATTCGCCCTCATTTGAAGTTTCACACCGGATGCAATATTTGGTTGATAGGATTCTGATCACGGTACAATAGTGCTAATCAGTGATTTGCACTCGTTGACAACGTAATTTATTACATTATTCTCTCTCTATATATATATATATATATATATATAGAGAGAGAGATACCTAATATAATCGGCTATTTATTATAATTTGGCGTGCAACGAATTATGTAAAAAAAAAAAATTATAAAAAAATACCCATGTCGATTGATCAATAACGTACCTACTTATTAGTAGGTACGTTTAAAGATAAACACCGAACGACCGCGATTAATAACGATGATGACGACGATCGTGTTTCACGAATATACGTGAAAGCCGCGACTTTATTTAAGATTTTCGTAATAATCGTACGAGATGTTGTGTAATATCAGAGTTTAGAATTTTCCTTTAACCACGAACCAACGATTATCTATACGAAGATTTTGGTTTTTTTTTTCCGGAATATTATATTGGTAATAAAAAATCGTTTAATAAAAATGTTTTGAAAATTTTAGTATTTTATTCGGTGTGGTACCTACTTCTTACTCTGGGTAAATGTAAGTACACGAGTACTATCAGGTAAAACAAAAAACATAATATATTAGTTTCTATACAATAAAAACAATGTACGTATGTTGCTTTCAAAATATTTTAAAATAAATATCATGATAAATTTTGTAAATGTATAATTGTAAAAAAAAAAAATTAAATTAAACGGATACTTGTAAGTACATGTTTGACCAAATCAAAAAAAAAAAATGCATTCTGGAATAAAAGTTTAAATAAACTTACATATACCTTTGAATTCAAACTAGCACATATTTTGATTTACCATACGTCAGTAGCGTACCTAGGATTTTTCATTATCAATTATTTGTAAAAGAAATTAGAAGTGCAAAAAAGAATTGAAATATTGTAGTCATTTTGAAATGAGGGAGAGTTAAACACCCTTCGCTATCGAATCCCCACTAATTGCTACCAGTGGCACAAAAACAGATAAACATAAATATAATATAATATACACATATGAACTTTTGATTTTAAAATGTGGTAACTCAGATATTCTTAAACTTTGATTCAATAAGAGAAATGGTCCTTTTTTAAATATTTTAATAATACGAGTTATATATTAAATTTATAACTTATAACAAAAAAAAAAAAAAGAGAGCTATTACTGGACGGATGTGTTACTGTTGTAGTTGGACATTTAAGATACCTAAAATTATTTAATTTATATGTGTAAGCAACGATAAACCATTATTAACGAAAAACGATTCGGAGGGAAGTTCGGTTATACATGCTTTGAAAGGCCATAATATTTACAATTTTTGTCATAATTTGAATATAAACTTATAAAAAAAGAAAAAACCATATTACTTACACTTTTTTTTTTTTAACTGATAAGTATGACTTATAATGTACCTCCTGTTAAATTTTCAAGTATTTCTGTTAAGTCTAACAATTGTATCCACAGAATATAGTATAGAAGAAATTAGAAACTAGAAATTAGTATAGAAATTGTTTATAATTGTTCATATTATCTTTATTTGTAGTCGTAAATATTAGTAGCCGCCAAACTAAGTTAAATTATTTGTATTAAATTATCGCACTTAATCAAATATGAACAATTTCTATACCAATGAGTTTAAAAATTTATTTATCCCCTTTTAGATATCACAACTTTTCTAACTTGAGTTTTTTTTCTTAGCGAGTTTTTACACGTAGTTGACTGAGGGTTTTTGTTGGGATATGTTTACTGTACGGCTAATCTTCATAATATTATCTTCATAATATTGTCATTTCCATTTATAAATAATATTAAAATAAATAAACGCGTAGTTTATACAGCATCGTCAATATCATACAAGATTTTTAACATACCAGAAAAAGAAACGGTTTATATGTGAAATTTGTAATAAAATATTTTTAGCGACTGCGTCCAACATAATATTATAGAAAAGTAGGTAGAAATACTATTCGACGATGCATAATAAAATACGATAATTATACAGACGCATGAGAGAAACTGTTTTCATGTAAACTTTGCAATAAAAAAAAAAAAAAGTAAATAAAATCTCACTATATTATACCTATTATATTAAAAAAATCAATCATTTCAAAAAACCACCATCACCCAAAAATCGGGAAAACGTGTAGAATTTAAGCCGTATACTTTATTTTTAATGAAATTAATAAATGCAATAATTGCATATAAAGTTTATCATAAGTTGCTCTTATAAAAATATGAAAGAAGTTTCATGTTCAAATTTATAATAAAATAACACGTTAAAAACACGAACAATAATATTATTGTGTATAGTTACACGATGTAAATAGAAATTCAGCAAAGAAAAAAGAACCATTATCTGCATCTAAATCATATTATAATATGTTTGCAACGAATTATCGTTGCGTTTTCTTAATTTAAAAATCAACATTTGCAACTCTCCATGTAATCTACAATAGCATTCTCAGAAATTTCTATTTAGGGAAGGGGATATACAAATTATTTTCAAAGTGAGCCGTAGAAACTACGGTGGGGGCGTCCACATCCCCACAATAATCATTTTTTGATTTTTCAAGGAGTTTTCTTAATGAATGGGAAAAAAATGGGAAAAACCTAGGAAAAACGGGAAAATAGGTAGAGTATTAAACAAAAATATTTGTTTATTATTAATGAAAATATTTTATACATATGTAATTATTTTACTATGATATATAATAATTATAATATTAAATTTCCCCTCTACTAACCATCCCTACTTCTAACCTATAACGGTGACTGCACCCGTCCCCATTTTTCTAGGACAGAGATTTTTTTGTTTTATCTAAAGTATAAACAATTTTTAGCATGCCACTGGTATAATGGTATCAGTTATTTCACAAATACATTTTTTTTTTTATCATTATTTAATGACGGAAAATCACCCATTTTAAATTGGTTTATTTTACACGTAGTGCCAATGTACATTTTGGTAATATGCCTATCACTTGGAACAAAAAATGATTATGAGTGATAATGATTAATAACAATTTGTTAAATAGCAATAAATATACTTCAATACCCGTTATTTTTCACTGAAATGGTTAAACGACCGTGTCCATTTGTTCCAAACCCATTAATTCGAACGAATTTGTACGATATTAATCACAAATCATTTAATTTCCATTATTATTTTACTATCTATCAGGAAATTCACGTGATGGTTTTTGGGCAGGTGCCATTATGCAATTATGACTGAGTATACTATTAAATTGGCTAAAATTGTTCTAAAAAAATATGTTTTATCAGTAACTTGTAAAAATTAAAATTGAACTATAAAAAGCAAAATTTTATTATGTAAACATCAAAGAGGTATATATTTCTATCGAATTTAGATCTAAAATATGTTTGAAATAGAAATTTATTGTAAACAAATTTTTTTTGTGTTATGAACAATTTTCAAAAAGTCACTTAAATTATTTTGCCTTTTACTTATAATAAAAAGAAAATGAAAAAAAAAAAACATATCAAATTCATGTGTAAATACGGCTGTAATCCTTTCCTTTAAATAGTTATCGAGCAGTAGATTAGGGCAAGTTTTATTATTATTGAGTGGTCATTAAAATGTAAAATAGTTTTTTAAATTTTGAAAAACTGGAAAACATTTAGAAAATCGTCAACATTCTTCTTAACAATAAATTTTAATAGTGAATGAATTCAGTACTATTTTGAAATATAAAAAAAAATCTTTTAGTAGATTTATTATTAGTTAATATACTATAGTGACATTTTATATAGTGACTATACAATTTTATTTTACCAGTTAAACCAAAACCATTTGAAATACACATTCCAGCTTTGAGGCCTATGAAAAGTAGAAGAAGAGATTTAAGCACACTTCACACATAATAATATATGATGTAGAAATACGAATTTTTATACTCACGATATTTCTTTGTAGAATTTCAATTTAATTTCAAAGGTTTTTTAAATTGTATATTTTGTTTATATCTTTTAAATAATACGAGATTTGGCTATTAAATAACGAGATTGCGCGCCCAGAGAGCATTCTAAAAAGGTTAGGGGAAAACCGAATACAGCGCTGGTTAGCAGGAAGTGTCTATTATGCCAATACAAAATTGGGTTTTTGTTGGTGCATTAGTATTTTTTCTGTAGCGTTTAGAAACGAACATGTTTTTTTCTCTTGCCGAAAACGATGTGTGACGAAAAACATGAGTAACGGATAAACGTAAAATTTTCTCGTTAAACTAAAAAAAACTCCAACTGAGTGCTATAAGTTGTTAAAAGAGGCCTATAGTGAGGATTTCCTATCTCGGGCGTGTGTTTTTGAGTGGCATAAATTATTTTCTGAAGGTCGAGAGTGCACCGGAATCCAATTCAATCGTAATCCAAATTCAAAACCATGCTGATCGTTTTTTTCGATATCAACGGCATCGTGATGACTGAATGGGTTCCAGAGGGTCAAACTGTGAACCAACATTACTATTTGACAGTTTTGGCAACATTGTGCGAATGAGTTCGTAAGAAACGGTCGATATTGTGGAAAAACAAGTCGCACCTGCCCATAACGCGCTGTCTGTGAAGCGTTATTTGGCCGCTTAAGGCACTCCAGTACTCGAACACGCGTCTTACTCGTACTCGAACACGCGTCTTACTCACTCGACTTGGCACCCTGCGACTTTTACTTGTTTCCGAAGATAAAGTCTGCCTTTAAAGGAATCCGGTTTGAGCCGATGGAAGAGGTGAAACAAAAATCGGCGGAACTTCTGAATGGTCTCACGAAAACAGACTTCCAGCACTGCCTCGAGCAATGGAAGAAACGAATGAAACGGTGTGTGAAGAGGGAAGGAGAGTATATTGAAGGGGAACATTCGGTTGTGGAATAATTTTTAAAATAAAACCATTTTTCATAAGGAGTCTCGTTATTTAATAGCCACACCTCGTATATGAATACCGCACAGTGTCTACAGGTATAATGTTCAAGTTACCAGTACTATCAATAAAATCGCCTACGACGGATAACTATAGACCTCCCCGGAGAGCGACGACAATGACGAAATGTTTTTAAAAAAAATTACAATAACCAAGTAAATTAACATAATAATATTAATAGCTACATAATATATTATTGTTGTATTTTTTGGTAATTTTTTTTCTTTCTAAATAGTGCACTCAACAACATAGTTGTACATAATTAATCGTGGTATTATAATTTTTGATTTTTCGAAATTATATTTTAACTGCAGGAAATCTATTCTAAAAATTATACCATCAAAATCTTTGTTAAAATATATCAAAAGTAAATGTTTAATATAAAATATGAATAATATGGCGGACGTGACATTTAACATAATATTATGTTGAGTGATACGTAGGTATACAGGAGTCGAGGAAGTGATTATTCTATCATGGAAAAATAAGAATTATTGGAATAACAATGAAACTTATTTTACTGAAATACTAGGCAAAATGTTACTATTCAACGGTGTTTGGGGGGTGTTTTCTCGTTTTTCTACCGTCAACCTTGCCGTCGTCGAACTCAATAACCATACAAATATCACGGCCGTGTCCGTGTGTTGTGATAGAGGAGAGGCTCTTTATCACGCGATTAAAACACTGTAGCCGTATGTACGTGTCATGACAAAATCAACATATCCGAGCCAAATATTTTGGTAGGGCGTCCACTTTACCCTTACTTAACGGCTAAAAAAACTCCTATCCTTGGACGTTTTATGTATCTTAGGTACAAATAAGATAGAATTTGAGAATTATTCCCTTTTGAAATTTATCCACGAATAGCCCCCTCCCAAAAAACCCTGTAAAATGGTTACGTCCCACCGTCTCAGCCAAAAATGATCTATCATATATTAGTCTTATAATGAATTATTTTTGCTTAGGCCCCATACAAATTTTAGCTCTATTTACTTTATTAGGTCTATGTTAGAGATCTATGCAATTTTTATTTTCAAATAATGTATATGGTATAGGTAGCACATTACAGTAATATGCTAGCTTTTTATTCAATTTTTAAGTAAAATTAAAGAATAAAATATTAAAGCTAAAGTACTAAAATAACTCTGTGGCTTGGTGCAAAAAGGGCCAATATCATTTATTGTGATTGTTGGAAAATGTGCTTTCAAATTTTAATTTCCCATAAGAATCTGTGTCTTTTATTAAATGAAAATGTTTGTTTAATTTTCAATTTTTTAAACAACTTTAAAAAAAAATAAAAAACTTGTTCATTTTTCTTTTTTTACTAACCTTATTTAAAAAAATTAATATTGGCACCAAGCCACAGAATTAATAACATTTAATTAAGATACCTATTCAATAATAAAAATACACTAGTCTTCCAAAATTCTCAGGGGCAATTGTCGCTCATATAAACATTTGCCACGCCACTGATCTGTGTAGCCCCCACACGTAGTCGGCGAACGAAGACGAACGCGACGGAAGAATAAAATAGTTCCGGGTCGGGGGTCTGCCGCTCCCATTCGTCGTTGTCACCCCGTATCTTATGATGTATACATAATATTATTGTTATTAATTGTTATTATTTATGCACGTAGGTGACCTTTTGTCAAAATGCACGCCCAACTTGGTTCGGCCGCCACCGCACGACGACTGTTATAATATAAGGCTAGGTGAAGACAACTATTATAATAAGTGTATACAGGATGATGTGATAAATCTTTCGTAAGGCACTGCAGTAGAATTACACCTAGGAAAGTGCATTGAATTTTTTTTTTGGATATTTTATTTTGAAACTTCTCTGAATAGATCCAGAAGTAATATGGGTAAAATACAAATTTGCACACCACAGCTGTTTAGTCCCCACCTCCTCGTACCGGTAAAATTATTGAACTTAAAAATGGTAGATAATTCATAACGTTTCTCGCGAACAGTATCACTTAATAATGATACTTTTAACTGAACTCCGTTCAGAATCGTTTATTATAATGGTTTATCGTTGATTATAGGTATACATTAAATTATCTATAACATTGGCTACACCCGTTGCCATTATCCTGGGATGTCTTTTTTATTTTTATCATATAATAATATTATGGTTGTTGACTGTTCGCGGACGTTCGTTTTTCCTGTAAACTCTTGACGAACGCCGATATAAATTATAATGTACCTATATTATTTAAAACTCAATGTAAAAATAAAGCATATTTTTAGCGCATATTATAGAGTTTTTAAGTACATACGTGCTAACACGTTTAGTGTTTTTTTAGAGCTACAGATCCTCCGACCTAATAATAATATAGATTACCATTTGAAAGTTGTTTAACAGTCGGTATAGCTATTTCTTAATGATTTAACTATTAATCACGTAAGTACGGACAAATACTAATATAATAGTACTTAATAAAAACTAATAGTATACTAAAATACATTCAACATTGCTTATATTATTATAAAGATTCAGGACTTTATGCATTTAAAATCCACAGAAAACAGCTTAAAAACGCCAAAAGAGCTCTGAAAAAAAAGCAAAAATAACAGAAGGCCAAGAGGGGTTTACAATTTTCTTCCCCAACCTTCTAACCATTAAATGCAATCATTTAATACATGTAATTTTCTTTTTTTATAATAAGTACTTACAATTTTATTTAAAAACTTGTGTTAATAATTTTTGTGGTGTTCAAAAATTGTATTTTATAAGTTAGAGACATTAGAAGAGGTTTTTTTAAAAAAAAACATACTACAATTTTTGTTTTTTTTTTTATCGTTTTATTGTGGATTTTCAGTGCATTAAGTGCATTTAAGTGCATTAAAGTGTCGTAATTATTATAATACGGTTTGTTTCCCGAGATAACGATTGTTTTACGGAATATTTATCTATCAATCACTCTGTATACTATATACGTAAATTAATGATAATGATATTATGATAATATTGTGGCGTACAGAACAACAATAATATTATAACTTAACATTATGCGAGTTTGGTAGCTTCACGGTTGTACGGGACGTACAAATACCGATAAAATTAAAATGTGCTGTATAAATATTATTGCGCGCTCCGCGGGAAAACGAACAATTATCGGCGACGACATTGTTATAGGCACGTTGCACACACGCCGATATTATCGGTGTCGGGTTATGATGTACTTTTCGCATTAGCTAATTATGTCTAAAGTGTCCGATTAAACTAATGCCTTGGAGCAAAAGACGATAAACATATAATATACGCGTCAAAAAATTGTTCTAAAAGTGGATCGATGAATCCTTATTTATTATAAAAATTATTTTTCTAACGTTCTCGTGGCTGTAGTAGATTCTAACTTTATCAATTTATTTATGTAGACAAGTACATTTGATTCAGATTTGTGATTAGTCAGTTCTAAAAGAAACTGTTTATTTTTGTTTTTTAAATGAACAAAAATTAAATATTCCAACAGCAAAACGATTACATTCTTTTTTAAATGAAAATGTACGTTATGTGTAAGTTGGCCTTTATACTTTCTAATAATTTGTTAATACCACATGGAGGGCATCAATTAAATATACCTAAAATAATTTTTAATTATCGTTTAACACGTGCTCGAAAGTATGTAGAATGTATTTTTGGAATCCTTTCAAACATATGCCGGTTTTTTTATAGGGCTTTAAATGTTTTTAAACTATTCACCCAAAGATATTTTTAAAGCGTATGTAAATTTACACAATGTAATTCGCAAGAAAAACGTTATTAATTTGAGCAAAATTAAAATTTTGATATTAATTCAAATGTCTTACAAGTATTCAATGTATTCCTACAAATAGAAGTGGATGAATGGCTAACGAAATTAGAGATTCATTTAATAACCATTTGATAAACCCTTCTGGTTTTCTATCATGCCAAATGTCAACAATTTAATTACACATTTTTCAAATATTAATATCGTTCATTTTCTTTTTATTAGTTAAACCATTATGATTAGTAGTGTGCACCAATTTATAGAATGTATTATTTTTATGCGATTTGAATTATTATAATATTAATTGACAATATTTGTATTAATGATACTATACAAAGTGCGTCCCATAAGTTTTGAGACTAAGATTACTGATTTAAAAAAAAAAATGTTTTAAGCAATTTTTTGTTCAAAATAGTCACCATTATATTCTATACATCTTCTAGCGCAATCACCCAATTTTTCCATGGCCCGTGAAAAGTCAGCTTCAGGAATGTTCTTGAACTTTTGGATCACCGCTTCTTGAATCATTTCAATGGTGGCAAAATAGTACCCCTTGAGTTCCATCTTCAACTTTGGGAACAGAAAATAATCCGGAGGACTCAAATTTTTTTGGCCAAAAATTGAGTGACAATCGCCGCGGTGTGTACTGGAGCATTATCGTGCAGCAAGAAAAAAGACCGATCTTTCCACAAAGCGGGCCTAACGCGTACAATTCTTTTACAGAGGCGATCCAAAACGTTTTTTTTAGTATTAGGCATTAACAATACTTCCTGGGGGCACAAATTCTTTGTGTATAATTCCTCGGGAGTCAAAAAAAATAATTAACATGGTCTTGATTTTGGATTTCTGAAACCGAAGTTTTTTTGGTCGTGGCAAATTTTCCTCAACCCACTGTGTACTTTGCCGTTTGGTTTCCGGGTCATAGGCAAAACACCAGCTCTCGTTACCCGTAATAATATTTTTTAAACCATTTGGAGTGTTTGTGACCATTTGAAGCAAATCTTCCGCGTGAGAAACACGTCTCTGTCGTTGTTCCGTGGTTAACACATGAGGAACAAAGTTTTCTTTTCCTTAAATCTTCTCTGATAATTCGTTGAACAATCGTTTTCGGGATGCCAGTTAACTCTTCCACTAACTTACAACTACCGTTTTGATGTTCGTTCAAAACAGCTGAGACGCGAGCAATGTTTCCGTCAGTTTTCGCTGTGGTCTTCCGCATCTCTGCTCGTCATCAAACGACTTTCTGCCGGATGAAAACTGACTATACTACCGAAATACAGTGGCACGAGACATAAATAACTCACCATACGCTTTGGTCATCATTTGGAATGTTTCTGTAGCATTTTTTTCTAACTTAACACAAAATTTTATCGTAATTCGTTGTTCAAGATTTTTTTCCATATTAAAATTATAACCGCGATCACAAACATACATTCATGACAGATACGATTATACTGCCAGAGATTATCCTATACACGTGAAACTTTGTACGAATGATTATGAGTGTTATCGTAATAATTTTCCAGAATTTTATAATTATCTAAATACTAGTATTAATTTTAGAATAGATGTCTCAAAACTTATGGGACGCACTGTGTATAATGTTTTAAAAATCTTAATAAAATATATTTTCACTATCCAGATAGTTACTATTATTTAATGATATTATTAATAAACTATTATGTGAACTATAAATTCACCAATTTTTTGTTGATCTTCATTACTTATTTCTACAAAATTATTTTGTAAAAATGAAAATACTTCTCTCCACTAATTTTAGATTCTGAGTGGAGCAAGAAACGTATTGGTTTTACAATGATGTTTATTTTTAAAATTTTTTTTAAATTTCTGAACAACTTTTCTACCAGCAATTTCGCTTCAATTTACAACGAAAGTATTTTTTCTGAAAGGAAATCTGAATAGCGTGATACTTTAATGAAGTCATTTTTTTGATTTTGCCAGGAGTTTTCCCAGCAAATGTGAATAACCCGGTAAAAACATGGGAAAGCCGGGAAATACGCAAGAAAAATGGGAAAATCGGTACAATATTAAACAAATATTATAACAGAAAATATATGATGCCTATTTCTAATTTTATTCATACAAATTTAGATAATAATAAAATAATTTTAAGGATAATCTTAGATTTTAAAAAAGTTTTTGACTCAGATCAGAACATTTTAATTGAATAGTTTGAATACTTAAGTATTAGAGAAAAAGCTCCAGAATTATTTGTTTCATACTTAAGCAATAGAACACAAGTTGTACAAATTAATAATGTTCTAAATAATCCTGTAACAACAATACATGGAGTTCCTCAAGGTACAGTTTTAGGTCCAATTTTTCTTATTATTTACGTTTGGTTTTCTTAATTTGAAAATTGATGGTACAATGATATCTTATGCTGATGATATAATTATATTGGTTAAGGAAAATAATAATAATGTCTTATATAAATCTGCTCTGTCCTGTTTAAATTTAGTTAAAAATATGTTTATTTTTGCTTATCAAATTTTACTAAAAATTTTTTTCATAATTGTAGATCACTTTGCACAGTGAATAGCTGTTTACAGTCAGATATCTGTGTACGAGACATTACTTGTATAGACATTGAAATTGTTAATACAATTAAATATTTGGGGGTGAATGTTGATGAGAAGTTTAAATAGCATAATCACATTCGACATGTAACAAACTTAATTCGTAATTATTTTATATTTTTAAGAGTTCAAAATACATTTTAAGTCGAACATTTTTAAGAATAGTGTATATGTCTCTTGCTCAATCAGTGATGAGTTATGGTATCTGGGAAAGAAATTATAATACATATATACAAATTTTAGATGTTACAATGCGTAGTTTAATACAAATAATCTTAAAAAAACCGTTAAAAAAAGTTCGTATTCCATGGAAAATTTGTTTATCGATTTTAATATTTTTAATTTAAAATATTTTTTCTATATATATATCATTTTATATATGCCTAAAGTTGATCTATCATTTTTTAACCCGAAACATACTTACAATACTCGACTTAAAACTCTATAAGTGATTTGAATTATATAAAAGTGAATAAGCAGTTTAGAAAACTGAATGCTATATATTTTGGTATTGATTTATGTTAAAAACTTAACATAGATATAAATACATTTAAGAATAAAAACCGTCTTGTAAAATTTATTAATTCAATTGATCTATTATAAATAATATTCTAATAAATCTGTTCTCATTTGAATTGTAATACTATGATCGTATAATAAGTTATTTCGAAATTTGTTTTAAAAAACATTTAAGAGATAAAGTGTTCTAAAATTTAACATTTGTATTATTTTTTGTCACCCTAATTTTTGGGGGTGAAACGACTACCCAAATTTGATTTTCAAATGGTAACCTGTATAAAAAATTCTATAAATATATGTAATTGTAGTTAAAATAAATTTTGGTATTTAAAATTTTTATTTCCGTCAATCTGTTGATTAGATATTCCACTTTTAAGTTTGGGTCGGAGGAGTAGTGATACATTATTAAAACGCCGCGCGCTGTGCTGCCACACAGATGATGCTCCACTACTCTTCCCCGACCCAAACTTAAAAGTGGAATATATCATCAACGGATTGACGGAAATTAAAAATTTAAACACCACCATCTTTTTTTTCTAACTACTATTCCATATATTTATAGAATTTTTAATATAGGTTGCCTTTTGAAAATCAAAATTAGGTAGTCATTTCACCTTTAAAAATTAGCGTGATAAAAAATAACATAAATATAAAATTGCAGAGCTGCTTGCTTCTAAAATGTTTAACTATTAACTGAACTTCACTTAGAATCATTTTTAGTAAGCAATGATTTATCGTTGCTTACAGATACAAATTAATTTCTCCTCTGTATCCTATCTTCTCAACTTCTCACCAACAACAGTGGGTACACCCGTTCCAGTTATCCCCTTTACATTTCGTACATTTTCCTGTTTTTCCTCGGTTTTTCTTATTTATTTATAAGGAAAACTCCTGAGAAAATTAAAAAGTAATCACCCTAAAGAACCTCTCCTGTCAAATTTTCTTTTGAGAAGATTGCTATTATTGTAAATCGGAGAAAAATTACTGGTAAAAAAGTTGTCCACTGAAAAAAAAAATTAAAAAATATAAATATCTTTGTAAAACCATAAGCTTCTGTGCTCCATTTCGAATCTAAAATTTACGTAAATCACATAATTTATAGTACCTACTATATACTACTTAGACCTGTTCCAATTATATTATTTTATTAAAAACTGCAGAGTGTTCAACATTAACCAGCACGTTTGAGACAAATTATATCATTCGTTTCTTCGTCCGTTGTATACCTATATTATATTTTTTAATGTTATGTACCATAGGTAATAGGTATATTCGTAAATAGTTTAGGGGATTGAAGATCAATATTTTAAGAGTAACATCTTTTGTTCGATTTAATTTCAGTTTATTTTTTTTTACACATTTTTAAATCAGTTTTTTTTTTTTGGAAATGAAGGTCTAAAATTTAAAAAATTTGCCTGATTCCGATCTCATTGCTTACATTGAATTCAAATATGTTTTTAGAATAATTCTTATCGCTTCACTATAACGCACTGATTGAAGGAAAATTGATCTAAATTGATATTTATTATGTATGCTGCGTATATGTTAGGACAAAGAAAGAAATTATTGATATCCAACTTTCTTTTAGTTTATACAGTGAGACTATAGTTTACTTAACACGACATTTTTAGCTTAATCGTAGCCCATCTTAAAATCATAGATAGTTCAAGTTTCTGTTTTCACGCGATGAAATATAATATACATTCTATGTTTACTATTTACGTACGTTTTACTTTAACACACACACTCACTGAGCATGCATAATGTATATTTAAACTTTCATGTAAAAGTACATGAAAACAAACTGTTCTCTTTGAATTATTATTCAGTCGTATAATATATCTATATTATTATCATTATAAACCAATTCAATAATTGGTCAAACGAGGTACAATCGAGGACTTTAAAAGGAGCACATAATTCGAATTCAGAAGAAATACGTTTCAAGAAACTTAAAATTTGTAAAGCTTTACAACAGGTGCTCTCGATATGGAGATTGTGATTTAGCAAAGAACATAAAGTAAAACCGAGATCATGAATTTCACTTTTAGCACTGAGAAAATTTGAGCCTTGAATAACATAGCTGAAGATAACAGATTTAAAACGATGAGCAAGGGTCATAATAAAACACTTGGAAATCTTCAAATGGAAGTCCAAATTATTAAACCAGGTGACATTATCCAGATTAGATTGTAATTTGTTACTGCAATCAATAGTATTAATATGAAAAATATTTTCAAATCATCGACGAAGGCTAAAAGTAAAAAAGCTGTTATTAAGAACGCGGTTAATGCTATTCATTTAAATAAGGAAAAGAAGAGAGAAAAGGTGGCCACCCACCTATAATTGATTAGTTTATATCTTTACGCAATGATAAATCACTTTTGATTGCTAATGAATCCTAAGCGAAATTCAGTTAAATAAGAAACATTGATATGCCCGGTCAGCGGTCTAGGACAAATGTGCACCGCCAACTCGGCATGGCCAACTCAGCGTAGCCAACTGGGCGCGGGATCAATTGGGTGCGAGTTAAGTGGACGCCAGGACAAGTGGGCACGAAATTATTAAATGAAAAAGAGACCAGATCATATTTTTACTATTTGCGTAAGTGACAATAAAATATTGTAAATTTCTATTATACTATAAGCTGTCTTGTTCGATCTACCACGTTAAAAGATTCTAAAGATATTTAATCATATTTATTTATCTTGCTGCTGTTTATATGTAAACCAGTCAGCCGGTAACAGATTAGGCAATAATAAATTACTAAAATAAGACTAAAATATTAACGAAACCAATGATAATAATAATAATAATAATAATTACAATAGTAATAATCTGGCTCATTAACTATTTAGTGCCCAGCTGTCCTGGCGCCCACTTGTCCCATTCCGTGATATGCCATGGTTTTTAAAAACTGTTTTGACGTGATTTTAAAAAATTGTATAAAAAGAAACTACTACATTACACATTGTATTTAATTTTTTTTTTTTACCATCAAGTAACACTTTTAATGAATTTTGTGTTAAATTTTCATATATTTTAGCCCAGCTACTCAGCTTACTCACTCACATTGAAAAACAATACACGAAATGTTGTTATTTTTACGACTTTCATTATTAAAATACTACTCTCATTACGCTAAAATTTTATTTGGTATCTGCCAGAAATAATTTTTCCATATTTCAGTTTCCTGTTTGGAAGTTTAATATTTTTCCCGTGTAAATAATTTCCCGAGTTCAAAGTTCTTGTGTAATAATGTGTATAATAATAATAAGATAAGCAAAATGTCTTCAGTAAGATACAGGTTGATTTTATAGTATATATCGGGGAGTTAAAACGTGTTGAAAAATGTCAAGTTTCGTTTTTCGTGCATCACGAAAGCGTTTTAATTTTTCTCCGAGTAGCTGTTTAACAGGTACCTGTTTCGTGTGGTTATACAATACCTACGTTACGCTTATCGATTTTCAAATCGGAATTTAAAAATCAAAAGTTGATACCTATAATATATTATAACATGTATTTACAAAATAAGGATAGAACTTTATAAATATATTAATCTGTTAAACGATTCTATATAGGTACCAAAATCCAAAATCGAATTTACACAACATTTTCGTACGGATATAACAATCTCTGGTTCGTGATCAAAGAATATAATCACCTTGTATAACGGTATAATATCATTATCCGTTATGATAGGCGAAATGCACAATGATATTTGGAAGGTGTCTAGTTGTAATATATATTATATTTTGACATGGATATAATACGCCCGAGTGTATAATATAATACACAGAGGTCCATTAGAGTTAAAAAAAATTTAATGGACACCGTCGGAATTTATATTTAAAATATCGTACCGTGTATAGAATCGCGTTACACGTTTGTGGGAACTACAATTTAATTTAATGATGAATGAAAATCAATGGTTTTCGCGAGACTTTCTCTGCACGATATCAATACCGTATTATATTATAGGTACCTAATAGGTACACATATTTTTTTAGCTAATCATACGAATATAATATATTATATAAATACGCGAAACGTTACTATTTATAATCATAATAATATTATTAACTGCCAAACTAAACAATAAATTGACAACTGACGATGGATAAAATCTTTTAAGGGGGTTCTAATCGGTTAATTTTTAAGTAATAAGAAGTTAGGCATAAGTTAGGCAACTTATATGGCAGATATATCACGGTGATGACAATGTATGCATGTGTAAACAAACATCGTGTGTTACACACTATAGATTTTTACGAATAATCAGAACATCTTTTTTACATTAATTTGCGGTAGCTAAACAAATAGTGTATGGAATATGAATGTATTAATCAAGCTTGATAAAAGTCGTTAAATATATACCTAAACATTATATCAATTATATCAATCAGATTAGGAAATAAATATCTTCTTTACAATATTTCGTTTGTTATGTTAATATTCGTACCAATTGTATCTACACCTATATTATTTTTGTTTTAAAAATTTTAATATTTCACCGCTTTAATATTATAATAAGATCGGTTTCTATAGTACGAGTATACATAACCAATACAAATTTTTTAACATCACTTTAAAAGGTTACTTTTTTTTGTTTTACATGAACATAGTATGTTTTTGAACAAAATCTACGGTTACACACACACGGTAAATATTGTGATAATATGGATTTAATTTCGTTTCACTCAATTCTCCTTTTTCCTTTCGTAGTAAAAATATCCTAGATGATAAATTTACCCTTGATAAAAATTACTATAGGATAATATATACTGAAGGCAAGAAAATCATGTTAAATATTTTTAACAGTTGGAAGCGAAAGGTAAAAATTGTTTGTGGGTAAATAAATATATTTAAATTTGTATGAAAGTAAATTCGAATATTTTTTTCGAAAATTAATTTTTAATTTTAACAAAAATTTCTTTAAAATGGCCTACACGTGAGACCCCTTATAAACATATTGTTTAAAGTGTGACTCTAGTTCTTTTCAAACATTCTCGAATTTTGCTTGACAATTAAAATGCCTAACGATTATTATATGGTTTATTTATAGCATTTATTAACTTATTTTGATAATATAGCCGTATAAGTGTATACTTGAATAAATTATGTAATATTGAATTGTTCATTTCTTCAAGGAAATGTTACGTAAAAGAAATCTAATAATATCAGAAATGTACTAAGTACTCTTACTTACTTTCAAAACTGTTTTAAATTGTTTCCTGGTAATGTCATATACTTGTTGCTACTGTTGTTTTATAATTTTCAACGGTTTTACATCATTGTGCATTGGCTCCAATAACTTAACTAAAATATAGACATATGTATTACGCACGCATACAAGGGCGTATTCAGTTCATTTTCAAAGAGTGGTGCAAAATTCGAACTTTAATCATACTTATTAGTTATAAAATTATATGTCTATAACAACAGTATTACAGATTATAAATAGATCGGTAGTTCAAAATTGTTTGATTATTTCGCTCGCCTAAAACTTGAATAATTGATTTGCACCCATTTTGATAAATATTAATAGTCATTATTTCGTCTAAAAGTGTGTTACGAATTTTAGTATTGAGTATTAATGAAAACTGGTGGCACAAACGCCGAAAACTACTGCAGACCTGCAGTGCCGTACTCGTACTATCATGGTCGTCTTTCCATTAAAGCTTATCAATTTTTGTTATGATATAGTTATCACGGTTTTATAGTATCATTCCCCGAAACGGAATTAGTTAAAAACATATACTACGGTTGCAGAGTGCAGACAATATGTGTTGATGATAGCATGATATCTCTAATCTCGTATCAATCTCTTAACAAGTTTTTGATTACCATTTCCGCACAAAACAAACAAACTTTTTTTAAATTTTTGTTTGATAATAATAAAATAAGTAAGTACCTATACGTGAAGTAAATTAAACAATGCCCTGGAGGGGGCGATCTCCCCTATCGCCTTCTCCTTTGTATACGCCACTGTATGCCTGTGCCTTATATCATTGCAATGGTACAATGCATTGTTAACAAACTTTTTTTGAGATTACGACAGTAAAGATGAGTAGGTATTACACCTTACTTGGATATTTGTGATACTGTATTTGAATTCATTTAACTTTTGTTAGAGTAATAATGATGTATTAAATTTTGTGTTTTTGAAAGTTATAGATAATTTTAATTAACATTAGTACAATTTAATTATGCTAATGCATTATTTATCAAGTGATAAATTATACAATTAGACGATTATCACATCGTCGCCTTCTTATAAACCATCACCGGGATGGTTTTTGGGGGTTTAAAATTTAAACCGTCCCACCTCGAAATATTTCCTCAGCTATGCCACTGTAGGTGTTAGTAAATATTATAATTTACGTAAATTTATTACCTATACGAGTATTAATTTAACCGCCTTCATATTATAATGGTTCGAATAGATTTCATTTCACTAAGAAAATGTATACGTTTAAGGTTTTTTTGATATAATAGCTAGGTACCGTCACATTTTTGTTTTTGTGATTAAAAATTAAAGAAATTTTAATTTAAAAACAGACAGGTAATTATATAAATAATAATAGATACTAAAAAAGGTCAAGGTAGGAGTTATATCTCTGTAATTAAAATTATTGAATATAGATAATAGTAATGCAGTATAATGTTAATATATTATACTGCAATTTATATTATTAACCCAACTTTAAATGCAAACAATCTTAATTTTAAAAATTACAAAAGAAAAAAGAAACACTTTGACTACCTAGGATCAATACATTAAAGAAAAATAAAATTGAAAAAAAAATAACGATAATAATTCAGTCTGGAAATAAATAGCTCTATGAGTTTGAAAAACTGTTACAATTGTGATCACTATTATGAGAATATAGTTTGATTTAATATGATTTGAGAATATAGTTAAACATGACGTTAATGCGTCCCGTAATAACATATAGAGCTGAGATACAGCCGACATAGAAGAGCGATGAAAAAAAAGTTCGTAGTTCTGGAAAGGAAAATATTACAGAAGATTTTTTATGGGTCTATTAAAGACACGCTTATTGGTGAGTGGGGTATAAGGAAAAATGTCGAGTTGGAGTTACTTTTTCACAAACCGAATATATTGGAAATGATAAAAGACAAAAGATTACTGTGTGCTGGACATACGTGGTGAAGTTTAAACCCACTCTTGCGTACAGTACTTGAAAGGAAGCTTACTGGAAAGAGGCTGCAGGGAAGACCACACTTGAAATGGGATGATCTAACCAGGAGGGCGTGAAAGCGTTAGAGGGAGGTACGGACTGGAAGATTAAGGCATCGAATAGAAAAAAACTGGAGGCAAAGTTGTGTGACTGGATTGTCCTGAGAATATTATGTATTATATATAAATCCCTCCTTAAATACAACACTGGGTGATTCTATGATTTTAAGTGTACTTTTTGTTGATAAATTTCATGAATTTAAGTGTTTATGTATATAAGTTGCTTTGTTTTGTGTATTTTTTTTGTCTGATGTTTTAGGTCCAACATGATCCGAACACTATATTATGGGGTCATCGGAATTTTACGTAACATAATATAGTAGATTTTACTATGAAATATTTAATATTTCATAGTGAAATCTATTGTCAAATCTTTATTAAAAAGTAAATTTATCGAAAGTTTGCAATTCATAGGTATTATAAATTGTATTAAAAATACAATTAGAAAAGCAATTATTATTAATTTTAGTTAAAATAAATTGTATCTAAATAAAATACGTCTTTTCTGAAATAATATGAAATCGAGTGAACATATTATAAATATAGCTGAAAAAATAATATAAAGCCCGCCGTCTCTATATAATATTATAAAACACAATCGCGGGATTCGCTTACAAACCTGATATAACCAACGGGACATCTGAATACCATTTATATGTAAAGAAGATGCGTATTTACGTGAAAGTTTGTTTGAAATGCGATTTCTGTGTATTGATACATGATAATAATATTTGAAATGGTATTTAAGAATTAATATAAATAATAACGTAAATAGGTAGTTTTTTCTTCGGTTTTTGATCCCATATAACGATAAGTCATAAATAAATGATATATAAACTAGGTATAGATACAAACATATATAATTAGCACTGGGAATCGTATTCCATATTCATTTTTACCATATGTGTGACGTTTTTATATACACGATGGAAATTACTTGTTTTCAATGTATAGTAGACAGGATCTCGGAAAGTCGTTTGACACCAAAAAAATATTTTTTTATTTAATTATTATTATTTTTTTTTTTTTACTCTTTCGAAGCGCTGCACAGCCGCTTTCCCTGCAGCATCTGCACAGCCGTCGTCGAAAAATAATAACGACACGATACCTTGTATTTTTTTTTCTCCAAAAACATAAAAATATCAAAATGTAAATAAAAAGTAGACGGCTGCGCGGTGAAGAACAAAGATCATAAAAACACCTATGTGTTGTATACGCACGTCGTACCTATACGTGTATAATAGTTGGATGATAAAAAAAAAAAAAAATTAAATGATCTGTCCTAATAAAATGCAGATACGTTATAATATACATATACAGCGATGACGACGATGATGATGCTTGTCTTGTTAATAAACAAAAACGTCAAAAACTGTAAGTACGCAAGTCGAAAATTAAGATTGTTGAGAGATAGATGCTCCACATGCCTGCCTACTTATATACATGCATTTAATAGTTATAAAACGAAATAAGCATAATTATTTTTACTCGTTATTGGCCGACTTGTTATTATAATAACATTATATAGGAATATCTCGGCGTAGGAATAAACTTGTATGTAAATTTATCGAAATTGTACGGGTATATTAATTAATAGTAATAATAATATTATTCATCAACTGCGAATCGGGCTAATTCGACATTCGGCACTTATACATTTATGGACGATTTCTATATAATATGATCTCATGCGTGTAAACCATTCTCGTATAATTATTACTATTATATATCAACGCTATCTAAAAACAAAAAAAACTTTACAGTAAAAAATATGCGTAATTTTGCAATATACGACCGCGCGATGGTTATTGAAAAACATATATAATTTATAGTTCACCTATTTTTTTCTTTATTTTTATAATTTATGTATTTCTGTCACCCGTTGTTGGCGTTTCTAAACATAATATTATATTTGTTTAGCTGAAATTCATTTAAACTTATTTCACGTTAAAAGAGCTCGTTGCCGATTTTCCGAATTTTCTCCAATTTTTTTTTTCGATCGATTAAAATTATACCTCTTAATAGACATATTGCTATCTAAATGAGTCATCTACTATTCGCCTGCTGATTTGCATTTTCTCTTCCCATCTTAATCGCGGTCTCTCCCAGAAGCTTCAAACATCTGTTTATCACCGAATCGTGTTTCCAGCAGTCTTTTTTTCTTATCTTTTTTACAATATCTGGTCGTTGAAATAACGCCTTTAAATTTGTCTTTATGCAATTTCCTTCATTTATCAATGTAGTTAAAATGCACCACATATTTTCCAGAGAACTTTCTCCAAATATCGTCCATCAGTTGTTCTTTGGTTGTTCTAAACGGCCATAGTTCAGCTCTATAGAATTTTAGATTGCTGGAACCAAAATTGTTTGCAATGTTTTTTTTTTTTTAATTTGAAAATTATTTTCCATATATTTACGATTACCTTAATGATAAGACTTTTTTACTAATATATTACTGCCCGGTATCTATTTAGAGGGAAGTACGATCGTTTTTACAGGTGAATATGATTTCATTGGAATAGCTAAGTAATAAGGATATATAAACTAAATATTTTTTTAAAGTTAATAAACAATATTATTTTACAGGCCACACTTAACTTTGATTTTTTATGATTTAAAAAACCAACAAATTTGGCGAACAAAAGCTTAAAATTTTACTTTTTTAAAAAAATATTGAAAACCAGCTATCAAAGCGGTCTATAGAAAGTCTTTCTTTTTCGAACTGACAAAAAAAAAAAAACAATCAAAATCGTACCATTCTAAGAAACATGAGAGTTTTTTTCCATAGTACATGGTTTTGAGCAAAAAGAGTGCTGATGTTGGACTCTTTAAATAAATATTATTATTATACCTAATGCAGAACGTTTGAAACGTTCTTTGAAAGTTTGAAAAAGTAAAATATAATAAAACCAAGGAGTAGAGAAGAAAAAATAACAGAGAGCTTGTAGCAAAAAGTTTCTCCACAATCTTTTATAAAGGAAGACTGCGATATGTTCGACATGCACGTGTACAACAATAGTCAAAAGACACTAATACTAGAGTAGGATAGTGCTGGAACAAAAAAGATGTAGTAAAAAAGACGGTCATACTTCACAACTGAGTGAGCCACTGTTGTAGGTGAGAAGTTAGGAAGGTAGTAGAGAAGAAATTGAATATATATCTGTGCGCAACGATTAACTATTGCTAACAAAAAACGATTCTGAGCAGAGTTTGGTTGATATGGTGCTTTGTGAAAAATATCAGTTTTATATTATGGTAAAATAATTACATATGCAATATGTATTTTCTTTTAATAATATTTGTTTAATATTGTACCTATTTTCCTGTTTTTCCTGGATTTTCTCTTTGTTGGGAAATCTCTTGGGAAAATCAAAAAAATGATCTTCCTAAAGTACTACTTTAGACTAATTTCATTTGTGAAAAAGTGCCATTATAGTAAATCGGGGCAAAATTGCTGGTAAAAAAGTTGTCCATGGAAAAAAAAAATAAAATGAAATAAACATCATTGTAAAACCAATACACTTCTGGCTCCACTCAGATTCTAAAAAAATAATGTTGAAGGTTTAGGTAGTAGACCAAGTTGGACAATAGATAGAGATAGTTGGAGGATCGGTCGTAGACGAAATTTTCCTGTAGGGACCGAATAAACTTAAATAAATAAATAATACATATAAGAATGACTCGATTATAATAATACCAATCGGATTACATTTCCCATGATTTCTTCCATATAATGTAATACTAGCTGTCATCAGACGTATCCACTATTCACGGGTGGAGTAGAATGGGTTACTGCAACGCCTACGAGATCAGGTGGCCGCTGCCGCACGCCTATACTAATTTTTGCAGTAGGTACCGTATTACGTATTATATTCTGTCCAGAAAGAGAGCGCACCGTGGTGTGATCGAACCGCCATCGGAACATTGGATTGCTTGGAGAGATAAATCGGAAAAAGTCTTCTAAGTTAAAAGGCAATTTCATTCGACATTCTGTAATGGACAAAATGTTTAAACAAACCTAGGGACGTAGCCAGCTGTTAGGTATAGTAGGTCTGGGCTTTCCGACTTTTCTCTGAAAATTGATACAATTTTAAAATCAAAAATTTGTATTCGTAGTCTTTTCTATTCAAACATTTATATTATTTTATCTGACCTACTCAGAAAAATATTTCTAGCTACGACTACGCCTCTGGACAAACCAAATATGTTAATAAATTATAAACACTAAAGTAGACAAACAGATTCACCGTGTAGGTTAGAAACTGCTGAAACAGTTGATCAACTAATAAAAATATATTTACAAGTACAAAATTAGTTGGTATAAGTTTAAAAGCAAACGAATTTATCCACGATACAAAAAGCTTCAGTTTTATGTTTACATTGAATGTTTTATATAATTACTACAAAGTTTTACACAATCTTTTAAAGGGATTAGAAGAGCGTTTTCATAAACAAACACTTTCACTTATAAGTATAACAGGACGTTTATTACAAATCATGCTGAATAAACAAGACTTAACTTTACTTTCCAATGTGTTTAACATAACTAGTAGCTGATCCCGCTTCACCCGTGCACAATATCGAATGAAAATATACAAAACCGTTATCGAAAAACAATCGTCTGCATTATGATCATTTATCATACGTGAGCAGTTTATCAGTGACATATTGGCTGCTCAATTAATATACGATTTACCTAATGCAGTCTTTGCAGTTTTGCAGGACTGAGCAATTTGTCAAAAACGAATTCTAATATATTCTGCCTTCGACCTTTGCGGAAAGTACTATTGGCGAGAGAGAGATTGTAACACATTAAAAAACTGCATCACTTTCTTATAACACGTATAGTAGATAACTATGTATTATGCGAATGATATACACGGTGTATTATCAATTTTGCCATATTACCATTATTACCATATTATCGGCGTTTTATTACAGAGTGATTAAAATAGTATAGTATTTTTGGAATCAAGGAGGATTTCTGTTTTTTAGTTCTTTTATTGCGGTAATGCGGTTACACAAAATACAACCGAATCTTGCATAAAAATCGTATTTATGACCCACTAAAATATTTCCATAGTATTTACGAACACACACACACACATATATATATATATATATATAAATTGTAAATAATAATTATGAAAAATAAAAAAAAAAAAAAAACCGAAAAACCCGTTTTTGTCAAATATCCCGAATCCTCGTATATGCACGCGTTTAGTTTACGATTGTTGTATGAATAATATACCAGACGGACACGAAATAATTATTTATAAAAAAAAACGTTCGCGTGCTACGATACGGTATCAACGAGTATACCTATATTTATTATGCCGGCGGCGATTGGTGGGGTCTGGTAACGTTCCCGATGAAATAATATTACGCGTTTTGGCGAATAAAAAGACGACACTAATGCACAGTGGGAATCGGATTGCTACTGTCCGAGTGATTTATACGTATTTGGAAAAGAAATGAGTTGTTATAATACGAATATTAGGTACTAATAACTTATATTCAAAACGGGCGGTGAGCCATCATTTAATTTTTTTTTTTATACACTTCAAATATCAACGAGTTTTTACAATCCGTGCATCTCTGTCACTCACGCGTCTCGTGTCTCTATAATATTCTTAATCCAAACTACTAAAAACGCGATTATGTAAAGAGAAAAATCAAAATAATATTATACACTTATCATAATCATGTATTATAGATTATTAGTTTTACTGTATGACGTGTGTTTATTTTTTCTGCCCATGAATAAAATTTCTACCAGAATTCTTCCTCCGAATTTTATCTGATCCGAATAGTGGTTTTTTTTTTTTTTTTTGATTTTTCTTATAATTTTATTAATAATTATGAAAAATTCGGGAAAAAACGTAAAAAGTTTACGCTATAACGGGAACCCGTTATTTTTGACTTGTTTGTAGTTTAGTTAAAAATATTCGTTGAGGCTTTTAAAATGTTTTTCGAATTTTTATATTAGCCCTTTCTAGATGTGGTCAAATGTTCAAATCATTCTGGCGATTTTCGAGTAATTAACAGAACTCTGCTCAGAAAAGTTTTTCATTAACAATGATTTATTGTTGAGCAAAATCATAAATTATATTATTAAATGTATTCTATACTTTTCTAACTTTTCACTCATAACCATCAGCCACTGATTAATTGAATTAACTGAAAATTAACTGAATTAAACAGTTTAATTAATCTTAATTTTTTAACGATATAGCATTATACAATTTCAAATTTCTGTCAAAGCGACTGTGCCAAGTTATTGACTTTGAAGGGGGGAGGGACTTTTTTAAAAGTATATAATGTATTCAAGAGAGAATCATAATATTTAATATAATAAATTAATAATATCATATCGTAGTTACAATATGACCAAATGGTTCAATTAATTGTAACTAACTAGTATGTATTAATTTAAAATTCTTTTTTAATACGCCAGGTAGTTCAATGGCTGTGTTTTTTCTTTTCAAAGTTTTGAGCATTTTTATGGAGTGAAATATTATTCACTATGTTCACAGCTCGGAAAATAGAGGAAGCAAAATTCTGTGATTTTTACAATTTCCAATAAAATTTGACTTTAACAAAAATAAATACCTAACGGTCAACTTTTTTTTTTTTACCATTATAAGTGTAATCTACGGTGAAAAAATTGTTAAATATTTTTGAGAAGCCAAATTATGAGCTACATAAAACCAAATATAAGACTAAAAGAATTCGAAAACGTCAAATAGTTATAAATAACTGTTTAAAAAATGCTTTGAAAACTGTACCACGTCGAATAAGTATTAATATAGGTATTAGATGAAAATGTTAGGTTTCTTCGATTATCTATAATCGAATTATAAAAAAAAAAATAAAACAACAACAGTAGACGTTATAACGTAAATTTTCCGGTTTTTCTATTGGATTTTGTTATTTAATAATTTATTTATATACAAAACTACTACAATTATATTGATTATTGGCGTTAATATTTACAATTTTACATAAATAGATGATAATAATTTAATATCACGACTAACCTCGTCTTTAAACCAGATAGGTCTATATTATATATCTATTATATATTTATCTACCTATGTTTACCACAATATTGCAATTATTATTTTTTTATTACCTTTATAATATAATAATATTATTATTGAAGTCTAGCTATTTTAAACAGTCGTTTGTATAGTCTGCATAGTCGACTAAAAAGTATAAAATATTTTTACATCTTCACAATACTTCACCATCAATAATTATTTAATTTGTAAGTGTACCTATACCATATTAAAATAATGGGTTTTAAAAATAATAAAATAATAATATTTTAAAATATCTATAGAAAGAAGGCCCAGATGGTGTGAAATTATTACTAGTAGATATTGTTGGTTATCGTATCGGAAAGAAAAAACAATGTATTTAGAATAATGGAATGTGACATGGGATGGTCTTTTTAGGCCTGAAAACCAGAGAAGGAGAAGAAGAATATAGCTATATGTGTAAATACACTTGTATTTCCGCAGTAATAATTTCTCGAATTTTGAATTTTGTCCTATTTATCGTAGATGTTTTGAAATTATTATATCACTTACTAACAGGGAAAAAATTGTATAACACCTTACTTGCCTAACTACAACAGTGGCTATCCATTAGCTAGACCAGATTCAGGACTTTAGGCTACCTAGGCTATAGCCTAAAAGCACTACTATTTTAGGGATTGCTGCACCGTGATCGGTAGAACTTTTAATTTTTTTAAAAATGCGAATATAATTTACCATATACTAGAAAAAAAAAAAATTCAGTTGTCAAAATTCAAATTTAGTTGTTAAAAATATTGTTAAACATAAATACTGATATTAAATAATGTTTATTTTTGTAAATTATAGTTGTTCGCTGTAGTCAAATTATAAAAATAGCCCGAAATTAGCCTAATATCGCTCAAATATTTGATAAGTAAATGGACGATAACATTTTACATTATATTATATTGTATGATAATATGATTACGTATTTATAATATTTTCAATATGCTCCCTGTAGAAGATCAGAATACTCTCACGATACCTCTAACTGTCGTAAGAGACGACAAATGTAATTGCATCAGGACAACAGTGGATGTAAAATTCTGTTAAACAGCATGAGGAGTTCTAAACAAGATTTTGGCAGACTGTCCCATGTCGGATGTATGTGGGGACAAAAGATGACGAAGAAAATCTGGAAGAAGTTAAGAGTAGGCTTGAGGAATAAAGAGTTGCACTTGAGGGATAGAAACTAAGAATAAATAGAAGAAAAACAGAATATGAGTTTGGAGGAACAGGACAAGACAGCTAACGACAATAAAAAGTTATAGGCGAGGTTGAAAGTTTTAAGTACCTATGATCTTTTGTTCAAAAAAACTGTGGCTTTCATGAGTATGTGAAACATAGAATTTTTTGCGATTGGATAATGTAGGAGGAGTGATTTGTTCAGATTGACTTAAAAATACTTAAAAATTAATCTTTTATAAATTTTTATGTAGACATACAAAATTGGTAAATAAATTAGGAGGTGAAGGGTCTATGTTTTAAGAAGTAGGGGCTTGTTTTTTTATTAGCCTAGGGGCACGTTTTAAGTAAATCCGGTGCTGTCCATGAGCCGTATTGATTTTAATTATTTTTCTAACAAAATGTTTTAGGTAATTCAAAGTGAAATTTAGTGTTCAGTAGAACAGAAAACATTTATGCTTTTCAATTACCTACTTGTATTATAAATTAAATATAATATTATACACACACGAGAAGTACTAAAAACCTATACATATCTACCTAAACCTAATACCTAATATAGTATGCACTACTAGGCGATAAAAATTAATATTCATCTTCCTGACGGGTTACTTTATTTTATATAGACACTGTTGCTAATTTATTTACTACAAAATTAAACTTCGTTATTATTAAAAAAAAAAATAATAGCAGTATAAACTTGCAGAACAAAAACATAAAAATAAAAACGATGTCTTAACTATAAACGTGCAAAGTTCATCAATATAATAAATGTAATATTTATATTAAATATATGACAGCAGAAACCATCACGAGAGAATAATAATAATAAAAATAACATTCTCCTCTCGAGTTATGAAATGAATTTCTCTTTGTGCAATTTTTATTTGTTTCTGTATTTTGTTAATAGTTTTTTTTCGAAATATTATAAATTAAAATGTAAGTATTAAACATCAAACGAATTTTGTCACTTGGAAAAGTAAATACCTACGATTGCCAATAAGGAAATGGAAGGTTTCTATTTCAAGTTTTTATTGACCGGTGGAATTTTTCAAAAAACTGTTTACAACGATTTTTCACTTATACTTAGAACGTAAATTGTAACATTAAGGTTGAAATTGGGCTTTAAAAAACAAATAACAAAATTTAAAGTGAGAAATATTTTCGAGGACTATTGTAAAAAAAAAATATCCATACCGAAAAGTTACAGCTATGTAAGTTTTAAATTTTTTAATTAGTTCATTAAACTAATTGGTATTTGTTATTTATTTTATCTTAGATTCTGAGTGGAGTAAAGAAGATAATGGTTTTACAAAGATGCTTTTATTTTTTAAGTGTAGCTTTTTTTTGAAATGAAATCTGTGTGAAGAGGTACTTTGAGGTGGTAATTTTTCGATTTTCTTAAGAGTTTTCTCATCAAATGTGAAAAACCGAAAAAAAAACTGAGGAATAACGGAAAAATGTATGAAATATATTACTAAAATATTACGATTTTTTTTCTGTGCCCCAACTTTTCTACAAGCAATAAAATTTAACTGGGAAGAGAGATATTTTGTGATTTTCCAGAATTTGTATCAACAAATGTGAACAAACAGCAAATATACAAAATGGTTGAAAATGTTATGACCTTCTTTTTACCTGTGAATAACTTTCCTACCAGCAATTTTGCTCCAATTTACAATGATAGCACTTTTTTGAAAAGAAATATGACTGGGAAAATATTTTAGGGAAGACATTTTTTGATTTTTTAGGAGTTTTCCCAACACATGTGAAACCCGGAAAAACACATAAGAAAACCGGGAAAAACATAGGAAAACCGGAAAAATTGGTACAACATTAAACAAATATTATTAAAGAAAATTTATAAAGCCTATTTAATTAT
The DNA here is from genome assembly GCA_902439185.1 of Cinara cedri. Classification (NCBI taxonomy): domain Eukaryota; kingdom Metazoa; phylum Arthropoda; class Insecta; order Hemiptera; family Aphididae; genus Cinara; species Cinara cedri. The sequence continues at coordinate 109,603 of CABPRJ010001944.1, read as the reverse complement.
TTAACTATAATATGACATATATATTGTTGACAAAACATCACTATTAACTGAATTCCGCTCAGAATCGGTTTTTCGTAAGCAACAGTTTATCGTTGCTTCAGATATGTATTATATCATCCATAAAAGTGACTGCACCTGTTTCCATTATTCTAAGACAGTTTTTTTTATTTTATTCGTATGGTCGTATCCAAGTAGTAACAATACAGTAATTAAAAAACATAAGTAAACATTTTAAATAGAAATTTAGATGACAAACGCTATAAAATATATTGTTTAATATAGCTAACAACAAATAATGTAATGTATTAAATAAATAAGTATAGCAAATTTAATCAGTATAAGGATCACACTTTTTTTTCAAATTCAGTTAGCTATCAAACAGCGTTCCCTTCTAATGCATGTAGACTTTGCATACCTCCTGAAAAATTGTGTGTCGAGCATTCTTCGACAAGGTGTTCCATTGTCTGAACCATTCCGTCAGCCTCACATAGTTCTGTATCTGGAACCTGTTAGAATCTTATTATTTGTAATTAAACACTGATTTCAATCTAGACGTCAGATTTAGTTTTTAAGAAACGTTAGCTATAGATAATATAAAGATATATGTCATGCATAAGTAAGACGTGCAGATATAGTTTATAGATGTACCCATTTCCTAAATATTCATAATTTATTGCTTGTAACGATTATAATTGCAATGCAACTTTGTTTCACGTGCACCCAGTTTCTTATAATTGTAAGTTGTAGTCAACTCTTAATAGATGAGTGCGACTGACGTACAATAAATTATTGTCAATTGACCATTAATTGTTCAATACAATTTATTTTCACTCTATCTATAAGTCAGCGCGCAGTTTTTATGGTTACTAGTGATTCTTACAATGTTAAAAACGGAATAAAATACTGGTTAAAACGGTTCGTATGTAAAAGCTTTTCGTCATAATGATTTGCTGCATTTGGATTTAGCACTATCTATTGAAAAATTGCAATGTCCATTAAATCCTCCAACGTATCTACGACGCATATTAGACTTGTTCTAAATAATTAATGAAAACGCACGAACCCATTAATATTTTTCGAGGATTAAATTCCATATCTTTCTTAGGAGCGACATGTAATAATTTAACATGGAGGATTTTGGGTAACTTGATATTTCGTTTCGAATAGGCTGATAAATCATAATAATATAACAACATCGCGAAATAACAATAAAATCAAATACTCGCTATTGTAATAATAACGTAAGGGAGGAACCCCTCGATTTTTTTTTGTAATGGAAAATAAAATATACACGTCGAGCAAGAAAGGCGAAGGGGTTACTGCACTTCAGTATATTCCGACATGGTGGGTACCTATTGTATTAATAGTCGAATCCCTAGAGTAATCTCTAATGACAACTCGACGCATTAATTTTTTATTATTTTTTTTTTTTGGACGCTAGCCAACCGTTTCCTCGACCTTGGGTCCCGCTGGAATATTATATTATTCTTTTATTATTATTATTATTGTTATACTTCATACGCAATATTACTATTATTTTATTATAAAAAAATGCCCCATAAACCATAGGAAAATTGATATTTTAAAATGTAATTGAAAATTCATCCATAGACTGTCAAATTTTTTAACACATTTCAATAGCACTATAACTGCTGATGTAGTGAAAACTATGATAATTTCAAAAAAGTCAAATCGTCTAAATCAATTTATAGGGCTCGAAGTTAAACTGTGATTTTATTTTTTAAATTATAATTATACAAGAATAACAATACAATATGATTAAAATATTTAAAATGTTCTCGAATAATAATAATTATACTGTACCATTAAATTATAAACGAATTAAAGAATATGTACCACATCCGCCAACACCACTCGAAATATAGATTCTTATTTTTTATTTTATAATATTATCTATTAATTGCTCACCAAATTCAAGAGTTGTTTCAGACAGAACATTTTGTTTAGCTGGTGCATGAGAAGAAGTTTTTGGGACACAAAAATGTGAAAAAAAAGTTGGGTATATTTTATTATAAGTATTTGACTAAATATACAGTGCGTCCTACCATGTTCGACGGATTTTTCTAGCGCTGATAACATTCATTTTTTTTACCGATTTTTTTTCTATCGCTGTCTTCGAAGAGGACATCGATTTGAAAAAAAATTTATTTTTTATTTTCATCCTTTAAACACACACACACACACACACACACAAAAAATTACTTTATTTATTTTATAATATTTTTAAATTAGCCATTTTTTAAAAAATATTATTAAATTATTTCAATGTATCATATATTCATATCCAATTAATAGTTTCTTAATTATTTATAATTAAAACATTTTACTTTTTAATTTCTAAAAAACAGACGTGATAACAATTAATATTCAATATAAGGTAAAGAATTGCCGTGCTGATTGATTATCGTATAACGTGTAATTTTATTGAATATTAATTGTTTTCACGCTTAATTAAAATGGCTATAACTAAGGTTATAAATTCTTCATTGGATATGAATGTGTGATATATTAAAATTGTTTCAATAATATTTTTGATAAAATGGCTATTTTGAAAAATGTTTAAAGTGAATAAATAAAGTTATTTGTTTTTTTTCTTTAAGGGAAAAAATTAATTTTCTTCAAATCATGTCCTTCTCGAAGACAAACCGTTTGACCAAAAAAATCGAAAAAAATTAAATATTAACAGCGCTAAAAAAATCCGTTGAGCAAGGTGAGACATACTGTATATTATAGTGTACATAGTACACTAATTAAACTGTAATCACATGTAAACTGCATACAGATTCACTGGTAATACAACTTAGCTTTCAGCATAACGCCAATCTAACCCATCCATATCGGCTATTATCTTTTTTTTTGCATCGAGTGATATACTTCGACCATTTTAATTTAGGAGGAGTATAATAAGATTGCATTAATTCGAATATACCCATTGTACGGGGTATGACGATACGTTTTGATACAGTACAGAATATTACTATTATTTTTTTAATCATACAACTCTAACGGTAAATCAAGAATTTTAAATTTCCGGTTTCGGACACGCATGTCGTTTTCCTGACACTTCCGTACACATTATATGCAGTGCATTATATTCGTGTTGTCGGGATTTATGTATTTTTTTTTTAGATTTTCTACAAAAAATCTTGTTACAATCAAAAAATTACCTTTTTTGTTGTATTTTGGATTAAGTTGGTATATCAAGATTATTTTTTATTTTACAAGCGATTTTTTAATAACTGGAAAAAAACCGAAAAAACCTATATTGTAGTAATTTTTTTCTTTATAAGCACTCGATTTATAAGCACACAAATTTGGACGATAATCGTAAATATCACGTCATTTCAAAATATATGTTTACCCGAACTTCACTCGAATCGGGTTTCGTTAGCAATGTTTTATCATTGCGTATAGATAATAGAACTCAAAGTATTCTACCTTCTCAACTACTCACCTACAAAAGTAACAACTTTTTGTCTAAGAAAATACTGTTTAGATTAGTAAATATGTTCCCATTTTTACATGCCGTACATTTAAAGATACTGGTTTTTTTTTTTCAGATGGTATACTTTATTAGAAAACAATTTCTAGATTCATCAAAATATATTCTATAAGATTTAAATGACTGACAACGAATATCAATACATCGGTTTTATTTTTGTTGATTTCTGAATTACTTTGGCCGCAAGAGAAGAAATACGACTAATATTACTAAAACTATTCCGCTCAGTATAGTTTTTTGATTGCAACGGTTTATCGTAGATTTCAGTGTTAAATAAATTGAACTGCTCTATGATACTCTATATATTATATTTTAAATTTGTCACCTACTATCGTTGCCTACCCATGGTGTGTAGTACTTCCAGCATTTGTTAATGGTTGTTATTTATATTTGATCATGATTTTATTATAGTTCAATATATTATGTATATTAATAATAATTATTAGATTTCGGTTATCAGTGTTTGACATCGTATGCAAATTCATTTTAATTAAAAAGTTTCCGTATACGCGCTATGCAAGAGCTCATGCAGAGCCATGACAGCGAAATTAAGTGAGTTGACGTTTAGGCGCACAAATGACGGAATTGTAATAACATTAGTTGGTTGTTTAAACCAAAACAAAATAAGACGAAATAAATGTTAATTCGCTATAAGCCTCTAAAATAAAACGTTGGCTGTGTGACGCATCACGGAAGCCCTGCAATAAAACAACCGTATCTTGTCCACGCGAATGAATTATTTATCAATTTATCAATAATTTATTTAACCATTTAAATATCCAGTTAAACAATTTTTCCAAATTTAAATCAAATTTTGAGGTTTATTTTATGGTTGAAAATTATTTATTCACACAATCGAATTATAGAATATTTCTAAATAACTATAAATAACGCGAAAAAGACCATAGGCTCATAATATATTGAAAGTTATGTTATGTCCAGGTAATACTAACACACGGAGTGTCCTACAGTATTATCTTTGTGCTAATAATTCTGTCAATATTCATTTTATTTTTCAATCGGGTTTTGTGCGAAGCGTACATATACATAGAGACAAATTAAATTTTTATTTTCATCCACCAATCACTCAAAAAAAAAACTTTTTATCTATCCACTTTTTAAAATGTTCAAAATAGCCATTTTGTACAATATATTTTACTTATATTTCAATATAATATGTATATTTTATAAAATAGTTGCCATTTTGAAAATTTTGAAAAGATTTAAAACAAAAAGTAATTTTCTTCGATAATTAAGGAATGAAAATCAAAATGTAATTTTTGTCTACATAATATGTGCTCCCTTCTCGTACAACAACCGATTGAACAAAAAAAATGAATATTGACAGAATTATTAGCACAAAGATAATACTGTAGGACACTCTGGTATTATAATTAATCTTTGAGAGTTGCACATCTTTAAACGCGTGCCGTATAGATTTTGTTTGAAACCGGAGTACGTATCGCGGCATTATCGCGTATTATTAAATTATTTAAAATCGTATTGGTAATCTATTTTTTATAGGAAAATGTTTCAAATAAAGGGTGAAAAAAAACCGTATCTTTTAAGGCACAATGCACGTGTCACGGTGTGTAAAAGTTTCGATGGTTTTTCACTAATTGAAAAAAACGGTCACACAGACATAAAACAAATTTTTACCGATTTCGAAAACTGTTTATTCGATTCAAAAGACCAAGAAGTTCTCGTTCAACAGCCGCTGATAGCCGATACGATTGAAATAAATAAATAATTATATGACGTTATAATATGTGGTCGACGTGTACTATTACATTATTATATTACATTATAATAATTGTCGACGGTGGTGGTGAGTTGGATTGACACACGAAGTAATAAAGCGGTAGATAGTAAGCCGTGTACAGGATTTTATTTTATTTTTTTTCATTTTTTTTTAGACACCGCAAAAGTGACCGCTTTTTCTGCTGCATTTCACTTTCCTCTATTATCTTGTGTTAATATATATATATATATATATAAATGCGTGTAATATTATATTTCCCGACAGGACTATAAATCAGATGCAGCGGCTGTGGCTGTACATTTAATATGCCTACGCTCGTATAATACATAAATATTACCTCTTAAGTTTAACACACAGATAATGACTGCAGGGTAATATATACATATATGTATAATATGTATACACAGTGTGTCCCACCGTGTTCAACGGATTTTTCCGGCGCTGTTAATATTAAATTTTTTTCGATTCTTTTTGTTTTCAATCGGTTTGTCTTCGAGGCGGACATCGATTAAGAGAAAAATTAGATTTTTATTTTCATCCTCTAAATAAAGCGAAAATATAATAATAATATATTTATTTATTCACTTTAGAAAATGTACAAAATATCCATTTTGTAAACAATATTATTCTTAAAATTTTAATGTATCATACATTCATATCCAATTTATTGTTTTGTAATTATAGCCGTTTTAATTTCTAGAAAATATGCGTGAAAACAATTCAATATTCAATAAAATAACACGTAATGTAAAAATAAATCACAATAAGCACGGTCATTTTTTACCTTCTGTTTAATATTAATTGTTTTCAAAAGTTTATAAGATATAGAGGAGAATTTAATGTATTTTTTGAATGCAACGATTAATCATTGCTAACGAAATGCGATTCTGAGCAGAATTCAGTTATACATGTTTTAAAATTCCAAATTTTGACATTAAAATTCGATATAAAAAAAAAAAATTCTACATTAAACTCAACTGTTTTTTTTTTTTTACCATAAACTAGAACTTATAGAAAACTTACTATTCAATTTTCAGGCATTTCTGTTTGATTAAACAATTTTATCTATAGAGTGTCTACCGAATAAATATTACGTGAAAAATTTGCAAAATTAAATGTCTATAAATACCTCAAAAATAGCTCAAATATTTTGAAAATTTGATCACAAATATAAGGTTTCTGTCTAAGTTTTAAGTCTCTGTGAACATATAAAAAAACATACTGAATTACAACAAAAAAAAAAAATTGAAAATTATAAAGCATTATTTTGGAAAATTTGTACGCATTTGCCAGTTTTTCTCAGTTATTTTAAAAAACTGCTTCTAAATAAAACTTCTCCTTATAAAATTGAAAAAATAACTTCTTAAAATATTACTACGGAAAAATTTCATTATAGATCAGGTGTTACACTTTGAAATCGGAGTAAGATTTCTAGTAGATTTGTGTACAAAGTATAAAGAAAAGAATAATAAATAAATAAATATTATTGTAAAACCGATACATTCCTGGCAGAATCAAATATCGTTTTTGAATGGAGCTCGTTTAATTGCAGTCAGAAAACAATACCTTTGCTGCATTTTAGTAACCGAGGGTACTCGGAGAAAAAAAAAATTAAAATTCGAATGTAAACCTCAGAGAAGAGATAGAGTATTGAAACTGTGCACAAATTTGGCTTCAAAACCGCCATCTATAATATTATTACGTTCAACACAATGTCCGTCCTTCCGTATGTACTTTATGTCTCGAACGATTGCAAATTTTGAAATGCGGTTTTCACTACACGGTTCGTTAGACTATTAAGACGGCTCCTGTTTATTTAAAAAAGTGCTGAACTACTGTTGTATTATAGTATGTACATAATTAACGATTTGTTTGTTATGACGGTTAAAAAACCACATAACAACAAATAATAAATGTAAAATTCTTCATTATTAATTGTCAGTTCGTTATGTATGTTTCTGTATTTATAAATGTATTTGCACAAAGGACATAGCCCGTATTAATTAATAAATAAACATATAATATCATAACTTATGATATTATGTAGGGCTCGGAAGTTATAGGAGTTACATATTTTTCTGTATGCACTGGATTTATAGTAGAGAGCAAGCAAACTAGAAAATTAGAAAACTAGAAAAAAAAAAATGTTCTTTTTTCTTTTTTTACCAATGTATTTTAAATAATATTGAACATAAAACTCAATATTAATTAACGTAGTTATTTATCGTAATTTCTTATCGTCTCAGTCCCCTATAAATTTAACGGTGCGATTTGCATTTAATCTTTATATTTTTTGCGCATATTCATAATGACACTATATGTTTTCGAACAGTAAACTCGGAAAAACTGTTTGCAAATGTATTACACATTTTACAATTTGTTCGTGTATATTTGGCGTTTTTTACTTCTTATGACTTCCGAGCCCTAATCATATATAAGTCGCATACATGTACACCCGGAAAATATGCATAACTGTGCGTCATTTCTAAAACAAACGAGTACACGGTCTCGGTATTATAGTCGGCTGGTGCTCGGGCATTTAACTCGTCGCGTCGGGAGCTCACCAACGCTACCGCCAAATACTACGACACGGCGGCACTCCGGTCCGCATCGGTTGGTTTTACGCCGCTTTTGAACCGCCGAGCAAAATTATTGTACCCCGAGCTCCGTCCGCGGTACGGATATTATTATTAACATGTCGCGGCGCACACCGGTTCGCGATAGGTAAAATAATCATCCTGTACATTATCCCGTGTGGCGCGGGCTCGTTCCGTAATTTTATTACGGCGCGGCGTCCGACAATATAATAATATACACACCGTCCTCGTCGTCGTCGTCGTCGTCGTCGTGGTCGTGGTCGTCGTCGAGGTGGCGGCGGCGGCGGACGCGATGCGCGCATTGCACACGATGACTGTCCGATTTTCGGGCGGTACACGCATAATACGTATATCCTCTCGCCGCGCAATAATATCAAAGTATCTATAATAATAATAATAATAATAACGACAATAATAATGATAATGTTATTATTTTATACACACACACACACACACACACACACACACATATATATATATGGCGTATACGCCACGCCGTTGTGGGAACTATAGTGTATAGTCGTCGTTTGTTTTTTCATTTTTATTCCGTCCGTTTCTATCCGCGATATATTCATTATACCGCGGGACGGCCGGGGTTTGGCGCGCGCATAATATAAAACGAGCCGATGTCTCTATAATATGAATTTTTTTTTTTTTTTTCCACGTCTCTCGGCTCTCGGCTCTCTCTCGGCTCTCTCTCTCTCACTCTTTCTCTCTCTCTCTCGCTCACTCCCTCTCACTCCCCGTCCATTAAGTGCCGCGGCCCGCCACGACGACAACGACGACGATCACCACCGCCGCCACTGCCGCCGTTACATTATATCGTTGCGTTTCCGATTCGTAATTCACGCGGATTCCACGCGTATCGTTGTATTATTAGGTATCGCGTCTGTGGCCCCGAATACAGAGCGCACCGTTTATCGCGTACCGGACCGGTGATTTTTCTTCGGCGGGTTTTCGTTGGATTTGATTTCTGTGTGGTTTTTTTTCCTGTTCTTTACGGGATCGTTATTAGGACTTTGTTTTTTTTTTCGATTTTCTCACCCCTATCCTTAAACCAGCATCAGTATGTATACTTTTGACCTCCCTTTCTCGCCGTTTAAACACAGATTCGAAACAGAACGTATTTTTCTAAACATGTCGATATGTACTACAAAATTAACACCCGTCGGATTTACCGTTCATGAACTATAACAGTTCAATATTCAGATCGAATCTGTATTTAAAAGAGAAGAGCGGGTGCTATTTTAAAATCCAAAGTGCAATCGTTTCAGGCAGTAGGCGTACAAAATTTAAAATAGTGTCAATAATTAAAAAAAAAAAAAAAAAAAACCAAAATCAAATTCTTTCAAAACCTTCCGCGAAAATCACGGGTTCATGATAATTGGACCACTCTGTATAATATACGTATCCTATAAGATTCCATCGTCTCAGCGAACATTAGAAACGGAAAATATTATAGTTACAGTTGTGCAGTTGTCGGGTAATAACAATATTATTACTATCGTGTGCGCTTTCTATCACACTATCGCACGTGTAATTATATTATTATATTAGGTTAGGTACTTATAATACTATTATATCTGAGCGAGTGACTCTACAGACACCGCAGAACGGTGTGAAATAAATATTATTAAAGTATTAGGCATCGGGTGTGGACGCACGGCGGCGCCATCGGTGAGATATTGCTGTAATATTGTCCGAGGCTCGGCATTTGACAGCAATCTAAATTGCATCGTAGTAATTTAGCTGAATTATCCGGTATATTTCCCGGTAATGGCGTATTTAGGATTTTTCCAAGGAATGAGATATTGGATTTTGAAATATTTTGTTAAATAATGTGCACCTAGGCTATCTGAAGCAGAAAAAAAAAAAAAGATCCGATTTTACATTTATATATTTTGTATAAGTATTTTATAATTCAATGTGCCCTAATATTAACATTAATACATTATAGTTATTACTACTCTAAAAATAAGGAAAGTCTTCTCCTCTCAACCTAACTTAATCTTCTTTACATTAATGTGGTTCGGATGGGTTTCGTTTTTAATAAGGAAATTTATCTATAGTTTAGGGTTTTTTTTGTGATTCATTAACTTGATACCTACCAACAATTAAATTTTTGATTTTTCAGACTAATAAGTAAATAAATTCGATTTTGAAAAATAGCTATTCGAATAAATAATAGTTTTAAAAAAATGTCGAGGGGGGAAATTTATCTCCTGATCTTCTGATCTTTCCTGATCTTTAATACGCCACTGTTTCCCGGACTCAATCGTTTCAAAAATAGAAATAACCACGGTCGTCGCACATGTCTTTGCGTCTGCTTCTAAAATAGTATAAATCTGAACGATATACAAAATAATATGAATTCAGCTCTTAAAATTGGGCAAAATATAAACACGGACCTTTTTGATTAGAAAAGTTGGCGATTTTTTTAATTCCAACATTTTACACTGATAATATTGCTATAAGGAATCGTTTTTCTAGTTGTTTATTATTATATTTGTGGATGTCTGGTATGCATATGCATGTATAGTTTTCTCATACATGCGTTTATTGATATTATATTTAGTAGGTTTAATACGTTGTGAAAAATGCTGCTTAATATCGTACGAGTATGCTAAATTCCAGGTTTTCTATATAATTTAAAATTGTATTGATAATTGGGTTAACTACGTATAATAATATTACGATGCAATCACCTACTGCAGTTAGAATGCATACTTTTAGTTAGGTATATACCTACTTGTAATATGTTAGTTTTATATTGCGTTTAAATTTTATCGATAAACAAATAGTTATAAAAACTGTAATTTTTTTTTTTAATGGATACATCAACCTGTGGTTTTAGTTGTAAATATTATATACCTATAGTGTATACGGGACGAAACGTGTATAACTTGTGTATAACGTGTACACTAGCCACTTACACATGTAAATTAAGTATTGCTACAAAAGAATTTAAAAGTCGGATGACTCCAAATATACAGAGTGATTTATTTTATCATGAACCCGAAATTTTCTCGGAGGATTTTAAGTGAATTTGATCTCTGTTTTTTTTTTTTTTTTTTTGATCATTATGAAATCTGCTAAGTTTTATTTTAAAACCATTTTTGATTTTTTACCCCTACTTCTTACACCTTAAATAAGTGTATAGTTTTGTTTTCAAATAGGAACCCCTCCTTCCTTTTGAACACAGTTTTAAATAGAGAATATATTTCTAGAAATGTTGATTTGTATAACAATAATATCAGATTTCTAGAAATATATTTTCTATTCAAAGCTGTGTTTAAAAGCGGGGAGTGGTTCCTATTTGAAAAACAAAATTATATATACACTTATTTAAATTTTAAGGTAGAATAGTGAATAGGAATAAAAATTGAAAATGGTTTTAAAATAAAGCTTAACCGATTTCACGTAGTGATTAAAATAAACAGAAATCAAATTCACTTTAAATCCTCCAAAAAAATTGCTAGTTCATGATAAAAAAAATCCTCTTGTATTTAATGATTCTCCCTTAAATAAAACCAGGATACCAAATAATTATGTTTTTGCATTTGCCGAATCACAGATAAGGTCAAAAAATATGGTATCGATAAAGTGCTGTAGTGTACACCTAAACTCACCTAACGCGTTGAGTGTTGAGTGGAAAATATTGATGGTATAATATAATTCAAATGTATAAAAACACCTACGTAAAATAGAATATCTTTTCATCTGTCAGGCTGCCAGGGTCTATAAAATGGAAATTTACAAGTGATTGTGATGAGTGTCGAGATGTCCAATGTAACCCAGATATAACATTAGCGTCTTGTACATCGGGTGTCTTTTTAAGTTGGACATTTATATCCAATTAATTATAACGACTTTGATGTATAAAAAATAAGTGTGAAAACAATTAATATTCAATAGAAGATAAGGAATCGCGTAACTTGTTATTCTATTGAAAACTAATTATTTCGCACCAATTTATTCTAGAAATTAAAACGGCTTTTACTGAGAAACTATTCAATCATAACATATATAGCAAAGTTCACAATTCGGATCATCAGCTTTTTTGCATAGCTGGTTACGAAAATCACTTAACATTAAGTAGGCAACCAGATTACTGAAACTTAAAGTTTGTTATACAGTATTTATACAATTAATAACTGAAAAGACCCCATATCTTCGTACCTTCATGACTTGCGTTTTAAATTCTGAGAGAAGCGAAGATAACGTGTTGGTTTAACAATGATGTTTATGTTTTTTTTTTTTTTTGTGTGTGTTAACACTTTTTTTTATCAGAAAGCTTTTTCGATGTATATGATGTAGACCCTTTTATGAAAGGAAATTTTCTTGGGGTGGTACTATAAGAAGATCAAAAATTCTTGAGGGGGGGGGAATGTCCCTGTTTCCCCCCTCAGGTACACCGCTGGGCCCACCCATCGTGCGAAGTATGTCAGTCTTTTTTATTTTCATGAAGAAACTGACATACTCGTAATATGCGTGAATAGCCAAATATTTAGGGGGGTCAACATCTCATAATATTGTTTATATATATTTAATGTTTACTTGATTAGCCCCGACCCCCTATTTGTGCCTATGGGAACCACGCGAATGACCCTTTGTACTCGCGTGTATAGGTGGCATTTATTTTCGTGCGGCGGTTTGGCCTCGTTTATCGCCGCGCTTATTAGGTAACCGATGTAACAATATTACGCGTTTAATGTTATAAATTATTACATATTATCATATTTATGATATTCTTATTATTTAATCGTGGTAATACACTCAGTTTCTATTTTACAAACATATTTTTTTAAATATCGCATTGTACACACGCACACATTTTACATGCGCATTTACACTTGATAATGATATTGCTGTGTTTGTATGAGTGGCGCGTACAAGTTTTATCCGTTTGACAATAATTATTGTACCTACTTCTACTATTCAGTAATTTTTCACGGAACTGTAAATCCGGATTATATTGAAATAAAAAAAAAAAAAAAAAAATGCAACAACCAGTTGCAAAACGTAATCGAAATTTATCTTCGCAGAGAAATCGACTCTAGTTATAATAATAAATTAAATGATTTATGTGTGTTAGTGCTTGTATGAATATGAATAAAATTATTGTTATAGTTACATATATACCTACAGATCACGAGTTAACAATGATATGTACCCGGTTTTTTTTAATCCCTTGACGGAATATCACAATGAACCGATTTGAATTTCCAACGGCGTACCCTCAACACAAGAGATCAACATATACATAAATTTACCGAGATTCCAGAACATATAAAATCAAATACGTTCAGTGAATTACAATAATAATCGGTGGAAGACGTAAGCGCCAAAATGTGATAAAAAAAAAAAAAAGATCGTATAGTACAAAACCGCGCCAAAATCCTAGGTACCTGCAGTGTTAATAGATATATTATATTATAATAGGTGTATTTATTAACCGTGTCCGTGGTGGTATTAAATTTAGAACTATATTATCGTTCCAAAAAACTCCAAACGTTTAATCTTAATCGACAAATTGATTATTTGATATTTTTAAAGAACGAAAAAAAAATCAATCAATTTATTAAAATTGTATTTATTTTTATATGTACTTTATCGATTGTTGACAAATTTAAATATTTTTAAATACCTACTTATATAAAATATATACAATATTAATTTTAGCGCAAATTATGTGTCAGTTTTGCACCTTTGGCGCTTATGTCATACTTACAGTCAAAACGATATTGTTCGAATTATTATTACCGGCTTGCATTACAATAAGATCGAGATTATAATACCTATCCATAAACTTTTGATAAGACAATAACGATAATTATATTATAAATTATATTACCTACAACTAAAAAAGTGAAAACTCGTTCAATATTTTTAAATCACATTCCGTCGTTTTTTGGAACATAATAATATATCGGCTCGATACAACTATTTGTATTATTATTATTATTTTCGAAGTCGGGTATCCGATCGTTTCATTGAACAATATCATTTAAAATTTACTATAATTAATAACGTAAATAATCAAACTGTTTAGCGGCATAATGCACATTAAGAGGACAGTGACATTTGTGCGGCCTCCGTTTACCTTACGGGCAGTATAATAGCAAAAATGTGTTTCCGTATACTTCCAATAGTGCTCAGGATCTAATAGACCCGAAACGAAAATTATTTCATCAAATTAAAGACGACAAAATGTACTACATATGTGTTTTCAAATGATGATTTTCGATATGGGTATTCTTACTTAAATGTAAAATGAATATATACGAGTATATTTGATAATAGAAAATTGTGTAACGAATGGAAAATCGAAAAATCTCTATGACCATTAAAATGCCGAGTACTATCGTAATAGTGTATAATATGTGTATACGAAAATACATTTTTGTCACATTATTGTAATATACCCGTGTCTGCTGCAGTAGACCGAGACGGCAAAAAATGGTACTGCTCGACGCCCTCTTAACACCGCCTGCAATATTAACACGAACACGAATATGCAATATTATCGTATATTGTATGAATATATTATAATCGCAAACAATAATATTATTAATATTGGTGTTATTATCGAGACGTGCAGGACAATAATTTTAAACAACCGAGTAATACGTCCGTATAGGACGTATACGGACGCGATGACAATAAGTGTTATTTGCACTTATGGAACATTATAATAATATACATATATACGACGAGAATATTATTAATATAGGTATTATTATCGAGACGTGCGTGGCAATAATTTTAAACAACCAAGTAATACGTCCTATACGCGCGTATACGAACGCGATGACAATAAGTGTTATTTGCACTTATAGAACATTGTAATAATATAATATATATGTCGTAGGCCATATGGAAAATTGGTCTTTTTGAAAAAAAACTAGGCTCTTTGCAAAAGGGTAGCCCGTTAGCGAACTACTTGTTATTTTTCCAAACGGCCAGCTATTTTTTAGGTTTACTGCAGACTGGTTGCAGTTAGGCCTTTTAAGAACTGCAATTATTATATAGCAATTTTATTGGTATGAAGTAATGTTGTTTATAATATAAATAAATATTAATTTATATTTACATACATAACAACTGGCTATTTTAAGGATTTAGACGAATAGATGTGTCTGTCGGAAAAATAATGCATTGTGCGGGTCAAAATGCCGCGAACAAAACAACATATAATATGTAAATATAAATACTAAAAAAACTAAATAAATATAAAAGGTAGAGTTGATATATTATAATTAATTTTTCCTTTTTTTTTTTTTTTTGGTACAAATAATAAATTACAATAAAATTGCTATATAATAATTATAGTTTCTAACTGTTAAAAACCCTGTCTGCAATAAGCCTGAAAAACAGCTGGCCGTTTGGAAAACTAATAAGTAGTTCGAAAACGAGCTAACCCTTTGTAAAGAGCTTAGTCATTTTACAAAAAAGACTAATTTTTCACGTGGCCTATGACATATATATATACGATGAGAACATTGTTTAACATAATATTTTACGTCCCGTGGTGTTTTTTTTTTTTTTTTTTTAGATAATATACGCAAGTCGATTCACGAATCGCGAGTATATGTTTATTGCTTTTCGTTTACATACTCGTATTTATAATATTATACGATTTAACGCATTTATACGCATTAACGGGACCCCGGAAATAGACAAATGAATTCGCCGTGAAATATTTGTGAAATCGTATTCATTCGCATATTATAAATACATATAGGTACCTACATACATACATACTTACTATTTAAATTCGATAATTTACCGAATATTCTCGTTTCAATATTGATTAGATTACTGGATTAAATTACAATCATTTATATTAAGGGGATTGCAGTAGCTGAATAAAATATTAGCATTCCCACCGAAAAGATATAGACAAGACCGTAGGGTTTGGGTTTGACCAATTTTAATTTTGAATACGGATTCGGATTGGTTAATAATACATTTACTAGGTTTCGATGGAAACAATTTTAAATATTCAAATCATTGCCTGATAATGAACTTGCTAATTGATCGAAATCAGTTTTAAAAATTTAAATCTGTCGAACTCAATCCTTAACAATGTTTCCAGGTTTTTAGTCCATAAAACGCCATATTCGCGATAAAATTAGCAAAACCCTTTCCCGTTAAATGGGCAATAGATATGTGGAAAAGCCTTTGGTGGTCACGATAAAAAATTATTTTAAAATTTAACGAAATTGAAGAAACTGTGGAAATTTGCGTTTTCAATCCCCTTAAAGGTTTTCCTTACCTTGTATGGTTAATTAGGTACTTATTAATATTACAATCAGCAATACAAAAATCATTAAAACTAATATTTATCACACATAATCAAATTTTTAGTTATGTATCAAAACTATACGACGCATATAAGTACATTAAAAATAACATGGATGGTCATACGGGTGGTATGAGAGGAGTATATCTTTCCATGGCCTCATTTGCTTTTAATATTTATAAATAAATAAAGCTGTCCTAGGATAATGAGGACGGGTGCAGCTACTGTTATAAGTAATTTAATGTATACTGTAAGCAACGATAAACCATGCTAACGAAAACCGATTCTGAGCGGAGTTCAGTTGATGGTGATGCTTTATCAACAAAATATATGTTATACTATGGTACAATAAATAAATAAGCATTGCATATTTTCTTTAAAAATAATTATTCAATGTTCCAATTTTCCATTTTCCGAGTTTTTCCATGTTTTTTTTAGGTTTTTCACATTTGCTGGGAAAAATCTTGTAGAAAATCGAAAAATGACCTATGAACCTCCATCAAGTACTTCCCCAGTCCGATTTCATTTTAGAAAATTTGTTACACTTAAAAATCGGAGCAAGATTTCTGGTAGAAAAGTTGCGCGCAGATAAAAAAAAAAAAAATAATAATAAACATTTTTGTAAAACCATAAGCTTATTCGCTCCACTTAAAATCTCAAATAATATAAATAATATAGTTGTTAAGAATTATCCTTAATCCCTCTCCCGTGCTAAAATAATTTGTCCGCCACTGAAAAATAAAGAAATTAATGTTTAGTGATATTTCCAAAATAGAATTTTTTTATAAGGCGAAGTGTACATTTTTTTTTTAATTTGATTGAATATAATCACTTTTAGATATTTAGTTTGACGATGGCCCAATAATTATTTCAAAATTTTCAATATTATCCCTAAACTCTTTTTCAAATCGTTTCAAAACCGTCCACAAAAAAATTAAAATGATACGTTGGTACCGTATAATATAATAATGATATTATATTATAATATTACCATTGCGGTACGCAGTGGTGTCATTCTCGCAGAGGTTTGTTTTTTATTTTAAAACGGTATTAAACCATTATTGCTAACGAAAGTCGATTCGAAGCGAGTTCGGCTATTCACGTTTTGAAAGCCCATAATATTTAAGATTTTGATCAAAATTAAAATTTATAAAAAAAAAAAATACTACATAGCTTTCGATTTTTTGTTTACCAGTCAAGTGGCGGAGCTAGTGGGTAGGACTGGTAGGCCGGAGCTTAACCACTTTTATTCGAAAATCAACACAATTTTAAAATCAAAAATTTATATTACTATATAATCTTTCCTATTCAAACATATTTATATTATTTTATCTGACATATCCAGAAAAAAATGCCTTGCTATGCCACTCGCAGTGGCGGCTTTCCAATAATCTAAGTGTTGTTTCAGCAACGCATATAAAATTCGCAGTTTGGCGGGTAGGTGAGTGTGTCGGTAACATGATTACCTATACTTTATTGAGCTTAAAACCATGTGACGGGGTTAATTTTTGTCCAGTTTTTATGTTATCTAAGTTTTTACAAAATTTATCACTTCCAATAATAATCTTACGGAGATGGATGGGTGGATCATAGCTATAGGAAATATCCTCAGAAACACATATTTATCGTGAGGATGTAGTCCTGCTAATGCCTAATAATATTATAACGTGTGCGCAATACGCGTATTATGATAATATACAATGGTACCAGCGGGTCCGGGTGGCAGATTCTTCGGTTTTTTCGTATTATTATTATTTGTATTCGTTATAATATTCTCGACCGGTTGACCCACTGCGCTCGGGCCACTCGACAAAAAAAAAAAAATAATAATATTAGGTGTACGATCGGTCGTCGTCGGCAGAAGACCTCGGAAAATTACACACCGTCGTGTCGTCGCCGAGCCGTCGAGACGCTGCTGTGCGTTCCCGTCGCGCGTGCTCCGCGACGTTCGCACGCGCGCTCGCGTTCCGGTCCACCGTCTCAAGCCGGACTGGTTTCCGCGGGAATTTTTTTCGTCATTTTCTTCGTCTTCTTCTTGTTTTTTTTGTTGTTTTCGTGTACGGATTACCACGCGAGCGCTCGTTTGTCGTGCGGTACGGCGCGGGGGAATCCGTGACAGAACCGATAATTTTTACCGTTTATACGAAAAAAAAAAAAAAATAATAAAATAAAATACCTCTCCGGCGGCGTCGCGTAGTGGTACTTATATATTATTATTATTTTTTACGAAAGAAAGGATGACACTATACGATACGAGATCCGCGTCTCGAAAAAAGAAAAAAAACCAGTCGGGCGGAGGCTTTTATAATATTATACTGCACACGAGACAAGCCTAATATTATACATAGTATGCGTGTGTGTGTGTGTGCATATAGGTTTCCGCAGCGCGTAATGGGAATATATAGGTACGCGAAGCGTGACAATGTCCAAAAAAAAAAAAAAATTTAATATTACTATACCCGATCGAAACTGGTTATAATAATAATATGTATTTCGCGTTGGTTTTTATACAAATTTCGTGTATTTTTTTTTATTTTTCGTCGTTTGTCCTCTCCTCCGAGAGACGAGTTTTCGCATAGGTAGGTACTACCTATAGCCGTTACAGCTGGAGTTGTCCGCGTATTATTATTGTTGTACAGTTTAGCGGCGTTAAGGTGACGTAATTTCATCATTATTATTATTATTATTATGATATTATTTTCTTTTCTTCGCGCCCCGGCCGATTTACAGTTACACGTATTACCTATGTATACGCCCGCCGCCGCCGTCGTTTTTTTTTTTTTTTTTTTGCATCAAAGCGCAACGCCCGACTCGAATACGCACGCGGATTTGTCTGGACTCGCGTATACGTGCAGCCACATAGGTATCACGCCCGTAACCCGTATAACATAATAATAATAATAATACATACATACAAACATTATTGTTCGTGTTACGGCGATTAATCACGATTATCGCGGTCCCGTCGATTATTCGTGCGGCCGTACCGCCCGTAATGTATACATTACGGTATTGGACCGCAACGGTAACGCAGCGGTATCCTCGGTACAGTACCCAAACGAGTATCTCGCAATAACAATAATTGTGGTCGCGATACCGCGTTACGCATCATAACGAGCGTCTGGAGACAGAGCCTTTAATCGACGCCTTTTTTTTTTTTTTTTTTTTATCTTATTAAAATCACACTATCTGCACACATAAATCGCTTTATCACGTAATCATAATATTCAATCCGGTCCGTGCATTTAACTTAAACCTATCGATGGTCATTTGCACCGTTCAATATAAAAAAAAAACTATTTATTTTTTTTTTTTTTGATAATTACTTCAAGTCGGATTTAAATTAAGTAGATGTTTAACCGCGACTTATGTGGATACAGTCGA
>CABPRJ010001944.1:0-89789 GCA_902439185.1 Cinara cedri | reverse complement strand
ACCGTTCAATATAAAAAAAAAACTATTTATTTTTTTTTTTTTTGATAATTACTTCAAGTCGGATTTAAATTAAGTAGATGTTTAACCGCGACTTATGTGGATACAGTCGAACTTATCTACAATAATTTTTATTTTTAAAGGAGAATATTAATTGTAGAAGAGAAAAAGGAATTGGCTACTCTAACGTGTTTTTAAAACTAAAATATGATAAGGATACGTACAATAAAAATAACTGGATCGTGTAAAATAGGTAAAAGCTTATATCAGTGGCTGATTTACGGAGAGGGTCTAGACATCCCTCCATCTCCAAACACCGATATAATTTTAATGAAACGTCGACTAAAACAAGAAGCATTTGTTAATAGATACATATAAAATATATACAATTTTTCAGGATCCTTTCCAGAAAATCCGCCACCGACTTATACACACATTATTTTATAGTTTTTAATAATATTCAGATAAAGTATGTAGAAGCAACATATCGTAAACTTGCTGGTCAGGTTAATCGGTATACTTTAATATATATTTTTGTTCTTTTTACAATTTCAGTATATTTGTAAATATATAGACGATTACATTCTAGCCTAACATACTGAGCATTTTATATTGTATTGGTTCATGCACAGGCGCGTGAACAATAATGTGGGTAGGGATTAAACCCCCACCTTCATCGAAAATTTCGTGAAATTTACGGTGAAAGTAGATTTATATAAGTCTCAAATGTGGTCTGGCAATAAAAAAAAAAAAAACCATCAAACCTAACTTTGTGATTGAGTTTTCTGTATAACGTAGAACGTTTTCTTGTTCATAAATATCACTTGCTATAAATTATCACAGCGATTCAAGAATAGAGCCCTGGAATGCATTGAGTGCTTCGTATTGCGATACGGTAATCGATATATCTAGATGTACCGGGTTTATCTAGATACTCAGTTCGCATTGTCTTGGCCAGTAGGTGGCAAAAGAGAACATTTTTCGGTCATTTCCTCCCCTGGCTTTTCGAAAAATCCATTGTAATTTGAAAGCGTGATTGTACGAAACATCTGCGGGAAATAATCCGTTGGGAATTTCGAAAAATGTTTCAAATTAATATAACCACAAAGTTTTTAGGATAATACTACGTGACATTTAACCGGCTTTTGCGAAGTAACGGAATTCTTAAAAAGAAAACAAATATTTCAAAATATTCTAAAAATAGATTCGTTGTATCTTTTGAGATCGACAATGGCTATCAGGACTTCTATATTCTATGTTTTATTAACATAAAAAATAGGTTGGGTGTTTTAAATTTACCGTATCAGTGTTTCTATCACTGTCTTACTCATTTTTACAAGTATGAGAATTCTCCAGCTTTTAATTCCAGTGGTTAACTACAATTGTAAGTTTAGCACGAGATTATCGATTTCTTATGTAAGAATTATTTTTAATTAATAATAATAATCAAATTTAATTAATATTCTGAACACCTTGTTATACTCGAATTTTAAATTATTTTTATTCGACTAAAATAATTTTATCGTCATAAGTATAAAATCTAGAAAATGTCAAATAATTTATGGATCGTTTAAAAATTATTAGAAAAAATGTTATCACGTTTAGAAAAGATTCATGTATGTAAATTCATGAAAATTTCAAGTAGAAATACAATAGCATTTTACCCGAGTCAATATAAAAATGAAAATCGAAAATAATGAAACCGTTACTGTCGTAAACTTTTTCGTTGTTCATACGTTTTTAAAATTATTTGTTTACAAGAAAACTAAAACAAAAACACCTCCACAATGCACTATGATTTCCAGTAGAAAAGTGGTTTACAGGCAGAAAAAAAAAATAGAGTATACAATATAATATTATGTAAAAATGAAACCAATACATGTATTCCTCGATGCTCTCAGATATTTGAAATAACTTAAAATAAATCTGAAATAAATATCAACTGAACTCCGCTTAGAATCGTTTTTTCGTTAGCAATGTCATTGGTTTATAGGTTTATCGTTGCTTACATGTGAACATTAAATTACTTATAGCAGTGGTTGCACTCGACCCCATTATCCTAGGACGTCTTTTTTATTTTTTTTCATACGAAATGTACATTGCAGCTACGCGCTTATAATGTAATATTGTAATAATCTAAAATATAACGTAGACATTTTTTATTCTTCTCAGGCGAAATTACTTTACTGTTTTGATCGTTTATAATATGCTGTACTTTTTAGTTTATTAGCTATTTTGTATAGAATTTAGTATTTTATTCTATTGTTGTTCAATCTCATTCTGTTTACTCGTCATTATTATAACCACCATATGTTTCTGAGTATTCTAATGTATTAATGTGTTAATCATTAATTAATTAATTGTACTTACGACCTCGGGCGTGTATACAAATAAAATAAATATAACAAAAAAAAAAAAAATAAATAAATAAATAAATAAAAATATTACACAGGTAATAATATTATTAGGATTATTTCGAAACTGGAGTCGCGACGAAGACGGTACAATATACAACTAATAATGTACGTGATAGCAATAGTTCACGATTTTTCGTAAAACCGTTCGTTTAGTTTATATTGGACAGGTATAGCGAAAATAGGTAATAATAATAACGGCCGGCGGAAAATGTACTCCGCGGCGCATAATTCGTTACGAGTGGACACGAAGAAATAAAAAAAAAAAAAAACAACAAGCAAATAATCACGTTTTTCTATAAGTACATAATAATATTATTGTTGCGTTTCCCCGGGTAGGTATAATATAATATAGCCTTGCGCGCGTTTGTTATTTCGACGCGATCGTTCGACGAGATACTATAATAATATTATACAATACGTATTATCATGGGTGTAGGTTATAACGTATAGGGTAATTTCGGTATTATAGGTAAACACAAGACTTTTTTAGACATTTTTTTTTTTGAACATCGACGAATTGTAATATTATCGCGTATATTACCGTCGATCCGGCGGCTTGTGTATTATAATATTATAATAATGTTAACATATATTATATTCGTATGTACCTAGCTATGTATGTAGGTAGGTACCGAAATAATAATATTATATCGGGTGTGTTGCGCAACTGACATCGGCATTTGCATTTGCCGCCATTCGAATATCGTTCCGTACAATAAAATATTATACGGCGTCTGTACAGATCGAGATTACCGTTTTCCTTGCTGTTCCCGTGTGCAGCGGTTTATGTAACGTACAATAATAATTCCTTCGAATTTCCGAGGTTACATTTTTTTTCTTCTACCTACCTTCTATCGCCCATTTAGGACCTTCGTCGCTTCCCGCCGTCTTTTCCGATTTTCACACGTTTCCAGCTTCGCTTCTCGCGCAAATTTCTTTCAACGCTATCTCGCTTTCAAAATATCCACGCAACATAAATGCCTGTAGGGATGGCCTCCGAGTTTCCTGCCGTCCGCTTCACTTGTAACAATTTTCGTTTACCAATAACATTGTAACACGCTAAGGCAATAATATCGAAACATTTTTAATTTTGCCCGTTCGTAATTTCTAAACCGAAAATTGTTTAAAGTTTTCCGTTTTTATTGTTGCGAGAGCTTATAAGCCACCGCCTATCACGGCTACGCTCAAACACCGCCCTAAGTATATACATTATTGTCGTTACATTGTTTTCACTCTCTGTTCCCCGCCTCTGTTGTTTATGATCTTCCGTTGTACGCTGTCTTTATCTAACAATATCGGCACCCCGGTTTGGGCATTTGCCACATTATCGATCTTAAATCGACATTTTGGTCGGTCTCTGGGTTTTGGGTCCGGGAAAAAACCGACAACACGCCGACAAGTATTACATACACGTACCGTTTTTCACGCATTTGAACGCTTAGAGTAAAATGCAAAATCGGATTGGGCCATGAAATACGCGTACCAATTTCTTTGGAAGTATATACAACCTAAACGATCATTTGAAACGCGCTTATTTGAAACGAAAAGCAATATCGGAACGAGGCGAGAAACTCTTTCGCGCAACGCGTAATATCACTTTTCGCGTTCGACGGCGAACGCAGTAAGTTTGCCCGGCGGGTCTGCCAGACTATTATTAGGCATATTGAAATCGCCGCCGGTCGCAGCGAGTTTCGCGTACGCCGCCGTATCGAATGGTACCGGTAGTAATTTAACTGGCAACAGATTAATGTTGTTGATACGCGATAAACGTACACCGTGCCCGGTACGCGACCCGGTCGGAGACCTAAACCGTTTACTTTGTCGGCTAACAGTCCCAATACGTACGACCGAAATGGTACAACGTGTACGTTTCGGCCGCGTACCTATTATAACGTGACACTATGATAACGGTCCGGCGGCGGCGGCGATTGGTCATTTCGCTCGAACTGTATTCTGGTCGCGGGATAATATGTTATTATATCGACGATATGGAAAACGGAACGAGAGGACTACTATATACGCACGTCATTAATAACGAGCCGGCCGTGTAAAAAAGTCCGGGAAGTAAACCCGTTAAGCCACCCGTCCGCGTTTTTATTTTTTTCTACTCCTATTTTTTATTTATATTTTTTTTTTTTCTTTTTTACGATTGTGTTCGTTTTTCGAAGTTTTTTTTTTTTTTTTTATCTTTTACCGGACATCGCGGTTTTTATGCCAATTTTATTATAGGTATGCGCAGGTACCGGGGATATTATTTTACAGTTGTTGGATTTTTAGGACGGTCGTGCGTATTATAATAATATTATATATATATATGCGTTTAACCGGTTTCCCGTCACGTCGCTGGTACGGCACTATAAAAAACTAATAAATCAGCCGTTTAGTCGTGTCAAATGATTGTTTTTTTCTTCTTCTTCTTTTTGTATACGTATTAAGAATAACCGAATTTCCATTGTGTATAATATAAGGAATAGCGAGTGCCTTATATTATTATATTATGTAGTTGTTTTTTTTTTTTTTTTTCATAGTAGGCATTTGACGTTTTACTTTTCTTGTCTTTATCGTCACTTTAATCCAATACATACACCGCGTTTGGGATAAAACATTATTTGTCAAATCGATGACAGTATTGAATAAAGGTAACATAATGTGACGCGTGTTATTTTAGTATGCGCATTCATCATCATTCAATGATGCATGAGCATACATTAAGTGTATTACAATATTATTTTTCAAAATGTTCTCTCTAAATAATTCCTGAACAGTATACCTGTGTATACACGAATTTCGATTAAAATTAAAGTGTTTTGGGGTCGTAATATTTTATTTTAGTGGTATTTTTCAAAAGTTCAGACGACGTAATTGTTTATTTATTTATTTTTTTTTTTTAGTCTTTTGACAGTTAATTTATTACGATTTCATTACGTATTACGGAATTATTTATAATATTATGTAACCGGAAATGTCGATAATTTAGGGAATGACGACAATTCTTTATAGGATATTAGGAGACGATACCATTGCTTATACATGTTATCGTTTCGTTTCCGTAATTAAAAAGAAATTTATTTAACCTCTTATTGCACTTATCCACTAGAACTAAAATAAGCAAAGACGAGTTGGTATGAATATTGGTCTCAAATTCTGACGGTGCTATAAAATATTTAATTTTCCAACCCACGCCAATATTCAAACTATCTTGGTAAATCCCTGTCTAATAAACAATTAATTGTTATCTCTAACAATTTTTTTTTTTTTATAAAAATCAAAATTATTATTGAATTATTGAAACAGTAAAAACTTTATTAGTTATATATTTGATATGTGAGCGTAGCAGTGGACAAATAATGTCAGTGGATCTAATTCACGTAATTTAACTTGATATCATACTCCTTTGTGCGTGCCACACTGTCACAGATGGTTACTGTTCGATAATATAATGATTATATCATAACAAAAATGGAAACGTTTTTATCTAGGTATACTAAATAAATGTATAGGTATTTTTGAAAGTATGAATCATAGGTACCTATACAAATTTTCGAAATGTTCCGGTGGTGCAATTATTACGTTTGCACAGATCAATTCATTCAATTTCAAATACGAATCTTTCGATTGGGCTCGATTTAAAACCTGCTAGTGAAGCCAAAAAAGCTAATGAAACTTTTCGATGCAGGGCTATAAAAATTGCATTTTAGGTATAATTTTGAAAGTGTTGCAAACATTATAAGATCGCTTAATAATGATTGAAAAAACTACTTTTGTATGAACTAACTAGACAAAATTTTCTTTCAGAAATACTCTTGAAATTCGTAGTCAAATTTCTGGTAAAAAAAAAAATGTAGATAATTAAATCGCTGTCACCGAAAATGTGCATGTTTTTTTTCTTAGTTATTAAGAATACTGTAAAGAAAAAAAATAATTTTATTAATTCATCAACTGTAGGTTCAAAATGCTACAAAAGAAAAATTTCTTGTCATTTTTGGTAGAAAAGTAGTATATGGACAAAAAAAAAAAAATAGAACACGCATCATATAGCAAAGTCAATACATTACGCTGAGAAACTAAAGAAAAATCTAATTTACTCAAAATGTTCATATATATAGTCGATAGATCACGCTAAAAAAACCACCTGTATTCTATAGGATGCCATTTATTTTTAAAATTATTAATTTAAAAGGGTGCATATGTCGGGAATTTTCTTTAATACGTTTATGAATACTGCTAGTAAAGTTTGGGCTGGATTGAACATATTAACACGTGGTGACATCAGTTGGATGTATCACTAATTATTTCCTAAAAAAAAATACATCATGGTATTTTTTTAAAAAGTTCTCCCCTTCTTATGAAACCAAGAATAACACTTTATATTATTAAAATATAACTTTTTTTGTGTTTTTGCGAATTTTCTGTATTTTATAGATAAGTACTTTATTTAAAAAAAAAAAAAAAAAAAAACTGTTAATAACTATAATTATGTATCTAATAATGTCATAAATAAAAGTATATTAACATATTTCTATAAATTGAATCCTTTCTTAGGAAATAAGAATAACCATAACTATTTTAAATCTTCCTTCAGAATACATTATTCGACTGTAATTAAAATAATACAAATTACAATTAGACTTTATTTAAGATTATGCGTAATTATATAAAATGTAATGCAGCGTTCATCGGATATATTTTTCAATAATCTTGAACTGCTGTCTAAAAAATTCAAAATTAGTGGTGAACTAAAACTTCTAATGCTTCTGGAAAAACATTGTAGATTAATCAAATTATGAGCTAAGTGTATGCGGAGGAGTGTACGATCATTTATGTTCGGACATTTT
Organism: Cinara cedri; assembly: GCA_902439185.1. Classification (NCBI taxonomy): domain Eukaryota; kingdom Metazoa; phylum Arthropoda; class Insecta; order Hemiptera; family Aphididae; genus Cinara; species Cinara cedri. The sequence goes on along the minus strand of CABPRJ010001944.1, from coordinate 82,540 downwards.
AAAAAAGAAAAAAAAAAAACTATTAGCAAAAGATTTATAGATTCCGGTTCCTATAAAGGCTTATAAGGTATAAAGCAAAAAAAAAAAAACAAAAAAACCTTCAATTCCCATCAGTAATTGCTGGCCCTGGCCAAGTGCCACTGTTCGAGTTGAATCCCAATTTACACAGTTTGGAGTCTGTTATCATACAAATGTCCGTCCATGCATGTTACTTAATGAGCAAAACAATGGCCATCATCTATTTTTTTTTTTTGATCAGCTATCCATTTACTGAAAAATAATGTCTTGGTCTCCAATTTGGCTCCCCTAAATGTCATGGGCTCGTGGCTCATTGCCCGCCATGCCACCCTATCAGTACGCCACTGTTCAAAATGTATTATTAATTATTATTTATTAATCAATATTTACCATTTACTTACACAACTTTTCAGAGTGTAATATTCACCTCTATTAGGAATTGTTTTTGTTTTTTTTCTCTCGTAGAAAACCCTGTATACACCTTATACACATAATACTAATAAATAGTATTATTCTACTAATTGTTGATATTATTACTAAATACCAAATACCTATAGTTGAAGTTATTCTTGCCAATTTACATTATTTACCAAATTTCAAACATAACGATTAAATATGTTAAGTTTTCAATACAGATATAATATAATAAAATTAATAACTATGGATGAGAAGTTATTGGAGGTTTATTATATAGGAGAGCTAAATGTCTAAATATTAGAGAATAGAAAGTAGAGAAACACATGGAAATGTCAACTCAGAGTTACCCTTAAATAAATTTAAAATAAAATTATCGTTTCGTACAAAAATAAATTAATATTATACAGTCTGTGATATCAATACACGTTGCAGTAAGTCTTAATAGAAAATAGATATACATTATAAACTACTGTGTTATCAATATAATCGAGTACCTATCATAAATAATAGAAATAGGAATATACAGGAAATACTGAACCCACATCACTCAAAAATTTAGTGATAACTTAGGGTTATAAGGGGTCAATATTACTAATATTGTTATTTGTAATTAATATTATAAATTATTACATTTTAGATATTAGAATATTATAATACCTATAATTAATAAAAATATCAATAATAGTTTTAATAGTTTTAATATTACTTATTTTAGTAATTTAAAACAATAAAAACATATAAACATTACAAATAGGTATATAATATAATACATAGTTGATAAAACAAATAATAATAAATTATAATTAATAGGTATAGATAAATAATATTACACACATTTTTGTAACATGACCTTTAAAAAGACTCACAATAATATGCTATCACTCTTGTAGAAAATCGATTCTCTCTTCCCCAAGTTATCATAAGACCCCAAATGGAATCAGTATTCATATACATAGTTGTATTATTATCTACAGGCCCTGATTTATTCATGTGTATGCAATGTATGAGCATAAGGATCCGAAATACTTAGAGCTCCCTTCTCATTTTATAAAAAAATACATTTTATTCTTTTAGAAGATATATAAGAGCCAATAAACAAAAAAAAAAAAACGAAAGAGCTGATACTAAGAATGGGTGCAGCTACTGTTGTTGGTGATTAGTTGGGGAGGTAATCTGGGGATAAGTATCTGGTAGAAAATATAAGTTACAAAAATTAAAAACAATGAAAATGGTAACGGCGTGGCGCTTCATAAATATTTGCTGTTTTACCTATGATTTTCTGTCCAGTTTTTCCAAATTATTTTGAAAAAAGCTTACAAAATTCAAAAATGACCTTGTTAATGCATCGACTAGAAAAAATTTCGTTTCAGAAATACTGCTACACTTCGTACTTCGGAGCAAGTTGTTCACAGACAGGAAAAACAAAATATGTTCCGAATCTAAAAAAAGGTTATCAGTATTTCACTATTTCTTTGAATCAGGCTCGGATCTATGGTATCTATACAATCGATACTATCGAAACACCCGATTAATCGATACTAACGATGCTATAAATCAGAAGCGGCAATTAGTTTCTAAGGGCTGCCAGATAATTTGAAAAACGATTTTCGAAGGCCATATAATTTTGTAGTTAAAAAATAAAAAATAATTATTATTATAAGTTAATAAATGTATTTATTGTTGTATTAAAAACATAATTTTATATACAATAATTTTATTATTTTATTAACATATATATATACAATTTTATATAATAAAATACAAATATACTAAATATTAAATATACCGAATAAATCATAAATATAAATTACGTCGGTCGTTTAGATATTCTGGATCTACATAGAAATAAATAATGAAAACAAAAAACCAGTGTTAAAGTAAAACAATTTTGTGGTCCGTTTATTTTTTCTCCGTGGACCGGATTTGGCCAGTGGTTCGTCTATTGCCTACCCCTGCTATGAATTAACCGATTGATCGATATTTTATTTTTTTCTAAATTATCAATACTGTCGATTCAATGCGCGGACTTAGCGGAGGCTTTGTTTCTGCATAAAAAAAAAATTACAATAATACTAATTTGTTTTTAAATATTATTGCATATATTGAAATCGTACGCGTATATATCAAACGAGTTAAAATGTATTATTATAATGAAAGTATTCAAGTTCTCGAAATCTTCGCATACATTCCCCGGGTTCTTGCGATAAAATAATATTATAATATTATATCCCGTCGTCGGTTCGAATCGTTTGATACATTTGATCGTATGCAGCCCCGTGAGTATTCCTATATATATACGTTTATACCGCTTTTGCGTCTCTGATTTGAAATGATATCAAACGCTTTGTAGAATAAATCATTTTCAGCTACCCGAATATTATACGCATAAATTGTAACATTCGATATTATACAAAATAATATTAATATACGCAGCTTGCAATATTACAACGCCACCGGCGAAAACTGTTAACTGCAGTTCCAATATCTTGCTCTCTATACATTATTATATAATAATTATGTTTATTTTAACCGATCGAATTACGTAAACGTAAAAATATCAATAATGTAATATTTATACGAAATTAGCTGTACCTACCAGTTACAGTGTTGAACCCGGAAAATTTGTCTGGGGAGGGATGGTCACTGCTTTTTCATTGGTCGTTTCGATGTACAATGTAACGAGTAACGATTATTGTACATTTAATAAATACATTTTTTTGACAGTTTTTTTTGTCAGGGGACGTTTGAAATTTCAGGAATTGGCCACTGTTGCAGATGATAAGAAGTTGGGAATGTAAGACGAATGGAGTTTTAAACATCCGTACGCAACGATAAATCAACGCTAAAAAAAGCGATTTCTAACCAGAGCTCGATTAAGCAATAAAATTCTAAAAAACAAATTACACTAAAATACTTAAATTCTACAGTAAAAAAAAAAAAAAATCAGTAGAGCGTTTTGAAAATGTTACCATATTTAGAATAAGCTAATATAATTATTATGTAAAAATTGTAAAACTTTACAAATATTTTTAACTGAATCATAACAAAAATACTAAACACGTTATTTCTGTTAAACTTACCCGTTTTTCCTAATTTTTTATATTTTTTTTTTTGGGTTTTCTATTTGCTAAGAAAATTACACAAAAAAAGTAAATAAAAAAATCTTCATATGACTACATTTTCTATATTGTACTTGAAATTTAGAACAACATTTTCGATGCAAGAACAAAATTGAACACAATGAAACTTTTACTGTAATACATTTATCAATTTTTCCTGTACGGGTTTTCAAAATTTTTAAAAACTGTTTGGAAAATCATTTTTTGATTAAATTGATTTATTTTGAAAATCCCTTGAAAAATAAAAAATTACCTTCATAATGCACTAACTAAGTACAATTTTTTTTCAGAAAAGGTGCTACACTTGATACATCAGAGGAAATTTTCTTTTTAAAAACTTGTTTACAGGCAGAAAAAAAATGAAAACCAATACATCCCTCACTGAGCTCAGAATCTAGAAAATAACTTATTAATTAATAATTGTATTCGCTTATACGTATTACCTATTTTAATCAAGATTGTAGTATAGAGATTATAAAATATAAAACATTGACACTGCTGATAGTTGTGCCATTATTTTAGGATGGAAGTTGGAAGGGACATGTTGAATATTTAATTTATACCTGTCTGCAAAGATAAACCATTGCTAACGAAAAACAATTTTTAGCAGAACATTAAAAGTATTTTTTCCTTGTTGCCTAGGTAACCAAAAAATCAATACAATTCCCAGTTTTAGGTTTCTATAAACATAAGTTTAGAGATTTTATAATCTGTGTCACTCCGTCCATATAGTTACATATTATCTTAAATTTTGTTGATTTGTTTGTTAGGTTATAAGGTTATATGGCATGAATTCCACGTTCGGGTTTAAATTTATCGTTGAAACAACTTTCTTAAGTTTAGAGTATAGTTGAAGTGTTTGGAGTTTAAAGATTTCTTGAACTAATAAGAACAAACTGTGAATTTTTCATCGAAATCGGTTGAGTAGTTTTTGAGTCTTTACCTTATTAAATTGTATACATAATATTATAAGAAATATAATTTAAGTAGATGTCGACATTATAATGAAAGTATTTGGTTCTAATAACGATGTTATCGTTTGAACGCTGTTTGCTGCAAATGTAATAAATTAATACGTTCGCAATACGATCAGTTTATATGGAACCTAAATATGTAAATCTGCAGAAGCTGGACAACATTTTCGGAGGTTTACAATTAAAACTACTATTAGTTTTGTTACTAACACATCTACTGTTGCAATAAAAAAGATCGTATCTCGATTATTTAAATTTTTTTAAATTATTTACTTAATTTTAATATATAAAAATCTTAATATTTTTATTGAAATCTTGAATTCCACAAATACCAACATTTTTAGATATTCATGTTAATAACCAGAATAAGAAGTTAAATTCGAATGTTTAAAACAACCATAAAAGTTGGAAAAAGTGAAATATGACCTTAGCACAGACTTAAGTTCACAACAGTAAGTCACTTATTTTAACTTTTGAAAAATTTCGACGGGAGGTGTTTAAACCCTCCCTTCCAAATCTCTTAGCATTGTCACTATTTACAGAACATTTTTTTTTAATAAAATCAAGTTGATAAAATACGGTAACTTTTGTAATAACTCGTTAGAAATAATGGCATTTGTGACTCATTTATCTATATTTATAATAACAACGCTGTGCGTATTGTGATAAGCGCAGATAGCTGTTAACCATACAAAATACATATTTGTATTAAATTATATGAAATACAAATACAATTATTTAAAATTTGTATAATACAGCTGAAGGTTTTTTTAATTTTTGAATACTTTGAGTAATTATTTCGATTTTAGATTCTAAATGAAGCGAGGATGGTGTTAGTTATACATAAATGTTTATTTTTTTTAAACTGTGAACAGCATTTTTACCAGAAATCTTGCTCCAGTCAATAACTTTATAGGCATTTTCTTATAGAATTTTTATCTAGTTGGTTCATTGAGAAGATCATGTTTTGATTTTCCTGGTAGGTAGTTTTCTTAATAATAGTTTTCGAGTCATAGTTTTGTAAACTTGGTTAAAATCGACTAGCGAGTTTTTGTGCTGAGTGGCCACGATCAGTAGTGTATTTAGAGGGGGTGTCCTGAGTGTTTAAACCCCTCAATATTTTGTCTAGTTCTATGCATTACTGAAGTATCGCAAAATATTGTTGACGAATGACGAAATATTTTAAAACTGCTTTGAAAATGTCTATCATGGATTAATAATAATTTGGAGATTATTAAACTATAATAATATTAGGTTTATGTGTATTACACGAATACATTGTGAATATTAAAATTAATTAAACTGATATGGGAAATTACTAAGTAAATTTAAGTGTTAAATTAGTTTTAATTAATTCAGTCAAATCGTTTATACTTTATTCCTATCATAATTTTATTATAATCAAAAATTTAAGTAGCAATCCTAAGATTCTTTTACAAGAAAACTACCATTTATAAGGTTTTAAGGTGTATTATAATCAGATACGAATTCGTGATGAAGCTATATTAATATTTGTGGAGAAAAAATATTGCCAAGAGTCAAGACACCCCCTCCCACCAAAAAAAGCATAAAAATACGCCACTGGCCACGACATTATTCAAAATATATTTTCATAGTATTGATTTTTAAATTTAATACTTTAGTGATTCGATCTAGTCGCAGCATGATGTGTATAACCATACAATTCGAAAACGCACATGTGTATACAAATTTAATAAAATTATATTTATCTGTGTAAAATATAGTATAAAATGGTTATGCTATGTTCGCAAATCGCAAGGCTCGTGCGTTGATTTATTTTTATTATTATTATTAATTTTTTTTTTTTTTGCTTTTTGCCCCAAACACTATAATATTGTTGCCACGACTATCTTACTGTTCCATCTGTCCGTGGTGGGTGTATAGCAATCTCTTTTAGATTTTCTTCTCGTGTTTATACACATATTGGTTACAAATCGTGTGTTGCACACGGCAAAGCCGGTCGTCTTAATGACCTGAATGTATAACGTAAATCCGATAACAATAATGCCCTCTTAACCGAAACGAATTTTTTTTTCTCTGTAAAAATGCAGAACTGCGAGTACTTATCGTTTGTTACGGGTTACGGCTAATATAATACATTAGAGAATTTCATATTATAATATATTATTCAAATCCCGCGTGTTGTTCAAAAAATAATACTGCAAAGACAGTTTTCAGGTTTAGGTATACGTAAACCGATACCCGGGGAAAATGAACATTCTTAGAGTGTAACGAAGAAGTTATTATAATTATTTTTAAGATGTGTTTTATTAACACTATTGTTTGTTTACTTAAAATGCTCTGATTTTTTTCCGCCGTTACCAAAATAAATACGCGTTTTTCGCTCGGCAGAATATTTGAAATAAAAAAAAAAATGTGTCTAGATTCTAGAATTTTCTTTTGGAAAAAATACTATCATTGTAAATACGAGCAAAATTGCTAGTAGAAAAGTTTACCACAGAAAAATTAAAATAAAAAAAAAACATCTTTGTAAAACCATAAGCTTCTTCACTGCTCTCAAAATCTAAAATACTTTCTGTGCGGTTGGCTACATTATACAGGAAACCTCTGTGTAAAATGTCAAGTTTCTAGACCCAGTGGTTTGGACTTTGCGTCGCAGTCAGTTTCATATAAAATTATATAGCATGTTATAGTTAATTGTAAAACAACATTGTTTATGTGATCCTTGAATTACCTATCCGATATCCTAATATTTACCTATTTAACTTTCCGTCCATAACGGTGTAGGCTTATTTACGGTACGGAGTAGGTATGTCATCGGCTCTCTGTTATTATTATTTTTCACAGAATTTGCCGAGACTCTGTAATGACATTCTTTGACGCAGTGGCTGCCTAGTAAGCAGTTTTCGTGTACAATACCATTTTAAATATTATTTTAAAGGACATGCGCGAGTAGATTAACAAACGAATAGCATCCGGTAAACAATATTATTACAATATTACGGAAATCCTAAAATCAAAATTACTATCACGCAATTTCAAGAAACTATTATATCACAGTTATATACGATAAATAGCTTCATGCGCCAGTGAAACCTGGTTTTGAAAGAACGATGCTGCAAAAATGTACCATGTTATCTAAACTATATCACATAATCTCAGACATACGATAGAAGAAATAATCAAGATCCACAGAATCTATATGGCAGACACGGTTTGGAGGGCTGAGTTAATATAAAATATGTATAGATAGATAAAATAAACAGAATACGAATACAAAGAACAGTGGCATATGCAAAGGGGGGGAGGTGACGTGTTATTTCTCCTCCCCTCATTGGCTTAAAAATCCAACAACTATATGAGTATTTATTTTGGAATTTTATCTTGAATTTTTATATTGTATATGTGTGCTAACCGATCTACAAGGAAAAAAGCTTGAATTTTATTGAATACAAATTGGGTTTTTCAAATCTGGCTTTAAAAGTTTCACTGCCGGATCAGGTATAACACAGAAGAACATACGATTTATTCATGAATCCTGATAAATAATACCCTATAGTTTACAACTTGTTTACATCTCATCCCATTGTAAATTCCTGAACACGCTGCTGATTAGGAAGATCTAGGACCCGCTGGGTAGATGATATTGTTCATGATATAGAGACAATGATATAGAGGTGGACGCGAATTTTGACTTTGTGATAGATGATGAAAAAGCTTTTAGATGGCAGCAACGGTCCTCAACGGACCGACAAGCTGAGCAAGACAATGAAGAAAATTCTAAAGGGCCACCGGAAATGATAGTTACGATGATGATAATGTACGCTACGAAGCTTTCGAAAGATTTTTACGGGGAGGGGGGGGGGAGGTTGCTGAGTCTTTATAAGATATGATTATGATTAACGACGAATATTATTATTATGGACGTGCCGCGACCGACGACATAGGTACTAAAAGACGAATTTAAATATTTATCTACAGGATAGAGCTGCAACATCATGACCGTTATTGCGGCGGCCATAAGTTTTACGAGTGGTTCGAATAAAATATAAATTATTACCGCTAAAGCGCTGCAGTTGTCGGCGTTATTATCGTTGCCGTTTCTTTTTGCGTTTCATAAGCACGGCTGCGGCTGCAAACAATTTAAATATTTAAAAAAAAAATAAAAACGCACACACATTTCCATAGGATTTTACACTCGTTGTGGAATATGAAGAATTTTGAAAAAAAGGAGGTCTCCCATTACTCTCCATTTATTATGACAACTTAAGTGAAAACTAAAAAAATCACCTCCCCAAAGTACCATCTCAGTCAGATTTCCTTTCAGAAAAAGTGCAAATCATTGTAAATCAGAGACAAATTGCTGGTAGAAAAGTTTTCCAAGAATAAAAAAAAAAACATCATTGTAAAACCAATACATTCTTTGCTCCACTCAGAATATCTAAAAAAAACCGTGGCTGGTGTAAATTTATAAATTTACGCACACGTAACATTGTAGAATCCTATCAACTACGCCGAATGTATAGGAAACCCGGATTAACGGGCATAGAATTGAGGGTTATGGAGGGCCGGAACACAATAACCGACGCAATATAGTAATTATGCAAGAGACCGCCGTATACTCGTATGTTCATATTTATAATTACTATGAGTATACATTACAAATCATGGGTGGTGCTTACCATGTATTCGGTGTCAAGCGTGAACTGATGGTACATCATTGGCGGTGAAATAAAATTATTGACTTTTGTAACAAAATTACTAAAAGGTTATTTTAGCCGAGTATTAGGTGTTTTCTATAAAAAAAAATGTACCATATCAAATAAAATATAAATAGCCATGATATTCGTTGTTCGAGAGGGACCCGTTATAGTTTCTTACATTCAAAACACTCTAAGACTGGTTAAATAAAATAGAAAGTGACGACGTCGGTCAGCCCTTTGATGTCACCGCCGTCGTCACAATCCTGCAAAATACTCTTTTAATTGCTACACAATATTCCAATAAATGTGTATCTTCATTGTTAACGGATTATCTTCAATCGGCACCGACGCGAGGGCCAAAGGAGCCTTTCAAATTCACATATTATAACGGCACATTCGTTGTCCAAGAGGAATGTGCTATAATCCTCACGATCTTAACACGGGTCACACCAAAATGTATAGGTATGACGCCGGCCAGCCCTTTGTTAACACCCCCGTCATTACAGTCGCACACATAAAAGTGTTTATAATTTATAACAATTTCTTGAAATTAATAAAATGTAACGGTTTTTTTCTCAGCATCTCGAGCATCTTGGTAGTTCGAGAAATACCTTAAACGATCACTCTGTCGGGGACCCTGTAAAGAGAGTAAATAATGCGTAAATATAAAGTAAATACAGTAAATATAAAGTTTTTCACAAATCTCTCTCGAGTTAGCCAGTTAACTTCGACGTTTGAACAGCTATAATTACTTGTGTTTAATTTCTTTGTACATTCATTTTAATCGTTCAATATTTTTTCATCCTAATTTAAATATTGACATATTTGTTATCTAATATTGGTTTCGGAACGTTAAATACTTAAATGAGTATATTTTTATTGAATTATCACTGTCGTGTTATTTAGTCCAGAGGGAGCCAAAAATAGCGGGTAAAATATATATTTTAATGAATATCTCAATAGACAACACAATCGAATGCAAAAGTCTCTATTCCTGGGGGAAATTCGAAAAAAAAGGCGGACATATTTTGCAGTTCGCACTACGGGTAAAGCATTGTTGTGGGGAATAGGGAATTTTAAAGGTACCTATAGGGTATGGGGTGATTTAATTTATCTACTAAACGCAACGATAAATCATTGAAATCAAAAATGATTCCGAGTGGAGCTAGATTAAAATATTAGTCACTCTTTTTTCTCTTTTATAGCCAAAGTCACCCAGAAATCAATAAAAATAAAACCGACGTATCGCCATTTATTGTTATCAGTTTTTAAATAATTTCAGAAAAACGGTTAGGAATTAAGACATCTGTTTATTTTGCACAGTACGACCGGACGAAAAGTCCGCATCTCATAAGTACGATGCGGATAATTTGGAATATTTTTAGCAACCGAAAAAGTGTTTTCTAAGAAAGGAAAAATACATTTTAGAAAAACTTAGAATAGCTTCTTCACCATACGAGAATCTGAAAAATATTTAATCTTTATTCATACGAGTATTTGATGTAGTGGACACACCGTCATTTTAGATTCTGAATGGAGCGAGGAATATATTGGTTTTACAATAATGTTTATTTGTTTTTTTCTACGGACAACATTTTTACCAGCATTTTTGCTCCGATCTACAATAATAGAATTTGGGTCGTTTTCTGATTTTCCCAAATAAACGGGAAAAACGGAGAAAAACATAGGAAAACTTTGAAAAACCGGATAATATGTACAATATTAAAGAAATATTATTATAGAAACTATAGTACTGCCTATTTTACCATATCGTGGCATATACGAGTATATTGTTGACTAAGCAACGATACCAATTGAACTTCGCTCAGAATCGTTTTCGTCGTTAACATTGGTGGCTTATCGTTGTTGCTTACAGCCGTACATTAAATTTCCCCTCCACTACACCTCCAACTTCTCGCCCGCAACAGTGGCCGCACCCGTCCCCATTATTCTAGGATAGCTTTATTTATTTTTGCCTTTCTAATTCATCTTTCCAGTAGAAAACGTAACGTGTTTTATTCGTTTGGCGTTGCGAAAACGCTATTGGATTATTGTACGCAGAACTCCCCGCACGTACGACTATAACATAATAGCAGTATCTACGCTACGATCCGTTCGACTGTTTCTCGCCCCCGTTTAAACGACGACCATATCGGGACACGGAATACTCGAAAATGAACTCGGACATTATTATTAACCTCGCACAAACGTAATAATCATAATAGATATTTGAACGGGAGCGTTGACCAACAGCCGACATCCAGTAACCGCGAAATATACTTCCCGTCTCGTCGTCCGGTCGCGGACCGATAACGGAGGCGAAAACAAAAACGAAAAAAAAAAAAAAAAACCCACCCCACTCAACGTGATTAAATATAACATTCTATATAGGTGCCCTTTTACGCCGGGTCTTTCTCGCGGCGGTGGAGCATCGATGACGTGACGGCAGGCCGTTAAACCGCGGCCGTGACGCCGCGCGTACCACCGCGGTATACGCTGCACGCACATCGGCGCGAAACCCGTGACGTATAGTCGGGATCGATCGATAGGGTGCCCCCCGCAACGGTGACGTCACGCGTTCGCGTCGACGACGACGGTCTAGCGGAAAGACGTGACGTCTCCACCGCCTCGGCGGGACGGACGTCGCGGACACCACGCGCTGCTCACGATATAATTTACACATAGTGTCCCGTCAACGTTCCGCATGGCAACACGTCTTGCGCTCCGATCGTCTCAGTCGCCGCGGAACAGTGCGTAATCCGGCAGCCGCCGCCAACGCCGCCGCCGCCGCCGCCGCCGCCGCAGCCGAAGAACGCGCCAGCCGAGTGTTTTCAGGGTCGTGCGTCGCCGAAAAGACGACGGCGTCGTCGGAGTCAGAGTCTTCGGAGCTGGACGCTCTCGAAGGTGGGTATACGGCGGTACGCCGTCCCGCGGCCGCGTATCTACCTGTATACGGTAAACGCTGCAGCAGCGGCATGCACTCGCGGCCGTCCTGTACCGCGCCGAAAGTCACTCGCGCCCACTATGTATTGTACGCGATCACCGTTGTACCGCCGCCGTCGTCGTGACGGCCGTACGCTACATTATTACGATACAATGAATATATAAATAAATAACGCTCCTATTGTGTACACCTGTGGCCGCCGCCGCCGTCTTATCCCCCTACTTACCCCGGAGATATCCGTACCGCGGCGTCGTGTAGTTTTTTTTCGTCGCGGCCGGGCCCGGCACCGTCGTTGCCGTCGCCGCCGCTGCCGCCGCAGCGAGATCATATTATTATTATTATTATTATTGTCGTACCTACCCGCCGCCGCCGCCGCCACCACTCGTCTCGACGGTCGTCGTCGTCGTCGTCGCAGCCGCCGTCGCGGTCCCGGCGGTTGGCCGCCATCGAGGGAGGGGTGGGGGAGGCGGACAATATAGGTACACGCACGGAATACGGGGGAAGGGAGAGAGGCGATTTTTTTTTTTTTTTCGCACCGGAATTATATTATCGTCGCGGCCGCCGCGCAACAATTTTCACTTCAGTCCTCCGAGTGTTTGTCCGCGTCACGTGTCCGATTCCGAATTTCGTCGCTCGCGCCCGACTACAACGGCATTATCATTATTATTACAATTGTTGTTGTCGTGTGCTCGAGACCCCCGGCCACTCTCTGCGTTCCCGACGCGACCGTTTCGTTTTTCTCAACGGCGGCTGCACGTCCGCCTCGTCGGTCCGCGGATATCCGTAGTACGCACGTAGTCGCAGTACCGTTGTACCGCGCGTTACCGTAGTCGTTACGGTAATAATGTAATTATTGTTCGCCGGCGACCAATCCGTTTACGACGACCCCGGCGACGACCGCGACACGCGCATTTTACCCCCGCGAACACTTGTCGAATAATTCGGTCGCGTACGCGCTCTTTTCTCTCTCGCTCTCTATCTCTCTCTCTCGCAATCATCAAATAAGCCGCCGTCAATTTCGCGCGTGCGATTAACCATTAACTATTATATCGTTTGGCGCAACCTACCGCCAGTACGTACTTAAATACATAATTTATTTGTTATCTATTTGTTGTATCTGTATAATATCGTTGTATTTGTCGCGTATTTTTTTTTCTGTTTTTTCACTCCCCGTCTCCCCGCCTCCCTTAACCGATGCGTGCTTGTGTGTGGGCCCTCGCGTTCGTCGTTCGCTGAGTGTTTTTTGTTTTCGATTTATTTTTTCCCGCACGAAACCATTTATCTCGAAAATTATAATGAAGGTATTTATCTATATAATAACTGTACATACAATAATATAATAATGTATAATATTAACAATTTAACCTTTTCCCACTCTCTCTCTTTCTGTGTCCCCCCGTGTAAATGATTACCGCGCGAGAACTGTGGGCCGAAATCGAATTTCGTCCGCCGAACCGATTTGCATACGTTTTTATAATTATTGCTCGTCGGTTTACAATACACACGTTCAATAAACGTTTGCTCTATCGTTTCTAACCACGAGTCGTCGCGTATAATACATACGCGATGTAACTAGTTTAAGTGTTTGAAAAATAATAATAATGGCAACGATTTTAGGCATTAACCTTAACGCTTGTTACTTTGTAAGCCAATACCGAATCGCCGGGAAATTCAAAAACTGTTACGCACGTATGTACCTATGTTATAAGTTAAGTTTAATGATAGAAGTCACTATTTTGCGCTCGTCGAATGGGAAATGAACGTTCCGACAGAGTCTAGCATGCGTCATTTGTGTGTGGCCCATAGGCCACATTCCCGGCTCTTCGCGCGCACAATATTCGCGCGAAAACTCGTAATATTTTCAGTTAGGCAATGACTTGACTGACATTAACCGCGTATTGTATTTTACCGACAAACTATACGTATATTTTTTTTTAAACTACTTGAATTCAAAATATATTATCAACAAAAAAAAAAAAAAACCCCAACTTGTTTTAACTTTCGAACAGTACGCATAATATTGAAAAGTAACTGCCAAGCTCCGAGTTGGACTGCGTATTATTGTCACGCATAGCTATAGGTGCCTACAATAATAACGCGAACGGTGAATACAATAATATAGTCGTTTATTGAAATCTCGTCGAAAAACCGATGGAATAAAACCGCGGGTGTAATACGCACGGCATATTGACCAGATGTGTAATAATTTTTTGAATTGTTCTAAAAAAAAAAAAAAAAAAAAAATAATAATAAATAAATAAAAAGTAGACAATCCTGTTTTCCGTGATGTGTTATAGTGTTATTATTTGATAAAAAAAAAAAAACAAACCGGTTAAGATGAGTTTAAAACTACGTACACATGTATATTATATTATATACGCAGTGAATATTTCAAAATCATAATATATTTTATGTTATTTACCTACATTTCAAAAATTTATATAGAAAGCTATACGCGCGTCTTTCAATACATATTACGCGATGCGCAGTGTACGTTTTTTTTTTTTTTTTTTTTTTTTCATATAACGCAATACGAAATAAATAATATGTACACTACACCTTCGGCCCAATTCCCGTGATGACCGAAGGGCTCGGAGCGAAAAAAAACCGAGTCGAGTCCAAAACGGCGATTCGGTACGGCGACGATAACGCTCGTGTCCGTCGATTAGTTACGGGGAGGGAGGGGTGGGCGAAAAGGTACCCGAACTACAGAGACGCATACTGTGACCGGTTCGGCCGAATTCCGGGGCGAAAAGGCGAATTTCGAAAGTCTCGTTGTCCCGACTTCAAAATACTATCCGTCAGAAGCGAAAACGCCGTGGTTTTCGTCGCGAAATGCGTATAGCCCCAGAAGGCTAGGATATTATTTTATACGCGGAGATCCGGCGGGGCTTAGGAATTTTTCTCCGACGCGATAATTTCGTCGTATTTTCACTCTGGCGGGAGAATAAATGGCGGGGAGGGGGAAGGGCTTTATAAATCGAGATGATTACATCGCCGTGTATTATTTTCTACGGCGTCTTATCGTATTTACGGGGAGGAAGCCTGAGGACAACGGAATCCTCCTTATTGTACAATGCGATATTATCCGTCCCCTTTAGTTTAAGCCAGTTTTATTAAAAACTAAATTCTTTATCATCTAATAGTATATGTACATACATTATTTATCAGACTCTGTTTTTTTACTGTGTTTTTACGGAACGAAAATAGGAATATGGGAGGAGACGGACGTAATTTTTGCTCCTTTAACCACATGGTGTGAATGTATATTATACAGTGTGAAATTATTGTGAATTATAATGATTCGTCAGAAGCGGAAATCTTATAACAGTATTTAAAACCACGCACCTCATTTATCGATTTCGGTTAAAGGGCGGGGGATGAAACTTTACCCACTCTTAATTATCAAACAGCAACTTGTGGGCATGGAAAATTACACAAATTACATAAATAACGGTTCTAGCTTAAATAATAAATTTTGGCGTTGACATTTTAAATTTCCGTCGACTCGTTAACGTGATATTTCACTTTTAAGCTTGGATAGGGCAAAGTATGAATGGATATGTTTGAATGGTGCTCCCCCTTATCCGAATTTAAAAGCGGGATATTTCGTCAACAGATGGACAGAAATCGTAAAATGCAGTCTGTAGGAGGGTATAAAGCTAAAAAAACACCCTCTGCCCGCAATGTCACGGTTGAATTGCGGACACAATACAATAGTTTCTATTTTCGGGGAAAATAACAGATTGTTGAGCGCGATGTCACAACATTTTATAGCTTTTTCAAAAGTCCGAATTTCGGCGAAATTCGAACCCCTGTATAATTTCGTCGTCAGAAGTTCGTAAACCGTATTTTCGTGGAATTTTGATTGCGTACGTTTCATTTTGAAAGTTGAAAATCGCCGTTAAAATCCATTGTAAAAATCCACGGATTATGCCTGGAGGACAGACAAGTATACGACCGAATAATATTCGATATTTTGTTTTCTCACCCACAGACCCAAAAGCCAGAGCTAAAATAAACTGCCGATTTGAGAAAACGCTAAAAATCAGACCGGGGCTATTGTCCAAGTTGATCTAGCCCCTCCCCTCCCGTAAAAATCAAGTCATTGTTGTAAGTTTCAATATATACGTAATACGTACCTGCATATAATATTATACGGGCGACCATGAGTCGCCGCCTAATATAATATTGTCGGTTTTAAAAGAATACGGTAACAATATTAAAATAAAAAAAAAAACCGTTTAAACGAGGTGCGTACACACTATAGCGGCGCCGACGGCAGACACAATTTAAATATTATGCAAACTCAAAGGGAATAAGCAGATTTTTAATATACGTGAACGTTTTCGCGGGAATTTTTAAAAGTTTAATGACTAACGCGGCTATATTTATTATTATTATTATTATTATTTTTTTTTTGTTCTTTGATCTTTATACCTTTGATAATAATAAAAAATAAAAAGTACCTGCCTATAATTCGGTCCGATGACGTCCGGTCGGGACAGGATAGCCTCATGTCTAATGCATCCAATCCCGTCTGGCCCAGATAGGATCAGTGAATTACCAAGTGACCGAACTCGGTTCGCCCCACTAAATCATAGTTTTACGTTCCGAGTACAACGAAAAATATATTGGTTTTAATATGATGTGTCCTTTTTTTTTTTTTTTACAAGTTAACAATATTTTTTTATCAGAAATCTTACCAGATTTTTCAACCGTAACATCTTTTTTACTACTATGAAATTTTGTCTTAATAATTGGAAAAAACAAACAGACATATTTCGAACGATGGGTGGTCTACTGTTATAGATGAGATGTTGGGAAGGTAGAGGGAAAATTTAATGTATATTGTGTTTTGACAGGCCGTAATATTTATGATTTGAAAATAGTACATTTTGTAAATTTTCTCATTTTCCCTACGTTTTTTCTCAGTTTTCCTCATTTATTATGAAAATGCCCGAAAAAATAAAATATGACCACAGTAAAATATCACTCCAGTCAAATTTTCTTTAAGAAGGAAATCTCCTTTGAACGAAAATAAATGTATACAAACTTTTACCCAAATATTTAACACATTTTTCTGAATCGTAGTGTTAGAATTCACTTGTTTAATGATTTGAAAATGAATATAATTTATTAAAAATTTTCATATTTTGTTATTTTTTTCATATATAGCAAATAATAAATTAAAAAGTTTTAACACTCGTTTAAAAAAAAATAGACTGGTAGCTTTTTTGGATTTAAAACATTTTCTCAATTTGATGCTCGTATTTTCTTCCTCTGAACTCATTCACATTATTCTTGGCCTCATTCTAGGTCGTTTTCCTGATGAGATATTTTCCAGCGTCTGGTTTATTTACGAGCAATTATGTATCAATGATGCTTGCTACTCATAACAAGTTAATATTACTAACTTTTTTTTTTGAGATTACAATCAATTCTCTCGGATAATTTTTTCGATATCTTATACAAATGGTTTTATATACTTTTTTTTTGAAAACTAACATAAAACACCTAAAAGCATATTTAAAATTTGTATACTATATTTGCCAAATTTCTCGTGAAAAACTCCCTAAAACTCCCTAAAAATATTGTACCTATATATTATAAATATCACAAAGAAACACCAAGTATATTAACACATTTAAATCATCGTAACAGAGTTCGAATAAAGTGAAATTCGATTTTGAATATTTTAGGGATTTTAAAAGCAATAAATAATAATTATGATTTATGTAAAAAAAAAAAAAAAAATGGTTTACGTCATTTATTCGACGTATAATTCTTTCGAATATTGTGACAAATTTTCGTTAGTTTTTCTTGTTAACCAAGTCTATGCCCGCGTTATATGCGTAGTGTAGTTTAATATGAAGGACTGGATTTTTCAATTGATATTTTTATATCGATTGAAAATAATATGCATTTATTTCAATATTTGTAATAATATAATTTCGATATTGAAACAAAAAAAAATTGTAGCCTAAATTTATATTGTTTCTAACCGAATCTCGTAAGCTATGTGGATTTCAACATAGATTTTTAAATTTTTTTTTTTATATATATTACGAGTACATTTTTCGATTAATAACACATATTTTGGTCACGTATATTACAAATATACGTTATAAAAATCCAATATCCAATTATATATTCGTATAAATAATATATAACCGTTTGTTTTAACGAACGATATTATTTTTCTTTCTTCAAACGCTTTTTATATATTTTCTCACAGTCTCTCCTCACCTCATTAACGGGGTGTAAATCGAAATATTTCTTTTATTGTAAGTGTATATATACGCATCGTATAGGTGGTGCGAAAAAACTATTTCGTTTCAAAAGTTATTTGTACTTTAAAAAATGTCAACGATACGAAAGCTCTTTCTTATACTCTTCCGGCCGCCGCCGCCCGCAACGACACAACAAGTACGGTTTTTTTCCACAATAAATATGGTTTTTTTTTTCCACGACAATATAATATACGTTCGGGTTTTAAAATTATTTTTTACTCAATTTCGTTACCGTAACACGAGTGGGATATGAGAGTTTGATACAACTTTCCATCTTTTTTTTTTTTACTAAAAAAAATCATTTACATGTATACACAAGATGCTCCATTTAGGTGGATACACTCATTATCTCAGAAAGTATTAACTTTTGTCGGAATTTGTGTTATAGAATATTTAAGAAACAAGCAGTTGTTGTAACTAGTTACATTTTTCCATAAAATAAGTGTATTTTAAAACGGTAGATTAAAAAAAATTAAAGATATAATTAAAAAAAAATCATAACGTTTCGTATTATATTACATTATATTATTTTGAGCACTTCACGGCAGTAAAGTAATTTGTTTATTTATTCATGCTTGGCAGTACTTTTTTATTTTGGACCATTATTTTCGGACGTTTACCCAAGGGCACGTCTATATTCGCACCTAATAAAGCTGAAAATAACGGAATTCAATCAATTTAAATAAAATAACTTATACAATTATAAAAAATTATAAATTTTGTTTTTCTTTATCTCAGTAACTTCTTTCTTACCTATTTAGTCCGATTTTCATCAACTAACTTTCCTACTAAGTTACTACTTTTAGTTACTTAAAGTAGTAAATGGTTATTATTATTATTATTATTTTGAGTATTTTAATTTTAACTAGTTAGACAATTTGACTAACTGGTACGGGGTAACAGTCCTCACATCATTGCCGCACATGTAGGGTAGAGGATATTAAGAGTTACAACTTCTGTCCCTCATTTGCTTAAATTGGCTTAAAAATACGAGGACTTTTGATAATTATTCAACCATAAAATTTCGAAATTTATTTATTTCAACCAGGTTACAATTCTTGATAGAATAGATATTTCTATCGAATAAATATTATAAATTAATCCTTATTTATGGAGTTGAAACGGTTATAAGTTTTTGATTTTAAAATAGCAAACTAAATTAAAAATTTCATAAATAGCAAAATACTAATTCAAATAAATTTTGGTTTTGAAATTTTTGATTTCCGTCAATTTGTTGACGAGATATTTCATTTTTAAGTTTAGGTAGGGGGAGAATAGCGGATCACTATTTAAACGCCACGCGCTGTTCTGCCACACAATGATGCTCCACTACATTCTCCTTGTCAAAACTTAAAAGAGGAATATCTCGTCAACGTAATTATGGAAATGAACAATTACAACATAAAAATGTAATTGAACTAATAAATCGTCATTTTGTGGAATTTTAAATATATGTTACTATTTGTAAATCAAAACTATATGACTGTTTCAATACCGAAAATAAGGGAGACAATGTAACAATGTAGCAATTTATAATAAATAATTTCAAACATTTTTTATAAAAGTTATTTTTTAAAGAAATATGTATATCATTAAAAATTTGACTGTAACATGTAATTCGGAAGACCTTGTATATATAAGTACTAATATTTATATTATAGGTACTTGTACATTATTATGCGTAGACAAATCGTAAAAAAACAAAAATATATTTATGTTAATAAATTCGAACACGATAACATCGACGAATATTTGATATTTATCGTTTTACTCAGGGTTTAAAACCGAAAAAAAATAATGTCGGTTTCGCTTTTGATATTGTTCGTGGTTTTTTTCTTTTTCTTTTTTCGTTTTCATTAGTAATAATAAACGGTATCATTTTATTTCTCAGTTCGATTTCGGTTTTGAACCGATGTTCAACACCGGTTTCAAAAAACCCTGGACTTTTATTTATACGTATTATTATAATATTCGAGTATTCAGCCCACAGTTTCAAATGGTTTTTTTTTTTTATTATATTTTGTACCATCGCATTCTCACAGTGTAGAATAATTGAATTTTTAATTGCATATTAATATTATATTATACATCTAATTAAATAATACAAACATAGTACATTACAGGGTATTTTTTTTAGTGAATTTACTGCGTGTCTACTCTCCCCGACCTTAAAAAAAACTCCGCACGAGCAGATAGAACAAACTTTAACTTTATTTTTATTACAGAACTTTTGGACTTTTCAGTTATTCTTTTACACCGCGCCAGTGAAATTGTTCTCTGCATGTCATAAAATATCTCGTTACAAAGTGTACTAATTTAATCATTGATCTTTGATCTTTTACTCGCAGTTGGTAGAATCTTACTATACTGAGTGTTCTAATAAATTTGATAGTGTACCAATTTAAACATAGACGCTTTTTTAAAATACACCCCAGTACACTAAAAGTAACGTATAACATATTAAAATTTATTTGTTCAAACAATAATAATGTATAATAGGTATATAGGACAGTTGTTACAATATTATCATATCGTTATAGCTTGTTTTTTCTTTGTTGATTTAAGTATAAGCTATAATGCGACAACGGACTCGATTATTATACATCTATATATCTATTTGCATATAATAATAAATAATTTTATACAAATAAACGCAAAATCAAAATGAAATATTTTCATCGCGACATTTTAGATACACGAAAATTAAAGCGGGGCAATACAGTTACTCAAAGTTTAGTTAGGTACTTCGAATAATTTTACACTAATATACATTTTCTTTTTCAGAAATAACCAAGTTTATAATGACAATATATATTATCATAGGAATAATTACTCAGTGAAAAAAAGCGCATAACCAGTTAGATTATTATTAACTTTTTAAATTAATTTGTATTCCATAATGTGTTACGAAACAATATTTCATTAAGTAAATTAATCTGGAATATTTTATTACTTCTTGTCGATAATACGTATGTTATCAGCACATGCACCTAATTTAGATATATATGTTGAACAAAACGACGAGTACGGTTAATTTTTTAGAAATACCGTCGAAATTATCAATAATAATCATCTGGAATAGTCTTAGTTGCAATCGTTGTAGTATAATGACATCAATGAACACTGTTGTAGGTTCTACGTCTCTTATATTCTTCTCAATAAAGGCCGTAACTTGTTGATATAAAATTTAGCATCTCCACTCTTCTCTGTTCATATCCAATCTCTTTATATCAGCATAATGGACGCTATCAGCTGTCTCTTCGTTTCTTCGATAAACGTCTTCATCTTCTTTTATTACCGTTCACCCAACCTTCAAATAATTACCGAACAGTTTTCCGCACTCCCTTATGGTACTGAGGAAAAATCTTTGATCCTTTATTAAGTTTAATACTTCTAAATCCACATTTTCATTGCCTGTAACTTTTTTTTTGTCGTGTTCAATGATGGTTCGTGTCCCACAACCATATAGCAGTAAACTCATTTGACAGTTTTTCCTCGTCCTCATATTAGGTTTTTATTTGTATGTAATTGTCTTTTTTTCATCAATGCTCTTTTTTTTATTCGCTGGTTCGGTTTTATGTCTGTCGAAAAAACAAATTAGCAAATGATACTAGTCTAGAACCTATAGTACAATAACATCAATGCTATGTATGTAAATGAATATGTAAGTATATAGTATAAACTAATGGAATAAAAAAAGCAACTCGTTTCTTTACAAATTGAAGAAAACTAATGAAAATTCGTACAAATTGTTTTCCTGATTTATACCTATATTTTTGTATAGATTTATTTTTTAAATATCTCATGTCGATACCATTGATTTACTTTTTATTCTATAATTTTATTAATATTTCATAATACTAACGATTTGACAGAAAAAAAACGTAAACAATTAATATTTGTATGGTTTATCTGCAAGGCTGGGCATTAGAAAGTGTTTCAAAATCAATTGTAATTTGATTTTAAAATAATTTTTTTTTAGATTCTGAGCGAAGCGAGGAATATATTTATTTTACAATGACGTTTTTTTTTTATATATACTATATACAAAATGTCTACCAGAAACCTTACTCCGATTTTTAAGTATAGTAATTTTTCTGGAAGGAAATTTTATCTAGTTAGTACTTTAAGCAGGTCATTTTGGTTTTGATTTATAGAATGCTTGATCTTTATGTCAGTGAAATTGAAATTTCAAGGAATTTTAAATTATTATACTAAATATAGATTTTTTTTTTAAACATTTAATTTCCGTTACATGTAGCAATGAAATATGTAACTATGATCAGTCCCGCTGAAAAAAATTCCTAAATACGCCCCTGAATAATCTCTACAGGTTTAATTATTTTTTATTACAACGACAATAATAATAATTTGCCAAACAAAAAAACATTTAAATTAGTAAGTAAATTAGACTTTCAAATACGATTTTCATTCGAGTTAGTTATAATAATTATGTAGTAAAAAAAAATCGTACAATTTATATACAACGTATTGTTTTGTTAATTTGTTTCAATTAAATTAAACTAACCGACTTAATATAATATATTCATTAATTTGCCCAGCCATGCTGCAGTTATCCGCGCTAAAAGCTCCAGCGGGCGGGTATTCAATTTGCTTAATATATATATTATATACCTAGGTACCTAATAACGAAGGTATCCATAAAACGTGTATCGTCGGGCATCTAGAAAAACCTCAAAAGTCGATTTTAATGAATTTGTACAGGAAGAGCCATAAACTGTTGCAGACTTAAAAATTTACCGAAAAAACAGGTTCTACATTTTTGACTTACGATGTTATTTCTGGATAGCCGATTATATACACAATATATGTATAATATAATTATATATATATTACATATTATATAATGTTATATTATTGCGTTATATTCTTGGAGTATTGAAGCCAACATTTTTTAGTCGGAACAACGATTAATACTATAATATAAACGCATTATTTTCGTACACCGAAATATTTCAAATATTCGAGTTTCCGTTACATTTTTACATTTTTTTATTTTTTTTATTTATTCTTTATTAAATATCAACGAGTTCTAAATTAAACGAGTTCTAGGTATAAGTAAACACAAAGAGTATGTTTTGTCGTTGATTTGTATACCTTAAATCTACTGCAATGTATATAGAATTAATGAAGCGTTTCGGCAAATTATTTATTGATAATATTCAGCGAGCGAGCGATTTTCGATCGAAAAATACAAAATATATATTAAAAAAATAATAATAATAATAACTACAACAAACGCTTTTATGTTATTATATTTTTTATCGTGCCTACGCGGTTAAGCGCGAGACAATATTTTTTCTTCGAATCTATTTTTTTTCCACTTAATACTCAGCGAGCACAATATTATCGTAAGGACTCGAAATTTGCAATCAAATACTATTAAAAATTATAATATACATTTTTACGGATGACTTCCGAAAATACGTTTGAATTATTTAAAGCATGCAGTTATGTATTTAGGGGCTAAGGTACCTACCCCTCCCCACCGGTTCGTGTTTGATGTACATACAATACAATTTACTTGTTTTTTTTTATATATATATAAATGCATGATTTGTATTTTATAAACGGAAATGAAAATAGTAAATACGTTATTTTGCGTTTGTGAATTATAAATAACGAGAAATTCTTGTATTTCCTTCACTGTTAAGGGCGAAAGATAAAGTCAATAAATGAAATCTATATCATCACTTCATATTATCACGATATAAACATTCAACTCTAGTGCTGCGTTTTGAAAAACTCCGAATACAAACGTAGTAGTGTAGTACATGCTCGAATGAATTCGAAATTATTATCTCGAGACGATCATTAGTGTCAAATGTCTAACATCTCGAATCAATGACACGTGTACACCTATTTCCGAGTTGAGAAATAAAATACTATCGAATATTCTAAAAGTTTTCATAAATAATCTAGAATCTTCACCATCACAGTCAACAGCAACGATTGCCTTCAAAGATCGCGGTACTGTCAACCCAATTCAATTGATCGAAGGTATTTTTTTTAACACGAATGACGTCGTACAGCCTTATTGATTAAATTAAAACAAAACAGAGGGAGGAACCACAGAAGTACAGATCTGCAGTGAATCGTCTGTGATTGTGAATCCGGATATCGAAGATAGCAAATCTCTGAGATGGGTTCTCTGAAAATAATTATGAGGAGTCGTACTTGAATATATAATCCTCATTCAAGATTTTAACCGTATTCAAAAACATAAAGTCAGCCACGATTCGCAATTTATAAGACCTAGAGAGTATTAAGAAATATACGGATGTTCAAATAGAGGATCTGAAACGGAAGCGAATGAGACTTTCAATTAAGTTAGAGTACTGCCATACTCTTTTACGAAAATGAAATGATTGAAGTTTTCTTATTTTTTTTATCTTTGGTACTCCAGTTATTCAGTTCATCGCTACTTTTTCTTCCCTATTGCAATTAGTGTTACTTTTTTGTGAATACAAGTATAATTCAGTATTAAGAACTTAGCTGATATGATTGTTGGATTTTTCACATTTGTTACGTACGCATATATTTTTCTTGGAAATTAATTTTCAGAGTTAACCCGAGTAGGTATCTATAAGTTTAATCATACAATCTCTATAGAATTATAAATCTCATCCTGCTTACTTCGCAGACAGTCATCGTATTTTGCTAGTAAAATTATCAAGTAACAGTCGTCAAGTTTAACGGGTTTTCTAGTATTACGTATATTTTGAATGTACGAATTTGAGTTTTATCTAGTGCCCTTAATCTTAAGAGATTTCTGGCTGAGAGTATTTTTTAGATTTATGAGACAGATAAAATTTTATTTGGCTCTCTTTATAAATGCTACTACATAAAATATTCGACACAAGATTGAGTATAATGTCACAATCCTTTTTTTATTATTCGATGAAACTATGTCGTATACTAGGTGTAAAAAACACAATGAACTGCTGTACCTAAATATTATTTCGTATGGGTACAATTTAAAATTAATGTTAGAGACTCAACACCTCGATAACATCATTGATATAGTTATTTAGTTAGGTATTGAATATCGATATTTTTGGTATCGATTCCGATCTTTTTTATTATGTTAAATGATAACATATAACGTGATAATCAAGTTGCTTAAAAATAAATAATGATATTTTAAAAATTGTATTATATTTTAAAATTTAAATTCTAAATAGTGTTAATATCAATATTTGTATTTTGTTTTTATTTTTAAACAAAGGTCTCGAGAATCGAGTATCGAAATAAAACGAGTATCGAGTATCGAATTCTAAATTGTTGGTAACACCCGTTTCTATAATTAATATGAGTACTGCAACATTTTAGATTGAAATTTAGCCAGAGAATTCTCTATACAACCGAGATCCAGTCGAAACACTCGAAACGATTTTTCTTTTTTTTTTTCTTTCGTAAACTATAAATTATGAAATGATTATTGTTTAACAGTACTACAGTTATTGTTGAGTTATTTTCCACCACTTTTGTAATACGTTCGAGTAGGTCATAATTTAGCTTATCTCGATTACAAGTTAAAAAGCAAAATTAAGAAACGTCAAATATTATGCATCTAGGTATACATATGATACATATTAGTTTTATCGTTTGTGTGTGACAATAGTTATTTGTGAGATTTGTTTATTATTAATATTTAATATTTTTGTGCGTATCACCGGCACGGGAAATCACAGTGTCAACAAATAAACACCGCATACCGTCGAACGTAAATATTACGATTCCGTCGAACAATGTCCCGAAACAAACCCGATCCGTAAAACCATCACGCCATCCCGTATTGTAATATTATTTTCATTTATTCCGATTAACTGATTTCCGATCAAATTCGTGAACTATACGCGTTCGAGGGTGGAGTTTGGCGTGGATTTCCATACGTTTTCTACAATTGTGCACACCGCCTAAATAACGATAAGTCATTTTCACTGCTACTCACTTACCCTTTTGCGGGGAAATGCACGACCGTTATATGACACGGACGAATACGACGTTTTTGACCGAAAAGCTGGACAAAAATGTGAGGATTTCGTTTGGCGGATTTTAATTCGAAAACGGATTCTGTTTGATTAACAAGTTTACTATTGTGACTAGGTTTATGGTTTAAAATCCGTTTCCAATATTAAAATACACCGAACCAAAAGCTTTACAGTTTTATCTAGCTTTTCGGTTTAAATATCACCTTTTATTTTTTCAACGGCTGTGATTTCAACGATAGATTTATATCTACGGTGCCCGGGAGGGTGGGGGGAGGGTTGATATATCTTAATTTCGAGGGGAGAGAGTAGTCGGCTAACATAACTATATATTCCACGTTTTATTTTCCATCATATTATACAGTGTGTCCCACCATATTCGACGGATTTTTCTAGAGTTTTTAATATAAAATATTTTTCAATTTTTTTTTTCAAACGGTTTGTCTTCGAGGGGGACATGATTTGAAAAAAAAATTACATTTTCATTTTCATCCCTTAAACACAAAAAAGAAAATTACTTTTTATTTATTCACTTTACAAAATTTTCAAAATATCCATTTTTTAAAAAATACTATTCTTAAAATTGTAATGTATCGTGTATTTATATTCGATGAACAGTTTCTTAGTAATATGTAATAACCGTCTTAATTTCTAGAAAAAAAAAATGAAAACAATTAATATTCAGTAACAATCATAATCGTCGCACGGTAAGTCTTTATCGTAACAGTAGTTTATTGAACATGTTAGGACCCACTAATATATATATATACACAATTTCTGTTTAATGTTAAGTTACATAGTTTCCCCTCTGGCTATCCCGTCGTTTCGGTAACTCTGTTTTTGAGGTCTCGCTTGTGTCTGTTTTTATTTTTTTTCATCTTTACGAAACTTCAAAACCGATTTTCCGTCCTTTCCACGCGTTTTTGTTCTCGCAGCATCGTCTTTTGTGTTTTCGTAACATGTTGCAAATTTTATCAGAGAACTTTCCCCAAATTATGTGTCAAAAATATAATATACAACATAAAATACAAATACTGAAGAAAATATTAATTTCCTTATCCCACGTGTGCGCGACTGCGTAAAATATTATATTGAACAAGTAGCTGTTTTAACGTTTATAAATTAAAAATGTGTGATCGTTTTTTTTTTTTTTTTTATTTTTTTTTTTTTAAATTCTCGACGTCTCGTCGGAATCGCTGTAACAATATTAAATTGAGACGTCTCGAGAAGAGAAAAAAAACACTGTTGATATAACACTATATTACGAGTGTATTATAGAAATATTGATACGAAAAAAAAAAAAAAATTATTAAAAACGGCATGCGCTGCGCGATTCGTTTACCTATAATAATACATGCTACCGGATGATAAAAAATAATAATAACACACTAATAAAACAAGTAATAAAATACAAGACATATTTGCGCTCGCACGGTCGTATAATAATAATACACGTGTGTTGTACTGCAGTACGCAGCGCACTGTTCTAGTGCAATGTAATACGCGCCTCGGGCAACATTTTTGCGTTCATTGACTTTTGATGGAAGAAAAAAAGTAGAAGAAGAAAAAAAAAAACATAAATAAAAATCGTCGTACACATCACGCACATTGTTGTTTGGCACACGTATCGCGATGCTATAGCTGCTGGTGCAGACATCATATAGCCGCGACACAAACACCTCGTGTGCAAACCGTTGCGGCGACGACAGAAAAAAAAAAATCCCGAAAGGACGACAGGAGAAGATGAAAATAATAAGGAATGATCGGGCCCGCGATCGGGAATCGGCGTTAAATCGGTACGCGTCTATTTCGGTCCGCGGCTCGAGGCGCGTCCCGGTGCATCTCGCTGCCCCGTTGCAGATAAATGCAGTTGTTCGTATTCGTATATAATATAATAAAAAAAAAAAAAAAAATACACCGACGACGCGGGTACCTATAATAGAGCGAGATTTCGCGACTCGTGTGTAATTTCGTTTTTCTTATAAAAGAAAATCACACAACTGCGCAACTTAAAAACACCGAAATATATGTATAATATGCGTGATAGTAACAAACGCGTATTATCGACGATGTTTGGTTAAAAGGGCGTCTGGTAATTTTTACATTTTTAAGGAAGCAAAAAAAAGCTGTTTTCCAAAAAAAAAAAAAAAAAAATACACATTTTTTAATGATATTGATCGTGGAAATCAAAAAATTTCTCGTACACATATCTTATACACGGAGTATACATGCATTGAATGCAGTATACGCTCTTTTAACGAATTAGTGTCAATTATATTTTAAAAGGACCCCTGGATATTTTTTAAACGAGATTACTAACTTAAGTTAACTTTCCTGTATTAAAATAGGCCCTTTTTTGTTTTACCAGTTTATGTTTCTAATTTTTCTGATTTTTTTCGATAGCAAAATCGTATTTTTCGATTTTTAGTGGTATATGCCCATTAATTAACAAAACACCATCGATGTATAGGCATTTAATAAAATTCGATACGTTTACTTATGATAAGATAAGATAATATTATGTTGGATTTCCTGATACGCGTGGTTATCAATCAATTAATAATTTTTTTAAATTTTCACGGTCGTTTCCTCGTCTCGTATAAAGTCTATCTGTACGAGTATGTCTGTGCGGTACGTACAAACATAATCAAAATCTATGAAATCTATCTAAATATAGATGACATTTATTACTGATAAAATAAAAGGAAGATCGACTGTTTTTTTTATCTCGGAATGTAACCCTTGACACGCTTGATTTTTAATAACTTTTGAATGTGAAAAAAATTGGATTTTTATTTTTTTATTTCTGGAGGTTATCACCTGAGTGACGCGGATGTAATAAAACAAAAAAATGATTACTTTAATTAATTTAGTCGCCACAGACAAGGAAGTACCTAAATTAGATAAATTACCGGGCGATAACGATTAACTACGATAGGCATAATGGTAGAATCGGAGAGAAACGTTAAATTAAATTTCTCTTATTGATTTTTGTTTTTGAATAAATGTGTCCGGAAAAATACCAGACAATTTAGCTATAATTTAATAGAATAGGTGTTGCTGTGGACTCGTGCGAATACTTTGCATTTTAAAAACTTTGAACGGCAAATATATAACAAAAACAAAACCGGAATTAGGTTCCCTTACTATATGGCAACGGATTTTTGTTGAGTTCTTAACAGTTACATTGTCACTATTCAAATCCAGCTCGAAAACAGTGTGCGAATACGATATGCAATTAATGTGAATTTTAAAAATTCGTCAGAAGCGGGAAACTCATAATTTTAGAAACGTTATTTAAAACCTTATTTATCGTTTGTGGTTGAGTATGAAGGATGAAAAAGAGTTTTTGTGTTATCAAAAAATAACAAACTTGAGAAATAATAATATGTAATATGATATTAATTTACTATGTGCATTTATTTTACGGAATACCGTTTTCTATCAAAAACAGCAAAAATAGCAAAAATAAAAAATGTTTTCCATGGAATACCGAATACCTATGGAATCTCCACCTTACTAATAATATTTGAAACGTGGATAAATTTTACATTTAGGTCAAGGAAATTACTTTTTTATACATTTTTATTATTTGAACCAACACTTGGATATTATTCAGTACATATTTTGTATTCAAACAAGAATTCAGTTGATTTTAACTTTCGGTAAACCTCCGTTAAAAAAAGTTAAAACAATAAGTAATTTTGTTAATATCAAGTTAACTAGTTTGCTATCAGTAACTAATACAACTTAATTATTATCGATAAATTTAAGAATTATTTTTTTTAATGAGGATCTTTTTAAGAGTGACTCGAGTCAACGCATAATAATAATTATTTCGAAATAAACATAAACAAACTAAAAGTTCAATTTGAAATAATTGAATCTCAGTACATCAAAGTTTGTGTGTACTTGCAGTTTTTATCAACTTGTTACTTTGTCTAGCTTTAAAAGTTGGAAAGGTAGGGTATATAGGGGAATTTAATGTATATCTGTACGCAACGATTAATTTTTGCTAACAAAAAACGTTTCTGAGCGGAGTTCGGTTATATATGTTTTGAAAGCCGTAAAATTTACGAATAGAACATAATAAATGTCGTAAATTTTCTCGTTTTTCCCATTTTTTATGAAAACAGCTGGCAAAATAAAAAAATAACCTCCTTATACGGTACCACT
Source organism: Cinara cedri (assembly GCA_902439185.1). Classification (NCBI taxonomy): domain Eukaryota; kingdom Metazoa; phylum Arthropoda; class Insecta; order Hemiptera; family Aphididae; genus Cinara; species Cinara cedri. The sequence goes on along the minus strand of CABPRJ010001944.1, from coordinate 51,902 downwards.
CTAGTTAGATTTCCTTTCAGAAAAAGTGCTATATTTGAAAATCGGAGCAAAAAAGCTGGTAAAAAAGTAGTTCGTAGATAATAAAATAAATAAATAAACATCATTGTAAGACTAATACGTTACTCGTTCCGCTCAGAATCTAAAATAACTTTCCCAACGCACCTGCAATCAGATTCAATCGTCTGCTAAAACTATCTCTGTAGATCTTATGATGATTAGTGCAATAAGTGTCTTCTGGTTTGTTCTGAAAATGATTAATTTTCAAAAAAATATTGCGATTTGGATAAGCCGTTAAATTGTATCACACGTTTGGAATTTGAATAAAGACTGGTCCATACGATGATATAGTTACTCTGAACTATCCTTGGTGAACAGGGCGATAATACATTTCAAAATATCGTGAAACCAATTACCATGTTTTATTTCACGATAGTGTGATCACTATCATGCATGCGTGAAAATTGATAGTTACTATCTTGAAACTGTGAGAGTGATAGTTACTATCACAATATACGTCATAATATACTATCGTTCTATTAGGCAAGTCGTGTCGTACTTGCATAGATGTTTCCATAAACTTTATTTTCCTGTCGTCACCTACTGTCATTCTACTAATATATTATTGTACGGACGCCGCATCTATGATACGGTCGCCATGCATAAACGCTTTTTTTTGGGTGGTAGATACCCCGTACAGTAAAGTAAAAATGTGATATACATAACACAAGTAACAATCATTAAAGTGTTATACAGCTGTTATCTGTCATGGTCAGTTTATAACTAAACAATTAATTTGGTCTATTTCCCGTATTTTAAAATAGTGTAAGTCTATGAAAAATTATTTATTGAGAATAAATTAGGTTAAGACAACATGTTATAATTGGTATGTACCATACATAGTAATAACTAATAAATAGGTATTATACTATACACCTAGGGAATAAATTGTTTATATTCGGTAGAAAATATATACATTTTCTGTAGATATGCGGTTAGGTGACTCGTCGTACATATAATATTATAGGCTTCGGCTCCACTGCCACCATCGTTCGGGCTTAAGAGGTATAAATAAAACTGCACGTCGTCTATATGATGGTACTCATTTCCCAAATAACAATACTGCATAGTACATATAGGTATATGAACAAGTTGCAATAATATCTAATAACGACGTATGGGTCTAGCGTTTTATAGTCAATCGAATTCACAGTTGGTATTACTTGAGTGCAAACCGTAGATAGAACCGTACGATTTTCCAATTTTCCAATTATAATAATACCTATAGGTATTCGAAACAGTAATTTATTGAGAATCATAATACTACTTGGAACGCCATTGTCGAATAAGTTTTTTTTTTTTTTTACACTTGTAGATAATATTATTATTGTGTTATAAAATCATCGGAGAATGAGTTCTGTTTCTTTTTTTTTTTTATATAATGTAAAAAAAAAAAAAACAATCATGACCATCACGTACCTCGTATATATATATATATATATATATAATATGCAAACACGATCGCAATTCACGGCGCACCGCGATGACGTTAAACGGGGCTATTTATACTATATTGCACTTGCACCGTGTAGTACATGGATAATAATTATAAAGTGTATTTATTTCATTTTTTTTTTATATAAATATATGTATTACGAAATGTACGTGTATAATATTATAACATAGGTATCTATTATACTTGATCACGATCCGATGTCGTTTCCACGACCTGTAGATACTATTATATATATATATACTATCCGCGGTTACTATACTATATTAAAATTTTTTTTTTCTATTGGTTTTTTCGTAATTTTAACCATTGTTTCTCAACGGAATATTAATTGCTGTAAATAATTGTGTTTACAAAGTTTCATAAAAAAAAAAAAAAAAAACAAAACTATACTATTAAATACTTACTTGGGGGATGATGACTCGGGACAGAAAGAGAGAGAGGATATTGTGGGATGTAAAAAAAATAAGAGGTACATAATATGTACATGAAAAAAAAAAAAAAAGACTTAAAACAGACAGGGCCTCACTGACTATTAAAGTTTAAAGTATAGGCCAGCCCGACCTTGTGTATATTCGTTAAAAATATTATTATATAATATAGATTGTAGGAATTATAATAAAATAGTATTTTTGTACCGCATCGCCATCAAGTTTCAAAAATGAAATGTACGTCATGTATATGAATATGTCTATACTTCATATTATGCTAACTGTAAAATGCACTATATTATATCATTATTATTATATACGCCTAATTATTCGGTTTATACGTATTGTGAATATATGCATTTTTAGTAAATATTATCGTTTTTTTTTTCCATCATTATATTATATCGATTCATATAGAGCAATCCCAGGCAAGTTGATTAGCTTGGTAAGATAACGAATTAATAATAACAATAACTCAAAGTAGATTATACCGAATTGCGATATTTTGTTATTAACAAATTATTATAGAATGATGTTAGGAACATTTTACTGATTAGAATTGTTTTTGATAAAAACAAAAATGATTTTGTTTACGAATTTCTTTTATCACCATATGCAAGTCAATTTTCGGCCTTTCTCAAATAGAAGTTTATTTTAAAACGGTAAGTGAACATTTTTATAATTTATAACAAAATTATAAGTATGTCGTACGCCAGAATTTTCTTGTATACTTTATTTCTATATAAATTACAACTTATCCTGTAGCATGATGATTTTTTATTTTTTAATAAAATAATAAAAATTGTACATTGTATCAATTTTAAGAAGTTTCTAAATGCATGCACCTATTTATCAATTTAAAAATACATTTAACTTAAGAATCACTAACTCGACAACTTACTCGGGTTTAGATACATGATTAGAGTCATAGATGTTTTTTTATCTATATTGGTAGGTAACTAAACATCCAATAAGAAACTATGCGTATTGTTAAGTATTATATACTTGGTTGTAACAGATATATATTTAATTTTAAAAACATTAATTGTTCGTTTTAGACGTGTGCTTGTTTTATTTTAAATTATGAGCACAGCGAAGAATGTATTGGTTTTACAATGATGTTTATTTTCTGTAAACAACTTTTCTACTAGCAATTTTGCACCTGTTTACAAGTATATCACTTTTTAAGAAAGAAAATCTGGCTGGGGTGGTACTTTAGGAAGGTCTTTTTTTTAATTTTCCCTGTTTTCATAATAAATGGGAAAAAACATAGGAAAAACGGGAAAATAGGTACAATATTAATCAATATTATTAAAGAAAATTATAATGCTTATGTAGTTATTTTACCATTATATGATAAACATATTGTTGACAAAACAACACTATCAACCGAACTCCACTCAGAATCGTTTTTTCGTTAGCAATGGTTTATACAATAAATTCCCCCTCTACTACCTTTCAAACTTCTCACCTACAACAGTGCCCCCCACCGTGTGAAGTATGTCCGTATATATTTTTGTTTGTAGAAGTACAGTAGAACAGTATGTATCAAGACGTGAAGTGTATTTTCTGCAAGAAAATGTTCTCTAATTTATGAATTGGAAAGGTCATTTTTTTTCTTTGTAAATCTATTAATAATTGGGGTAAATCGGGAAAGTTTAATCAACACCAGTTTCCGTTGTTTTTACTTTTGAGTTTTGTTGTACCTAATTTAAAAATAATCTTAGCAACTATTTAGTATTTTTATTGTATATTATTATTGTTGTAATTAAGCCGAGTTGGTTTTTATTTAATTTTTTTTTTGTCAATGCTGAACACAGGATTCACTCGCACAAAATCAAAATATATTTTACTTACTTTAACTTCATACACGTTATTGAATAATAATAACAAATTATTACTTATAAGATAGACTGGCGCTTACCAATCTAAATAGTGTATTGTGTAAATATAGTTGTAAATTTAATAATTTAACATCGTGTTAAAATTAATATAAATTGAAATTGACTTGACGAGATACAATTCGAAATCGACTTTCAATATTTTATCGGTACATTCAGCATGATGTGAACATAAATAAGTTTAGTTGGGTAATAAATAGCCAAAGGTGTTAAAAGTTAAATTAAAAGTTAACTTTTTAACTCATTAATATTAGGATTTTTTTTCCACAATGCCCGCGAATCATTTTAATCCGTTAATGCAGCGTAATAATATTATATCGTATTATTCTTATCACGAGTTTACCGTGGAAGTCAGCTGCGCAGTGACCGTAACAAACAAATCGCAGTTGATATTTCAAACCGATCGCCCCGCGTACGACCGGGAATTTATATGATTGCGTCGGATTGTAACGATATTGTTGTTGTGTCGGGATATATTCTGGAGTTGAGATTGTATAATAATGCGCAGGTATACTGGGCGATATAGAATACGACTTCGAGATTATACAGTATGCGGCGATGAATATTCGGAATGTTTCATTATTATACGAACCATTATAATGGACGAATTAGATTACGAGCGTCTTGAGCCGTAATAACGATGCTTTTCAGCGTCTCTGGTCGCACGATAAATTTCTGCTCCAGTAGCAATCTGCTGCATTTACAAAAACTCGGGAAGTTCACCGAACTTTTCAACTAGTGGAAGTTAAATTGTTATGAAAAATTATAACTATGTTAAGGGTAAAGTGACTTTTGTAAAACTAGCCTTTACTATATTATACGCACTTATAAGTATGATTTCGCTCTAATAAATTCGCAGTTATGTTATTTTAAATTTTATTTTTGTTGTTATTCAGTTAATAATGTTTGTTGAGACTTGAAATTCAGGCAGAAAACTTTTATTTGCCTTCTCTAGAAGTGATTAAATTTTTATATTTTATAGCTATTTATTATTTATTTATTTAATTTATAAAAATAAAATAAGTATAGGTATATCTACTCGGTGGATAAAATTGATGGACCATACAGAAATGTTTGAAAATTTAACTGGAGGTTCAATATTAGAGGTGATTAGTATTCAACGAGAAAAAAAATTAATTTTAATGCATTAGGTTATTTTTTTTTATACGAAATTTAGTGTCAAATTTAAACGAAAATCGTAATACATACAGTTTCAAAACATGTTTAACCGCTCAGAATCGCTTTTCGATAGTAACGATTAATCGTTGCATACCAAAATACATTAATCTCCCTTTTAAAACCTATACCTTTCTAACTTCTCACCTACAACAGTGGCCCACCCATCGTGTGAAACGTGCCGGTTTTTTTTTGTTATTATTATTGTTATTACTATCCCTGGCGCCGGTTATTGTAATATAACAACAACAATAATAATAATATGGCCAGAAGAAACCCGAGGAGAGCGCGCGCATGTCAAAACACAACGGTTTATGATAATAATCGTTTAAGACCCGCGCGGACGTCGTATTTTTTTATTGTTCTTGTTATTATTACTATATATTGGTCTATGTCAGCTATGAGGAGGAGGTCCCTTTTGGGGGCGAGCGACTAGTCCCGCCCATTTTCGTTTCGGTATAAGGGATACACTTACTCACATAGGCAGGGATGGTAAACACACATATATGCCAGTATTCAGTAGGTTCTGCGATATTATTATACGAACTAGCAGCCGGCCACGACGTGAGAAACAGCGACACGATATCGGTAGTCGGTTTTTTCTTTTTTATTTGGTTCTTCTTGAAATATTAGCTATTAATGATGACGGATTTTAGAACGCTATTGTACATTTGATAATTGTCTCGGTCGAAAATCACATAACCAATAGTATAATGCTGTCGTCTTACAGAAAAGGTCAGTAAAACTACCAAATGTGTATGTGTGTGTGTGTGTGTGTCGTAGTAAAAAGATTAAAAATAAGATTGTCATTATTGGCAACGGTTTTTATTTATTTTTTGTTATTATTAAGTTTATATTATTTAAACAATTTTTTAATTTTTTTTTATTAATATCGTTGTCGTGAAAAGGCACATTATTAAAAAAACAATACTGTTGACCTAGTACTCTGCTCAGAATCATTTTTCGTTAGCAATGATTAATCGTTGCGTACGGATATAAATTTAATTCTTCTTTATATATAACCTTTATAACTTCTCACCTACAACAGCGGCCCACTCGTAGTGCAAAGTTTATGTCCGTTCATTTTCTTTGTCGTGTTCAGAAATTCATCGACAATTTCAGTACTTTAGATAGCCTATAGTAATTATTATTATATTTTTTTTCTACACGCGGATATGTCGTGAGAACATTCCTCATAAAATAGTTTTTTTTTTTTTATATAATATACTATTATATTATAGAGATGTTATAATCAGACCGATAAAGTGTACGTATAGTGGAACAACAACTTAATATTATTTACCAATATTAATTTTACAAAATCATGGTAATGTTTTATAATTAACTACATGTCATCGATAATATCTGTAGTGTAAAACACTAATAATCACTAAATAATATTATTAAAATATATTCAGTCTTCTAGAATTCAACAGGCATTTCTCGGTTTTCCTCGGATCCGATTCACATAATATTATTATAATTCAACGGATGACAAAAACTTTGTAAAAATTACAAGGTGCGATTTATAACCTAACGAGACGTCACATAATTTTAGATTAGGAGCGTAGCGAAGGATCTATTAGTCTTTTACTATGATGTGTAATTTTTTCTGTCTGAAAACAACATTTCAAAAGAAAACATGCGCCAATCAAAAAAAAAAAAAGGACTAAACACCTATTTTTCATTGAATTTCAGGTCTAGTCGGTGCGTGAGAGTAATCACTTTTCGATTTTCCGAGGGGTATGCAAAATAATTTGGAAAACCCGGATTCGGGAAATATTTACGTTTTATTTATTCTTTGTTTTTACTAATTTGTACTCACTATTATGTTATGTTTTCTACTAGAAAACTACTCAAAGAGAATAACGACGAGATATCTTTTTGGGGGTTTTTAATTTAGTTGGCGAATAAACAAGTGGTTTTTTGGATTTTCAAAGTGACTTTTTTAATAATTGGGAAAAACCGAAGAAAATGGTAGAATGAACGAAATAGTTTACAGATCATTTTGTGCTGTTCTATGCTTATTTGGATTTAAATTAAGTCATTGAGTAAATTAATTGATTTTATACTCACCTACTGATCCGACACGACTCTTTTACAATACAGTTCAATTATTGCACCCGAAGTACAGTTAAATTAATTACTTACATTATAAGCGGTACCCGGTGTAGAAACTCATGAGGGAATTATCATTCAAGCTTTGCTCCCACATTACCTTAAAATATTTTATTAATATTTAACCACAACCACCACAAAAATAGTTAAGTTAATGTATTTATCAAATTAAAATTCCATATTATGATGTGGTCTAAACACCAACCGTTAATAAAATTATTTTTACAAGTACAATATCAATACAATAATGGTGACGACCGTTAAATTGTAAACATATAATATAATAATAATATACAGATTACCGATTAGACTATCGATATTACTATCTTATTAGTTTTACATTATTATTTGCTCTTATTTCAAATGTTAAAACGATGTATCTATTAGGTATTATTTATTTACTATATTATTGTATAATAGTATAAAACACTAGTTTATTTGTTTTAAAATTTTCATCTGTTGTCCGTGATTTTATATTTGTTTTTCTCCATTAGCAAAATCGTCCGCATGTGCAACTGCACCCTCATGTCCTCCATCCCCGCCCAAATGCCGCCACTTAACTGAAATACTTACGTATTAGGCACCACTGTTTACGAGTTTACAGGACTTTTGATAATATTATACTAGGTAAGCCATCGTTAATGTATTTATCGCGTGATTTGTTCGTATTTTTCAGGAAAAGAAGATACTTCCAACGAAGTATATCATCATTCTGCCGGCTCGTCGTACCCAAGTCCGTCGAGTATGCTTCTATTCCAGACACAGGTTAGACAGCGGATAATTTAATATAATAATTATTATTCTTCTACTTGTATACAGGTACAACATGCGTCAGTTATAATAGTAATATCAATTATATGAGTCATCCACATGGCTTATACCCCAAGCTCATAATAAAAATTATTACCGACGACGGCATTTTATTCTCACGCGTGATTTGTTCAGAGAAAAAATAAATTCTATATTCGCATATCATACCGAAACATAGCTATATAATATTTATATACACAACATCAGATATTGTTTTTAATTTTTCAAACGCTTGTAGCGCACGAAACTTGTTCATGAAAACCTGTCCGAATCACCCGAACGTTTCATAATGTAAAAAACAAAAAAATTAATCTAAAATATAGGTATCTAGAAATCATAATAAATTATTTTGTGCGTAGGTACTTAAACTTTTAATTATTTGCCAATCATAATCTTAAATCTAAATAATAATAATATACATAAATTTATATAAACTTTAAAGCAGCCGCTAGGTGTAGTTTATAGGGGTGGAAAAAAATATTGCAGTATACACTATTTATACGCTGCAGTCAATCAAGTTGAAAAGTTTGCAAAAGAATTCAAACTTGTGTTGTGGACAGTGACTGATATAATACACTCGTAGTATAAAAAAAAAATAATATTTTTTTTAATCTCTAGTGAAACTCAATGTTTTTTGTTTTTCGATGAAATCGCGTACCTGATTAAACTTATCGAATCAGTGGGCGCAACCAGGAAGAGGTCCCCGAATCGGAAGCCCCCCTTGAAGATTTCTGTATTTATAAAACCATGCACGTAGAAATTATTTATTTAATCTGGAATTTGATGTAGAATAGCAATAACGGTTTTGTGATAAAGAAAGTCTTTGTAATTCTCCAGCCCCTCTCCGCATTTAAACAAATGTGCGTCACTGTATCAAATTGTGTATTCAAATTTTAAGATATTTCGTTCGATAACTTATGCCTACTTATACTATTATGACAACAATTTGTTATTATATATTTTATATATAATCGTTTGGAGATTTCGCAGAAAGCCGTACCACCAACAATTTGCATACTATTTTTCGATTTATGTGAATTAAATTTGTTTAGCTCCGTAATAATACTTGTTATAATCCGTTATACTTGGTGGCGGAAAAAGAATTGATTGCACTATTTCCCTACTTCCCACCTTTAAAACAGCATTATCACTCGTTCATCCAATTTTTTTTTTTTAAATTTCTAGTGCAAAGCAGCTATATAATTGATCGGAAATTAACACATCGATATTAAACGAAACTTCACATAGTAATATGTGTTTTGTTTTATCCTGGCATAGTTTACATGCGTATATGATTTTTTTTTTTTTTTACAATATCTACGTGTGAGATCAATTAATGCTATCGGTGTTTCAATAATAACTATAAAAAATTAAAAAATATTGTACACGTCGTAATAACAGGCAACAATAAACTAATAACGTATCGAAACAGTTATCGCATGGTTTAAAGCACATAGATAAATATACCTAATAAAAATATGTGCCTACCTATGGTAAAACATTTTTTTTTCATGTTTTACATTTTCGTTGTCGACATTTGTGTGCACTTTGCATATTTGATTATATGAGTGAGTTAGCTCATAAAAGAGCTTCTCTGCCCTAGAAATCAGTGGCATTATTTCACTAATTCAATATGAAATGGTACCTACCGTGTTTACATTACGATATTATTATTGAATTGCGTATTATTGATGAAATAATGTACCGGCATTTTTTTTTTTTTTTTTTAAAGAACTATCGTCAGTGTTGAAACGCAAACATGTAAAATTTATCTAGATAAAAATAAAAAATAATTGGACTAAGCTTATACAAACTTAAATAAAGATGATATTTAAGTTATTTCAGATAATGGATATTAGTAATTTATTTAGATTCTAGATGAAAAAAAGTTATTTAATCGTCTATTTTATTATTATAATAGGGATATAGAATTTTAAACCACTATTAAAATAGTTATGTAAATGAAAAGAGCGTGTAAATCACTAGTTAGTAACTTTGAATTTTTAATTAAAAGTAAAACTTATAATTAAGTTATTTGATATTAATTTTTATACAACGAGTAAAAGATATTTTTTTTTATTCACAGGTACATTTTGTCTATATAAATAATATTATTAAAATTTAATAATTTTTTTTTCATAAATGGCCCTCAGCTAAATATTCAAATTTGCATCTAGTATAAAGATAAAAAGATAAACAAAATATGATCTAGATGAATTGTCTATAGATTAGTCTCAAAACTGATTAGTATTACTGAACAAAAATAATATATCTATCACGAATTGTGATAAAACATTTTTTAACAGACGAAAAATCTATGCGAGGTGTGAGGGTCGTGACAAACGGTCGAATTAAACCGCATGAATAAAAAAAAAAAAAAAACAATAATACATTTTGAGCGGTGAGTTCAGATTTTTTTATAAAAGTACCGTTTTTCAGGCTTTCATTATAATAATATTATAATATGTGTGATCGTGTAAAACCGTAGACGTATCACGTATAACTATGTGGCAACATAAACACGCAGTGGTCTTTTCATTCCATTCGCTTAAGTGCTATCTTCGTTATGGATTACACGGAAATATTGTGTCCAAAAGTATTAGATTTAATCCACCCAAAAAAGTACATTAGTTGTATTTTTTTTTTTTAAGAATGTCAACATACTGTTTATACGTAACATCGGATGGCCTAACTTCATTGTTGTCATATAATTTATACAAAATTATCTCATTCGAGAAATCGCGTTTTTAAAAACCGTTTTTCTTTTCTTTTTTTTTTTTAATGTTAACAACTTAACAGGTACTATACCTATTTAACTGAAATACGCAACTTGCGACACGCGACATTTTTACAACACTCGTTTCCTGTTCCGAGAAGTTGGTTTTTTTTTTTTTTTAAATATTTTTTATATTTAAACGATTGAAATGGGACGGTCATGTTTGGCGGGCTAATGGAAGTCTTATAGAGAATATTACCTCTACAGGGTAAGAATATAAATCTCAGACCTTAACGAGTCAATGAAAATGGAAAATGCAATAGATCGGAATGAATAGAGGCGCTTAGTAAAAGTACATATACCTACATAAATTAAATTTTAAAATTTCTCTGTTCCATTCAAACGAATAGAACTGCGTATTATTGTTATAAAGCTTTTATTTTTATTTCTGAATATGAGTTAAATGCTTGGTTAATTCTCGGCCTACGGATTTCTGCAGAAAACCATATTATAGTAATTTAGCGATCATTATTCGAATAACAAAACTGCCACGCATTCGGTTGCAGTGACAGTCTAATAGCAGTATATTTTAGCTAGGGTGCGATATTTAATCAATTATTTCGGATGCAATGATATTGTATGAAGTTTGGATAACATAATGGTCTGCACCCCACATATTATATTGTAATAATAATACTATGCATATGTTTTATCAATTTTAAAGCAATCGTTTCTGTGGGGTGGGACGTGGTGCGGTATCCGAGAGTCAGATATCTTGTTACATTATGCAGACTTAACGACTTCTGCCCCAGCTATAATGCAATGCGTATTATGTTACCGCCAAAAAATTGAATTTGGTCCTTCTGCACACTTCAATATCCTTCGAGCTGTTTTCAATTTTTAATCGAATAATATTTCTAGTTTTTTTTCCCCGACTATAAAAGTATTATAATTAAAGTTTGCGGGTGCGAAACCAGAAATACAGAAATAGAAATAGCATTCATGATGGTTTGTATAATGATATAGAAGATTTGTTAGAGCGAATTTTGATAAAAACGACAGTGAAAAAGTGAAACGACATAAAATTAAAATAGAACGATGGTGGCATTTGTTTAATGATGGTTACAATCACGGTTGTAACTACCAACTATTAGACATGTATGATAGCGTGATAGTTTGATAGTAGGCTCTCACGATATGCGGTGAATTTCAGAAATACATAAAATATTAACAGGTATTTAATTAATTTTAACTGTATTACGAATAATGCATGTAAAAAACCAAGGTAATGCATAAAAGAAAAGATTCAATAGGTATTAAACTGAACATAGGTTATTTATACAGAATATTCCATGATCCATTGATAAGATATCTCAGAAAGTTATTGTTTACTAAATAAAAAGCCAAATCTTATTGAATTAATTTTTGTAGGTCTACACATTTTTTTTTAAATTTATAAAATAATCGATACCTTGTTGAAATTATCAGAGCGAAGCTCCTCATACGTTACCGTGAGATAAATTATATTTGTGCAGGAAAAAATTATCATAATTAATAAGCCTGTTTCATAGTTATACCATATTTTCCTGTTAACACACTGATAGTTCACGATAGTCACTATTAAGTTTTCACAATTATCGTGATAATAATAAAATCATCGTGCGAACTAGACTAAATAATTTTCAAAAAAAATACATTTGTTTGAATTCTGCAGGTATTTAAGTAAAATTATATTTTATTATTAGGATGATAAATGCTAAAAAGTGCCGGAAGCTGTAGGAACTATAAACTGTCGCAGTATTTAAATAACAGTATATATGTAAATCTTTTTTTTTTTTTCATGGATTTAATTTAGATTTGCAAGTAATAAATAATGTAGTCTCAAAGTTTTAAATTGCGAAAATGATTTGTCCGTACAAACGTTTGGTTATTGTAATTGGTTTTACGGTGTGTAAATTTATTTATTTGCATTTTGAAACCATTTAAGGGTTTTTAATGCACTTCAATCCTTTCAAATGTTTGGTGTAGTAAATAGTCATTCGTTTAAAAATTGTTTTACACACTCGATTCAGCAATTTATACGCGATCCGAAAACTTGCTCCGAAGGAAAATATTCACGGCATAATCGGTTTCATTGTTTTTAATTTTTATGCACCATGTTTTCTCCCAGAAATATTATGCTTATCAAAAAATGTTGAACGCCTTTTATGTTAAATTTTGGAACTGGTTGCTTATGAAGTAAGTTATTTTTTTATTTTTCCAGTATTTAACATAATAATTGGGAAAAACCGAAATAAAATGAAAAACTAAAACTAACAAATTTACAGCATACGATTTCATTATTTTCATTTTTTACAAATTATGTTTTCTATCAGAAACCTTGGTTCTATCAAAAAACGACAAACAAACTGTTTTTTTTTGTATTTTTAGTTTAGTTAGTATAAAGCAATTCATTTTTTAATTTCCTTTATAGTTTTTTTAATAACTGAGCAAAACCGAAAAAAAATTTAGAAAGAACGGAAAAGTTTACTGAAATAATTATTTTATTTTTTTAGATTTTGTTTTTTTGTTACAAAACTTATTAATAGAGACTTGAAATTTTGATAGAAAAATTATATCGCCTTTTCTAGACGTGGTCATTTTTTTAACTATGTATTTATCTTATGTTTGCGAGTTTTTTACGCAGTTTTTATTTGGTAGGTATTAAGTGAATATAATTGTTTGACTTTTTAAAAATTTAACAAGATAGTAATTTTAAGTTATACTTAGTGATAAAAAAAAAAAAAATAGAGTATAAAGGATCAATTTTTTTTTTTTTTATAAATATTAAGATCAAATTTTAAATAAAATCCAAAATATTACATCCAAACAAATCATATATAAACGAACTTTGCTCCAAATCGTTTTTCGTTAGCAATGGTTTATCGTTGATTACAAATATAAATTAAATAACCTTATGTATCATATCTTTCCAACTTCCCAGCTACAACAGTGGCGCACCCATCATCAGCATTAGCCTTTTTTTTTCTATCCTTTCGTTTTCATAATATATTTATAACATTTTTTTTTTTCCAACAATCGGTCAAACTGTAGACCGTCTACGTGTTACAGTAGTAGTATATTTTAAAAGAATATAGTTTCAATTAATTACATTATTTACGTGTGTCTCCGTCATGTTAGGGTACAAATATTCACTTAAAACCCATTCCCTTTGAAGAAAGAGCTAAAAAAAAAAAAAAAAATGTTCGTACAATTTTCCCTTGGGATTTTACAATACGAGGTCTGGCTATTAAAAAACGAGACTGCTTATGAAAAATGGTTTTATTTTAAAAATTATTCCACAACCGAATGTTCCCCTTCAATATACTCTCCTCCCCTCTTCACACACCGTTTCATTCGTTTCTTCCATTGCTCGAGGCAGTGCTGGAAGTCTGTTTTCGTAAGACCATTCAGGAGTTTCGCCGATTTTTGTTTCACCTCTTCCATCGACTCAAACCGGATTCCTTTTAAGGCAGACTTTATCTTCGGAAACAAGTAAAAGTCGCAGGGTGCCAAGTCGGGTGAGTAAGACGCGTGTTCGAGTACTGGAGTGCCTTAAGCGGCCAAATAACGCTTCACAGACAGCGCGTTATGGGCAGGTGCGTTATCCTGGTGCAAGATCCACGACTTGTTTTTCCACAATATCGACCGTTTCTTACGAATTCAATCGCGCAATGTTGCCAAAACTGTCAAATAGTAATGTTGGTTCACAGTTTGACCCTCTGGAACCCATTCAGTCATCACGATGCCGTTGATATCGAAAAAAACGATCAGCATGGTTTTGAATTTGGATTACGATTGAATTGGATTCCGGTGCACTCTCGACCTTCAGAAAATAATTTATGCCACTCAAAAACACACGCCCGAGATAGGAAATCCTCACTATAGGCCTCTTTTAACAACTTATAGCACTCAGTTGGAGTTTTTTTTAGTTTAACGAGAAAATTTTACGTTTATCCGTTACTCATGTTTTTCGTCACACATCGTTTTCGGCAAGAGAAAAAAACATGTTCGTTTCTAAACGCTACAGAAAAAATACTAATGCATCAACAAAAACCCAATTTTGTATTGGCATAATAGACACTTCCTGCTAACCAGCGCTGTATTCGGTTTTCCCCTAACCTTTTTAGAATGCTCTCTGCGCGCGCAATCTCGTTATTTAATAGCCAAATCTCGTATAATACAAATACCGTAAAATTCTAAATTCAGTTAATACAGGTACGAATATTATGGTAAACATTAAGTATCTATACCTACGTAATGCACTTATCTTAGAAAATTAACCGTAATCAAATTCTAGCGTATTCAAAGAAGTCTCTCGGATGTGATAACTGGAAAATCTGATAATGTAATTTTTGTTGTTTTCTACGAAGAAACCATGCGACGGATTGGAAGTTGAGGGAAATACTTAATTACAAATTCATAACCAATTTTTAAAATTTTAATCTGCACTCATTTGTAGTAATTCTTAATTTAAAAAAAATATATTTATAGCCACCTATTTTTAACACCAGATTTGATATTTTTGCTTTCTATTTCCCTTAAACAACTTGTATTCATTTAATTTTATTTCTTTATCAAAATTTACCTGAGACTTTTTTGGATCTTTCACAAATTTTAAACGTAGATACGCGTGTGTTATTTTACCATATCTAGAAAAAGCCAATATAAGTATTCTGGGAAAATTGAAGGTCTGTAAAATTATTTTCAATTGAATTGAAACAAATAAACAAAATCAAAAATATGGAAACCGTTTTTTCCGTAAACTTTTTCATTTTTCAAACTTTTTTCATAGATATTTCAACTTTTTATTTTCATTATTTAAATTCGAGGTTTATATAATTCTTTAAAGTTCAGAGAAAAGAATAAAAGTCAATTAGAAAATGTAATTACAGAATATGCTTTATAATTATAGGTAATTTGAACAATAATCAATATAATATAATAATTAAAGCACGGATATTGTAGTAGTAAAAAGCTAGTAAAATTAATTGCACTATTGCACTAAAAAATACCGAAAATTGTATTAAAAATATTAAAAATTGCTTTAAAAATAACAATTCTTTTACAAAAACGGAAATAGTTGACTTAATTTTCAGCTTATTTACAAAATAATAACAGAACACGATCATTCAAAATTCACTGAAGAACAGATTATAACAGTAAAACTACAACACATGATTTGTATTCATGTATATTTATACAATACATACCTAACAATTTCAACTTTCGTAATATACGACTTCTTGACACTTTAAAATTAAATATTTTATATAAAACTTTAACAACTTGATAATGAATGATTGGAAAAAATAGACACCATTTTTTTATACTTATACTTAACACCCTCCGATAAAATCGACGTATAATAATAAAAAAAAATAAAAATAAAAAAACCACTCTGTGTATATGATATTATTATTATTATTATTATTATGAGGTAAAATTAATAATACGGCTTTATGAACTTGGCTGGAAGGATGATGCCGAGGTGAAAGTTTTGGGCGACGATGGATGGTGTGGTGTGGAAAGGAACGAGGGTTGAATTTTCGATACGGCCGAGCTGTTTTCCGAGTCGCTGACATTTATAAACGAAATGTTTCCCAAGACACAAACACTATGTATAATAATATATTTATTATATATAGTTTCACGCATCGGATCACATAGCTTTTATTCGTTTTACAAAATTCCACCGTCCCCCACAACCCTCTCAACCTCTGACCACGACCTCTGCCGCTGCTGTTAATAGAACGCTGCAATTATTTCCCCGCACACAAGCGCTTGGACTATTATGCAAGTGAACAACAAGCTTCACAATTAGTTGATTTTACTAGGTAGTATTTTTGTTTTCGGTAACAAGTTTTCGATCAGAAGATTGTATTGTTCCTTAAAGTTTTTTTGGTAGTATTGAAGTTTCGAAAACGACAAGAAAAACGGTAATATTTACACAACGCCGCGCCACACAGTCAGAATACGACTCTAATTTAATAGGTACTTTAAAATACGAATCTGCTACACCTAAAATTATTCCCTTTATAATATTATGACATTTGTGTATATAAAATAACTAAGTAATTATCACTGGTTTTTGGGTTCTGCAAGTACTTGAAATGGTATTTATAAAAAAAAAACAATGTTAGCTCACTCCCCTTAAAAATAATTTCGGATATGCGCCAGTCAGTTTTTTGGGAAAACGTATAAGTATTTTTATTGTTGATTATGGATGAAATCTCTTAACCCTGTTATCTTATGTAAAACTGTAAAAGATGACTAATAATAATACAATCGAGGTTTTAGCTCAGCTAGTGGGGGTTCTAGCGTACGGGTAGATTGGGTAGCTGCCCGTAAAAAAATGTTTGTTGTTCATTTATTGAAACTGTTCAATATTGTGTATAAGTAAAATTGATTATTAATCGAAAAGGTTCCTTAGTTTTTTTTTCTCAGTATTTTAACTCCTTGATCATAGATTCTATTATAGTATATAATGTGAACCAGGCATGTGGCCAGAATTATTATTTTTTTTTTTTGTTTGGGGTTCTAAACATAACATTCATCATCAACTACCAATAATTGTACTAATAATCTAATTTTTTGGTGAGAAGCTTAAATTTCAAGGAGGAATGGGGTCCAAACCCCGTAGCTATGTACCTGGCGCTGTACAACAAATATTTTCTAAAAGAAGAAAATTAGGTATATTTTGTACAAAGACTAAAACAATCTATATTTTATATTTTAGATATCCTCGATTTCTAGTATACCTATATGTGAGTTTTTTTAAAAAAATATACATATGTATGTATATATTAATCGTAAGCTTAGGGACTTTTGACTTTAAAAAACATACAAATGTGCTTTAAAAGTCAATGAAAATATATGCTAAAATATGCTCGAAACAATTTTTTTTTTATTGAAATTTGTATACCTACTAAAAACTTGATGTATACCTAATTCATTTTTTTTATTATCTATAATGATTTTTTAGTGTGAATTTTGTGTTTCGAGTGTTATTGATTAAACTCAACACTTGTTTATAAACCTAATTAACTATTTTACGATAGTCTACTCGGTTATGCTATCGCAAACTAGTGAGAATGGATTTCAACAATGTAAATCGAAAAACGTATAATCCGCAGCATACAGATACAATAAGATAAGATTTGAGTATCTTCTATACTATAATGTTTTATAATACTTGTAGGGCTACATACGTACTATTCAAATATATTCTAAAAAGTAAAACTATAAAATATGCTATAGGCAAATGTATGTTTAACACAATTTAGAATTTAGATTCCTTACATAATGGGCAGTATTTACGTTTGACTCTGCTATTTGTTTAATCTTTCAAAAATAATATGCAAATGCTAAAAGTACCGAACCCTGGTTATAAGTATATATTATCCGTGTCCGTGTGAAATATAGTTATTAGAACCACCTCTGTTTCAGCTGGTTGTAGAATAAAATAAAAATATCAAATATTGAATAACATATAATTTATTAAATTTAAAATGGATCCTAATAAGTAAATTGCCTACTTCCACATTGAACATGGTTCTGCCCATAAAGTCTCAAATTTTAGGTTTATTTTAAAACTATAGATAACATATTTTGCTTTAAAAACCACCTTTACTGTCCCCCTAATTACTTAAAAGAACTTATTTCAAAACTGCAAATTTTGATTCAGCGTATCAATTAATACATCGCATAATTTTTAGAAGTGAAATTTAAAAGATAATTTTTTGTAAGCTAAATACCTATGCATTTTGGACCACCGTGCGCTACCAGTGGTTGTTTTTGAAATATATTTTGTTTTAGCTTAGCAGCTTAGCTATTGTTTATAAGTACTCATAATTATTATTTAAATAACTCAAAAAGAACCAAAGTTTGTTTAAAATGATTAAACCATCACGTTGAAAAAATACTAATTCAGGTTTTCGGTACAAATTGCATGTTCCTACAAATAGTTATTATAGCAAACACCAAAACTGATTTTGTCAAAACCAGCGTTTCGTAAAATAATTTCGTATTTCTGACGATATTTTCGTTTTTACTCCCATTATTAAGAAAATTAAAAGAGATATCAAAAAATTACCTCATCAATGTCATTGCACCAACTCTATATAGATTCATATGATGTTAAAAGAAAGCTCCTTTGAAGTTTTGTATCGGAACAAATTATATTCATCTGATCGAAAACTCGTTCACAGACGGGAAAATAAAAATAAAACACTGCGCATCATAATAAAACCAATACACACTCGTTGTTTAGTTTAAAATTTAAAAAATCCAATTCACAATCAATTATTATTATATGATGTACCAAGAACTACTGAAAAATAGCGTTATCGTGGACCATTGCAGTTGTTTGATATAGATAAATTATACGATTCGGACGAGCACTTTAAAATCTTGATAAACGTGTATTATAAGAAAAAGAAATCATTGTTTGAATGTTATTCGACTGCTGTGGGAATTATTGCAGCCGTGGCAGTAAACGTCGTCTGGGCGAAAATATCAATATTATAATTACCGCGACGAATATTATTGTATCACAATGAGAATACTGGACCTTACTGGACTGCGGTCCGATTTGAGTCTAGTAGTTGCAATCAGTGGTTACGCATTTGAATAATAAAACAGTCTTATTAATTATATAGTATTTATATAGTAATTATATAATATTATTATTGATATAGATTTAGCGTATTCGCCTATTATTTTAAAATTAAATAACTGGGTTGTTTTTTGACTTGCATATTAATTTAAGCTTGACATTTTATCCGCGATATACTCAATCATAGAAAAAAAAAAACTGCACAACGATTGGACGAGTAAATTCAGAGATCATTCGTGTTCAAGGTTCTCATTTTCACATTTATATTTACGGATCAAATAAGGTATTATAACGACGTGCTACACGAAACGATAATAAGTCACTAGTCTGGAAAGTAGTGATTATCAACCGACAAAATACGGCAGCAGAGGCGGTATTATTGCAATAATAATATTATATTGACGAACAGCCAATCGTTCAGGGACCACGTCGGATAAACGTCGACCTATCACACGATTATGGTAGCCTTAGAAATGAAAACCGAAAACGAAAACGACGATGGTTTTATCCGTTATCGTGTCTATTCAGTGGCATAAAGCTGTGTCCACATCATCACCTACGAAAAAAGTGAAATACAATAATAATGAATCGACGCGTTTGTTGAAAACGTCTCCCCGATAGCATCGTGATTCGTGGGGGACATTCCAGAATGTAGAAAGAAATCGGAAATATTTCCACAGCTTCATAATATTAATATCATTTTAAATCAGGACCAGTTCAAGGCGTAGACGTCCGGCGTAATTTTTATAGCTTCATCATTTGTTAATCGTATAAACGAATTTTATCACTGTAGAATACTGTATATTATTATAAATTCGCAAAGGCTTTATTGTTTAATGTATTGCTGCTGAGCAGACGACATAAATACAAAATAATTGCAAATCACTCGCTGTAGCAGTAAATACGGTTTTACGTTTTTGCCAAAACTCGTGCTATCTGAATAAGTGTCTGTGTTAGTATCTAAGTATAATAAATATTTGATACGCATATTTTGACGATAGATAAATTTCAAAATATAATACTATACAAATTCTGAATGGATTTAGGTGTATGACGGTTTTGAATTTTCGAAAATATCGAATATTGTTTTGAATTTTGATCAATTTTGCGATAAAATTTAAATTATTTATAGGCACGGTTAAACATTACTGCGTAAAAGTACCAACCATAAAAACCGTTAAACAAGAAAATTTCATAAAACGCCGTTAGTTTTAAATATTAAATTTTTATTTTGTTTTTCCAAACAGAAAATTTGTGAAGGATATTGCAGTTTTTAATTTTTCTTTAACAGACGAATACCTTAAACAAAAAAAGAAAATTTTACAGTAAAACCTGTTGAAAGTAGACGTACCTTTTCAAACTTTTCCTCACTTATTTAAAATATATAGAAACTCATTTGCGTGTTGAAACACTTCTAATCATATTCCATCATATAACTTGAATCGTACTGCGTATTTTTTTAGTTTCATTTACTTCACTTAGTACATTGTCGTTTTTTCTTCATTCTTTACTCATTTTCTTTTTTTTCAAGATATATAATATATTTATATATATTTACTTTTAGGTGTTTGCAAATATACGCAATCTTTTATTGAGTCGTCCCTACAATATTTCATATAAATTTTACATAATAAGCAAATTACATTACTAATAAATTCAAACTACAAAAACTAGTTGTGTGTGTATATAACAAGCGGAAATTTGTTTTTATACAATTTTTGGTCATATATTTATGAATTTTTCTCTCATTCAATGACGTAAAGCTGATCCATACAAACCCTTCCTGGGCATGTCACTGGTTATAATAGTATACTTAACTAGATTTGTTTTTATTTTATATTCGGACACTTCCGTAACTGAAAAATTTAGTTTTTCCACTGTACTATATTAGAGAGTATAGTAACTATACTTTGTAGGTGCTATCAAAATTCAAAAAAATAATATAATTATTTTGTATCGATATTTGAATGCGTTTTGAACTTCAACATTTGTAATATTTATGTAACGATTGTAAATTTAAGTTTAAACGATTCACTTGAAAATTGCAACAAAAATAATCCTTTCGAAGCATACCCTATTCTGTACTTTTTAGCATAGTGTTCATGCATACCATAACAAAAAAAAATAAACCATGAACAGTAGAACTCCATCACTAGACTTGAATTTTCCCCCAGTCCACTTGTTGTCTAAACCTACTTACCTACAGTATTTTAATAAAATAGTTATGGTTGCCAGTGTTATAGTATTATATTATATACTTAATTAAATGAGATTTAAATTTATTTATTTTTTTATATTCACTATATAGACATTCATTAACCACGTAAATCTCTCTCTTTGCCCTATTTCATGTCTACTATCTCTCTCTTCTATCTGGTATTAAAAATATATAATATGAATTTCCGATAATTATGTAGTTTTCGAGATTTTTTGTTATTATATAAATAGACATTGGGGAGATTGGAAGTTAAAACCTTCTAAAGGTACATCCTTAACATCGAAGATATTATATAAATATGCATTTTAATTCAGTTTGATAGGTCTTTAGGGGCATTAAAAACCCCGTATTTTCTGTAAAAACATGAAATTTGATCATAAAATAGTTGAGGAGAGGGTTAAAAGGCTGAAACCCCCAAAAAACACATCCTTAATACTTACACCATATATATATATATGAAATTCCATACTCTTATAGTTTTATTTAAGGTTCTTTAGGGGTGTTAAATTCATATTACATTTAACTCAACTTTAATTTCCCAGGAAAAAAAACTTTAATTCCCGGGTTTGTACTTATTCAGACGGAGTACGGGACCCTTTGTTCTAATATTCGTACGTAGACTTCCTAGTATTCTTACATAACAGATTTAACGAAGTTTTCTTTTTAATAATAGTGTTTTTGATCGGTATCTTCTTAGCGAGTAGGTGTATACAGTTTTACGGTCAACTATTTTCTCCGATGTTGTAATATGTTTCCTGAAATAGGTTACAGACGTGAGATGACGAGAGGGTTTACTGAAAATCCTCGGCTGTAAGGGGTGAAAACTTAAATCGTATTATATATTACATTGCATTTCTTCGACCGGATGATACTTGTATACATTGCAACTGCAGTCGTTTAGCACAAGTACCCGATATTCGTCAATCGTCTTATACAGGGACATTTTTTTTATTATTTTTGATCATTATTGAAGAATATATTAAGTAAAGATGAATTTAGGTTTTGTTTTTCAGTCATATATAATATACATTATATTATTAATATATTATTAGCTTTTTCGCCCGGCGTCGCTGGATTACTTTTTTTTTTTTGGATCGTATTTTACAGTTTACAAATTAGTTGCATACAAATATAGTTATATTATCTGTGACTTTATTCATGACTTCGCTCATGTACTGTTTACATGTCTGTATAATTTAGTGTATTTGTATAACCCTATTTTGGTCCGAATCAATGGCTACTGGGAGCCTACCATCGCGAAGCTTTTCAACCTTTTCGGGAGTATTCTATTTTGGTTCTCAAGTCACCCACGTTTTACGATATATAACTGCTCTATTGTTAAAGTAGCTTGAGTATCCATCAACTTTTTTTTCAAGCCAAGCATTGATCATAATCCTATGTCCTTTTATGAATCTTATGCCATTTCCATATTTTCTTCCTGCATTTCTTTATTAAATTTATTTCTTCACGTTCCCTTTTCGTTGTCACAAACTGGTACACATATAATTGTCATCTTTATTTTGTTTTCGAAAGTCCCGAGCTTTCTTTCAGTTATGTTATAGTAGTAGTCCATGCCTTGCAGTCATATAAAAGCGTACGTCTTATTATTGCCGCATATAATTTTGCTTTAATTTTGTTTGAAAATTCTTTCGATTTTACGAACTTGTAAATTATTTTATTTTAGTCTTTATTATTTTTACTATCTTTCTAGCCCAGTCATTTTAAGTCTCTAGAACAGTTTCTAAGTATCGAAATTCACTAACTTTTTTGAAAGTTATGGATTTCGTATTGATGTTGCTTCTAGCAGTTCCATGATTTTGGTTTGGTCCATGTTAATTTGTAAACCTATTTTACTGGCTAAAATTGATGGCTTACCTATTTTGCTTGTTTAAGCTTTTGGGCTGCTTTTATATTATTTTCTAAGAGACTTGTATGTTACTAATATGTAATATATGTATGAACTAATATGTTAAGATCATTTGCCGATCGCTACTCCAGTGGTTTCCGTTTGCATTTCCCTAATAATTTTTTCCAGTGCTATATTGAATGGAATCAGTGATAGCAAATCTCCCTGCTTTAAACTGGTTTTAACTTCTAAAGCATCAAACATTATTTGTTGGACCCTTATTCGATACTGTATATCTTCCATGAACAGATTATATTGATTGTATAAATAAAAAAATTAAAAAAAAACCAAAAAGACAATAAATTACATATTACTGTTTTATTAACTAATTGGTTATGTATAGAACATAAAATAATAAATATTTCATAGGATTAAAACATAATATTTAGACTAATTTTGTTTATGCCAATAATAATAATCGAATGTTGACTGATGGAAATTCAATTATTACTGTTCTCTTCCGATAGATGGATAACTCGATAATAATATTTTTATAATCAAAAAATTATAAAAACGTGTAATAGATCCTTATATCAATCATTTCGTTTATCGATTAATAATAATTTATTTGGTCAATTATTATAATATTTTTGAAAAGACTTTCTGATGTGAGTTTTTCGAACTACAATAAATTCATACTGAAAGGCTACCAAAAATGTGACCAAATTCATGTCTACTTTTCTTCGTATACACTACCAGGTGATCCATTTAAGTGGGTTAGGTTACATTCATTATCTCGGAAAGTATTTACTTTTTCTGGAATTTATGTGGCGATACGGCACGTGACGTTTTAATAATGCATCACTACTCCCCTCCAACCCTAGCTTAAATATGAAATATCTTGTCAATGACTTGACAAAAATCAAAAAAAAAAGACGGACATACTTTGCACAATAAGTGCAGCGACTATCGTTAGTGAGAAGTTGGGAACATAGGATATAGAGAGGAAATTAATTTGTATCTGTAATAAGCAACGATAACCCATTGCTAATGAAAAATCGATTCTGAGCGAACGTCAATTGATAGTGTTGCTTTTTCAAAAATATATATATATATATATATATATATATATTATTATGATAAAATATTTACATATGCATTTAACACTTTTTTTTAATAATATTTGATAACGGCGATGCATATATTTATACAGCGTGATCAATCTATCATAAGACACTCATTTTCTCGGGAAGTATTAACTCTTTTCGACATTTTTTTAATAGAAACAAGCTGCTATACAATTAGATATTTATGTTATTTTTGGCACCCTTATTTTTGGAGGTAAAACCACTACCTACTTTTGATTTTAAATGGCAACCTATACTAAAAAATCCATAAGTAGATAGAGTTGTAGGTAAAATAAATGTTGGTGTTTAAATTTTTAATCTCCGTCCATCCGTTGACAAAATATTCCACTTTTAAGTTTGGGTCGGGGGAGAGTATTTGGGTATCATTTGTTTGGTGGCACGTTTTAAAAATGTACCACTACTCTCCCCCAATCCAAACTTAAAAGTGGAATATTTTGTCAAGGGATTGACGGAAATTAAAAATATAAATATCAAAATGTATTTTAACTACTACTCCATCTATTTAAGGAAGTTTTAATATAGGTAGCCATTTGAAAATCAAAAGTAAGTAGTAGTTTCATCCCCAAAAATTAGAGTGACAAAGAATAATTTAAATGTTAAATATTAGAACAGCTTGTTTCTTAAATTTTCTTTAAAACAAATTTTGAAAAAAGTTAATAAGTTTAAAAAGTTAAAAACATTCTGAAATAATGAGTGTCTTACAATAAATTGATTATCCCATATACAGGGTGTTTCTAGGTACACATAAAATTATTATTTTTTTTCTCTGTTTAGGTAAAAGAAAGAAAATCAATGAAAAAATTTTTTTCGAAACCGGGTTTGTACTCGTGATTCACTGGATTATAATAGGTACCATTAGACTGTGACAAAACATACTTCAAAGTAGACAATCTAGGGTTATTTAACATAACATTATAATATCCGCATAATATCAGAACTTCAATAAGCTATAATTTTGAAACTTAGTCAGTCCACTCTATTTTGATCTCATCATCGTTCTAAAGCTAAATACATATTTTCAAAACAAAAAATTGAAAAATTACTCAAACAATTTTCGGCAAAATTTGATACTTAAATTCTTTTTTAAAAAAAACACTATATTAAACTCAATTGTTTTTTTTTTTACCACAAAGTAAAATATTTAATGAACCTCCTGTGAATTTTCAAAACATTCCTGTTAAGTCTAAGAATTTTACCACACAGTACCTACCGAATAAAAATTACTTGGAAAATTTACAAAATTAAAATGTCTAAAAATAGCTCAAAAAGTGACTTGATATTTTTTTTTAATTTGACCACGTCTAGAAAAAGTAAATACAAGTTTTCTGTCCAAATTTCAAGTCTCTACGAATATGTTTAATTGAATTACAACAAATAACAAAATTGAAAAAATAATGAAGCATTATATTTTTATAAATTTCCCGTTTTTCTTACATTTTTTTCACTTCTTCCCAATTATTAGAAGAACTGCTTGGAAAAACAAAAGATGACCTTTTTAAAGTACCACCCGAAGAAAATTTCCTTTCAAAAAGAGTCTGCGTCGTATACATCGGAGTAAGATTTTAGCACCATGTTTGTACACAGTATAAAAAAATGAATATAAAATAAACATCTTTGTAAAACCAATACATTCTTCGCTACACTCAGAGTCTAAAATTTCAACACTTAAGTTTATTTTAACTAACACTCTATTTATTTATGGAGTTTTTCATATAGGTTGCCATTTAAAATCAAAAGTAGGTAGTGGTTTTACTTCCAAAAATAAGGGTGCCAAAAATAACATAAATATCAAATTGTAGAGCAGCTTGTTTCTTAAATGTTTTTGAAAACAAATTCTGAAAAAAGTTAATACTTTCCGAGATAATGAGTATATCTACTTAAATGGATCACCTAGTATAAAAATATAAGTTTAAAGCTAATGGTTATAATATTACATGCGATTCGAATGTCATCGTTTTTGTTTAAATTGTATTATATTGATTGGTAAAACATCTTACGTGTTTCGTCATTTTAAAAGTTAAAATAAACTTAAGTTTTTAACTTATTAACTGATTGATATATCCAATTATCCACCATTGATTTGAGTGTAATAAAACGTTCACATAGAATATTTTTGACAAGAATATGAAATGTATACGTATCCAATCAGTACCATGAGCAGGGGCTTCAGGGAATATAATATTACCCTTCCCTGTTGGCTTAAAATTCAATTTTGAAATGTACATATATTTCAGCCATATAACAAGGAAAAGCTTTATTTATTTATTTATTGAATCAAAATTGGCTTTTGTGGATACGGAAATTCAAAAGCGAATTCCCGCGGTTAGGCATAGAAAAAGTGTCTACGATTTATTCATGACTATTATATTATTTACTACGCTTTATCCCCTCTCATTTTAAATTTTTGAACAGGGCACTGTTTACAATTACTATTATAAAAATGTGAAAAGTCTTATTTCTTCCAATGGAAAGGAATGACCTAGATTCAACATTTTTTTCGCCAAGATACCGTCTATGGAGAAAAACAACGGTCGGTGTCTCATTTTTGGAAGAAAATGTATACGAACCAAACCATATTTGATGGTTGTTTCTTTCATTTTTGAAATAATTGCTTTCTTTTTATAATTAATCACGTCTGAGCCCTCCCTTCTTTCCAGTCAGACCAGAATATGAAGGCCTATGGATTCGATATTTGTTTTTTTTACGTGGCAATTGAGAGCGTTTGCAATAAATTGCAATAATAAACTTTCGAGGTGACTATAATGTATGTTATCACATTACGTAATCGTGTGCACATCTCCGAGACATCATTTCACCCGGATTTCTGGAGATTAACCGTTTTCGAGTATAATACTATATTACTTTAAATATTCACTATGCAAATCATATTATTATATGTGCAAACAGGTTTTTGGTCACTTTTATTACGTGCTGTGTTGTATAGAAACGTTTGAAATATATAATATTACAATATGTTCACAATAAATGCTCGTTTTTTTCTTTATTTAACATTTAGAAAAAAAACCGTCTTGCACAATATCGTTGAAAAATGTATTATTTTCATAGAAAAAATTGCTATCATTTTTACAATTTTCACCAAAATTTAAACTTATACGGCATGCAAAATAAATACTACAGCACGCTCAATTTAATTAATTTTATCACCAAGTACAACTTATGATGAACCTCACATAGACTTTTCCATGATTCTGGTCGAACCAAACAAACATTTTGTCCACATAAAAGCAAATAAAAACTAAAATCCTCGAAAAAGTATAGTGCCTATAAATATATCATAAAACAACAGACTATTTTGATAATTTAACCCAGAGAAAGCTATGATTTTTTAAGCAGTTTTCATAATAATTGAAAAACCCGGTAAACGAGGAAAAATTAAAACATGTAAATTTATAACATACGATTTAATTATTTTATAATTTGTACACTTTATGTTTATTTGTCAGAAATGCTCCAATAGAAAAAAGATAGAGGCCTTTTTCGTTACATTCTTATTCTACTTTGTATGTAAGAAAGTCGATTTTTGATTTTCAGTGTATTTTATTTTAATAATTGAACAAAACCGAAAAAATAAACGTAGAAAGAAGAAACCAGGATAAAGGTTCCCATACACTGCAACGGTACACGGTCCTGTACCAATACGGTAAACAGTATTTTATTTGTGCGGTATACTATTCCGCCGTAGCTTGCACACTGACGGTATTCGTTATGGGATACCTTTCGAGCAGAATTCATTAATTTCATAATAATAGTTTCTGTTTAGTTGGATTTTATTTTATTTATTTTTTCCATAATTGAGAGAAAAATAACCGTAGAAATTCAAAACTTTCACTGAGTATTGATATAAGCATTTTTTAGGCACAATACAATTCCCAAAGCATTCAGTTGTATTGTACAATTATTATTCAAAGATATTTGAAACCTTCACTTTTTTTTAGAATTTTGGTTATAGTACAATATTAAAATATTATGGATAACATTTATTGCCCTCTCCCCCAGAAACATATATTTGACATAAGTTTCATCATAACTTGTGCAATGTGCATAAATAGTAAAAAAAAAAAAAAAATAACAAAAATTGATCATATTATAATAATATCTTAATTCATTTTTATAAGCCCTACAAGTTCAAATTCATGGTAAAATTCATTAAAAACGCGAATAATATTGTAATATTTATTACGTAGTTACAATAATTAATACAAAGTCTAATTTGAATTTATCAAAAACTCACATCAGAATCGTTTTTCGTTTGCAATGATTTATCGATGCGTAATTATACAGAAACTATATTAACAAATAAATTACCCCATCTATTCCTATATATCTTACGACCTTCCCAACTTCCCACATATAACACCTTCAACGGACTGGCCTTTTTTTGAATCCAACATTACCGTTCGTGGAATACAAAATTATTTTGCGACAACGCAACAAGGTTCCGAGAAACTAATATAACGTGCTTAAATCGGACAGTCGAAACGCGTATAATAATCGTTAAAGTGTCAAAGTTATTGATGGGGACAAATTTAATATAATATTACGGTGAGAAGCCGCCACGAGCAGCACACAATGTGAACATTTTTTTTTAAATAAATTATTGTATTTCTTCGACGTCTGCTCTCGAAAATGTCCACGGTATACTCAAAAAGCGAAAAGGGAATTTATTTGAAAAAAAAAAAAAACTGTTGCTCCTGATGGGTGTTTTAGGAGTGAAGTTTAAAGATAGGATATATAGGGAGGGTTTGAAACCCCACGAACCCCTCATTAATGCATCCATTCTATAGTAAAATGCAGATATAATACGTATAGAAGCCGCATATTATAACAGCAAAAAAACGTCTATGAATTGTATAATATGACAGTAAAATAAAACGAAAGCATTTCATAGTTTCGCGATAGTAACTATCAACTATTAATGTAAACCTGATAATGCAATAGTTGCTTTTATGAAAGTTGGATAATTACTGTTGCCCTGTTCACATGACGATGATCTATAATAGTAACTATCACGGCTATGAATTTCCCAACTGTCATCCTGTGGATCAGCCTTTTTTTGTGTACTTCGAACGCCTGGTAACGTCTACAAAATATTATTTTCTAGAAAAAGTATGGTGCACCAAAATCCAGTGTCCAGTGGCATAATTACCCGGCTATGGTAGTATATGTATTACAAGTGTCTAATTGGACACTGAGATCGGAGTACCGATATCGTATAGACAATAAGACGTATTGGTATCGCTCTTTAAAATACACATTACACTTTTCTTAAATTTGGAGTGTATTGGTTTTATACTATTCGTATGATGTGAGTGGGTATTTTTGTTTTTACCTGTGAACACGGCAAGCGGTTTTTTCGGACAAATATTTATGACGTTGCGATGATTTGATGATTATTTATTTTTGTAACTAATATTTTTTGCTAAAAAAATTGCTTCAATCAAAAAATGACATTATTTTATCGTATTTTGGATAAAGTTGCTTACGATGAAAGTTGTTTTTTGATTTTCCAAGTCTTTGTCATAATAATTAGGAAAAACTGGAAAAAAAACGTAGAAAGTTATGAAAACGATGCTTTTATTGTTTTCGATTTTTTCAGTGAAGCGAGAAATATGTTGGTTTTACGATGATGTTTATTTTTTGTTTTTTTCTGTGAACCACTTTTCTAACCGAATTTACCGTAATTTTGATCCGATTTACAGTGACAGTACTTTTTCTAAAAAGAAATCGGATTGGAGAGGTACTTTAAGGAGGTCATTTTTTGATTTTTTCTAGAGTTTTCTCAATAAATGGGAAAAACGAGAAAATAGGTACAATATTATATAAATATAATTAAAGAAAATATATAATTCATATGTAATTATTTTACCATAATATGATATATGTATATATATATTTTTTTATATATATATATATATTGTTGACAAAACAACACTATTAACCGAACTCCGCTCAGAATTGCTTTTTCGTTAGCAAAGGTTAATAGTTACATACCTATATACCGATATACCTATACATTCAATTGCCCCTCAACTACCTTCCCAAATTCTCACCTATAAATGTGGCTGCACCCGTCCCTATTATCCTAGGACAGTTTTTTTTTTGTTATAATTCAGTTAAACATATTCGTCAAGACTTTAAATTAAGACAAGAAACTTTTATTTACATTTTCTAAACGTAGCCCACTGAAGTCATTTTCTCTTTACATGACTATAGTTATTAGAATGTACACTTTTGTTATTTATCTCCATTATAATAACAATAAACCGCAACCACATTCAAATATTTCGTCTGCCGTAGAAATATTATCGGATTGTAATATTGAATGTAGTTATTATATGATATGTCAAGCGAACAAAATAGACAAATTAAATTGAAATTTCTACGCAATAATATTATATAATAATAATAAATAATTACGAATTAAATATTCTACATAATTTTGTTGTCTGATGTAATGTGGACATTTTACGCGCGTTCAAATAAAAGTTTAACGCCAATACAAACAGCAAATCAACTAGACAAATGCGACAGTAGATAAAATCGCAATATACTACCGTTTAAAAAATAATAATTAAAATCGACAGACGAAAATATATTGTATTTTTTAAAGTCACTATATACAAGTACTGTTTTTACATATACTAATTATAGATGAAAACGATTAAAATGCTTATTTTTATTACAAATAACGAGTACAGCATAGTGGGAAATAAATAGAACGCTGCTTATAGGTAGCACAGTATTTTAGGTGAAATGTTCGGGAGATATATTATATACAGTGTAATTTCGTTTTTTAATTATCGTAAATGAAAAACGATTTTGAGCGGAGATCGATTAAATATTGTCCGATGATTTTCTCTCGTTGATTTTTCACCATTATCCAAAAAAAAAAAAAATACAATAAAAATAATAAAATTACCAATCTAAAGTTTGTTCCACGCGATGATAGTGTTGAAACTATTATAAAGACAGAGTCCGTGCAATATTCTAATTGTAAAGTCTATTTTGATAGTAATGTTTGGGAAATTACGGCTTGGAAATAAATTAGAACACTTGAACATAATAGCTACGAATTAATTCGTATTAAAATGTATGCATTAACTAAACAAAATTAAATACCAGAAACTATCCCTGATGTTGAAAATATTGGAACAAGATTTCTGGTCAAACAATTGTTTACGGGCATAAAAAAAGCACACGCCAAGGTAACAAGAACATATTCCTCGTTTCGTTCAGAATCTAAAATCAAATGGAAAATAATTAGCTGTACCTAAATATAAAAAAAAAACTGTTCATTATAGTAAAAAAAGTAAAAAGTAATATATGTTACTACATATATTACTTTTTTCATTTTGAAGTTATTATCAATGGGTATTATTTCGTTATTTTCGTTTGCACCTAGGTAATCTTTTTCGATGAATTCTTTACTTATAATATTATATTCTAATTTGTATGCTTTATTCGGTATTGTTATTGTAGCGGTACGCCTTTAAGGTCAACTACATTTCCGCATATACAATTAATGAAAACGTAAAGGTCGTGTGTACGTTCCGTAGTGCGATTCGGAAACATAATATTTTAATAATATACCAACAAAATACACGTCTCTGCCTATTGAATTTCTAAATCCCCTGGTGATGTAATTTTCGTATTTAAAATAATGAAGAGAAATAAAAAAAAAAAAAACATAAAAATCAAGATAGACGTCTCGAAGCTTACCGGATTTTTTTCTAAAATTCTGACGGAGATGATACATTATGTGTAGCGCTGATGTTACTATATATTTTTAATCAATAAACGTATATAGGTATTCACGTGTTAGAACCAGTATACAGAGTTGTAATTTAAATGCTATAATATAATAGACACAACCGTTAACCAGAGTTAAAAATTGACAAGGGTTAAAATGAAAACAGAAAAAATTGTCGTTAAGTTAAACGTGGTTTTGTAGGAGACTAAGTAATCTAGGCCTCCAGATTGGGTTTATGTTTTTATAGAAATTGAATGCGGATGCTAGATCATCCGACATTACTGTAAACCAATATATATTTTTAATTCATTAGATATGATGTATATAAAAAAAATGATACTAATCATGAGTAGGTAGTTGTTGTAGTTGGATAATTGGAAAGTTAAGGATATCTAGGATAATTCATATTTTATAGGTACTATACACAATAAGATACTAGATTTAAATAATATAAGTCATTTATTTCTTTGATAAAATGGTAATAAAGTAACCTAATAATAATAATAATTAAAAAGATTGGATATTGCTGATGGGTGAGTAAGTGGGCTGTTGGTTAAAATTCTGAGTGAAGTTTGATTGAGTATATTTTTAAATGCTGTGGTAATTATGATGTTTATTAAAATTTAAACTTAAAACTCGTATAAAAAAAAAAAAATACTACATTATACTCAAATTTTTTTTACCATTTTATGTATGATTAATGATGAATCTCCAGTGAAATTGCCAAGCATTTCTGTTAAGTCTATTAAGCTATAGTTTTTATTAAAGCAATATTTTTTGTAGAAAATATAAGCCTATTTTAAATTTACCTATTTCTAGATTTCTTTTCGAAAAGTTGTTTACAAACGAAAAAATATTTAAAAATGAGCTGATACTGAGAACGGATGCCACTACTTTTGTAGGGGGGTAGTTATGATGTTAGGATACATACAATTATTTATACCTGTAACCAACAATAAATCATTGCTAATGAAAAACGAAACTGAGCGAAGTTCGGTTATGTATATTTTAAAAGGCCGTTATATTTACGATTTTCGTCAACATTTGATATTAAATCTTATAAAAAAAAAATCACATTACACTCAACGTTTTCTTGTTGACCACTATGTACAACTTATAAGCTATAATGAACCCCCTTTTAAATTGTCAAGTATTTCTGTTTAGTCAGTTTTTTAACAATTTTATCCGCAGAGTAGGTACCTATCGAGTAAATAATTCGTAAAAACCTTGCATAATTAAAATGTACAAACAATTTTACCGCGATTAGAAAAAGCAAATATAAATTTCCCGTCTAAATTTGAAGTCTCTACGAATTTTTTTAACTGAATTTCTTTATTAAAAAAAACGAATTTTAAAATATCAAAAGAATTATTTTCGTAAATTAAAACGTATTTTTCGATTTTGCTTAATTATTAATAAAACTAAAAAAAAAAAAAAATCAAAAAACGATTTTCTTGCATGCCAACTAGATTAAAAGTTCAACAAAAAATGTTTCTTGTTGATTTTCTATTGGAGCAATATTTTTTGTAAAAAGCATAAGCCGTTAAAATAATGAAATCGTTGTGCTATAATAATTTTTAAAAAAAATCACATTTTTCGTATTTTGTGTTTTTTTTTCAATTTTAATGAAAAATACTGTAGATATCAACAAATTTCTTTCAATGACGGTGGCTATATATTAAAATGAATAAAATTTATACTGATTTTCGTTTATATTATCAAATCGAATATTTGTTTTAGGTATACTTACTTACTATTGAAAATCAATATGTTGTGTATATAAATTTTATAATAAATTAGTATTAACTGATAAGTTAAGTTTAATTAATAAGTGTTTATCTCAAAACGTACAAAACATATAGATTAATATTTATTTTTATTTTTTTTTTGTTTTTTTTTTTTTTATAAATGATAATATTATATACTCTATCAAAAATAATATTATATAATAACAGCGAATTATAGCAATAATTGTTCATAAATAAACATATGACACGTCTTATTAATAATTAAGTGTCATTCTACGATGTTAGCATAATGTAAATTGTACGAACGTATGTTTTTAAAGGTTATTTATCAATAAATATATTGATGAAATCAAATATTAAATACGTGTTTATATTGAAAAAAAAATTCAATTTTTAAATAGCTAGCCATACATTTTTATAATCTGAAATTATAATATCTGCGTACGACTAGAAAATGTTTACATTTTTAATGCACTCGTTAAAATGTTTAAATTTTAGATTCTGAGTGGAGCGAAAAAGCTTATGGTTTTACAAAGGTGTTTATATCATTTTTTTTTTTTTCATCTTTTGAACAATTTTTCTACCAGAGATCTTGCTCAGATTTTTATGTATAGTACCTTTTCTGATAGGTAATCGATGTGGGGAGGTACTCTAAGGAAGTCATTTTTCGAATTTTCTCAAGAGTTTTTTTATCAAATGCAAAATACTGAGGAAAAATGGGAAAATGTACGAAATATATTTGTATAATATTACAATTTTTTTTCTGTAGACAACTTTTCAACCGAAAATTTTGCTCCAATTTATAATGATAGTAATGTTTCTATAAGAAAAATGTCTACGTGTTTTTTGTTTTCGATTATTTCTAATAACAAAACCGATGTTGACATAAGTTTAATATAGCTTCTTAATTAGTATCCCAAATATTTGCGTAGCCCCTCCCCTTCCAAATAATTTGATTGTGCATAGGGTTCGCAACCGGACTGTGGACAGTCTAAAATGTTTAAAAGCAGAGATGGTTGTTGTCAAAAACTGTTTAATAAAAATAAAACAGGATTTTTAACGTAGATGTAGTAATTAATTTTATTATAGCTTTATTATAGATACGCTTAAAGAAGTCACAACTCAAAGAAGCATTTACTTACCTAATCACTTCGGTAATTTTTGAAAAAAAACATAACTTAACCTGATTATATTTTAGACATTTTATTAATTATTGTGCAGACGAAAAACATAAATATTGTCTTGTGAACATTTTGGGATAATTATTATGTTTTGTATGTAAGATAATCAACATTCCGTATTCATTATGTCGAAAAGTATTAGAATATTTCAGAATATGTTTTTTTGAAAGTTTAAAAAACGAGCAGCTCTAAAATAATACATGATTGTTATATTTTTGGCGATGAAACTAATTTTGGTTTTCAAAAAGCTTTTTTTCACTGAATAGTGAAGAATCATTTGTGCCGTGGCGACGTTTGAATTACTCTCACTTTATCCACAAAATAGAAAACTTAAAGGTGGAATTCCTTGTCGTTCTGTGGTTTTATTATTCATACCTATATTATATAGTGTTTTTTTTATTATTATATCATAATAATAACGCTATATTTTATTAAAATACATAAATTAAACATAAATTCTAATCGAAAACTGTCGAAAATTTGTTTTTCTTTCATTTGTGGATCACAATTTCCAAAAAAAATCATCAACCTCCGATTTCCTGACCAAACCTAACCGATGAAAAATCAATTATATTGTTCGCAGACCACATTTACGCCTAGCAGCTTCGCCGAACTCTTGTCGGGTACATATCCCGAGTTGCCACTGACTGAGGAGATCGACTCGCTTTCTGACGTACAAGGCGTATTGACGGACGAACAACAACAGCAACAACAACACACGATTCTAGAGCATCAGGACCAGCACCAGCTCCATCTCCTGAACCAACACCAGAATGGCGCGATGCAGGGTCTGTTGCCCAGTTTCCAGGAGACGTACGCTGCAACGGGCGTAGGGTTTAAAATGGAAGACGATTACGTATCGCCCAACACCGCGGCCGTGATGGCCGCATCCTCTAATTATCCTCAACATCTCCATCACCATCATCATCAACATCATCAACAGCATCAACAACAACAACAGCAACAGCATGCGTCTCACCATGCCCAACAGCATCATCATCATCATCATCAGCATCACGGACCTCCACCTCCGCCCCCGCCTCTACCAATCATACACTTCGATTATCACTTCCAAAACTTTTCTGGTGCTTTACCACCTGACTCGCCGACTGCTGATCACGGTAGCATCGGTTCTACATTCGAACCAATGTTAGATCACATAGTCGTTATGACGCCCAAACAACAGCAACAACAGCACGCCGTCCCCGTCAACCATCAACACCTCCAACATCAACAATCTTTGGCACAGCTACCGTCGCACAGTAACCTTAAAAGTAAATTGAGTTTGTCACGTTTAATCCAATTTAATATTTAATCTTTTTGATAATTATTCAACGAAAAACTCGCAATAGATACAGGGGTGTCCCACGAAGATATACCCATTGTAATATTTCCGGAGATAATAAAGATAATCAAATTCTGTTTTTTTTTTTTTTTATATATATATATTACTCACTGAAATAAGGTCTGCAAATATTTGGAATTATTATAATTAATTTTTTATGTTTTAGTAAAAAATAAATGACATTTTTATTATTTTTTAAAAATTTAAAGATTTCATAGTTTAATATTTTTTTGAAAATTTTAATTTCCGTTTATCTATTGATGAGATTATTTCACATTTAAGTTAGAATTGTTTGGATATAGGAGGAAAGTAGTGGAGCGCTATTCAAACCCCGCTAACAGCGTAGCTATGCAAATGATGCCCCACTATATTACTGTAATGATATATACAATACGGTGTATATCATAATTTTAATATTGGTCAACTAGTTATATCATAATATAATATTATATAACATTAATATTATCTACACTATATTTTATTATAGTGGACACCACTTTATCTTATCAGTTTATAAATCAATTTAGATTAATACAAAATAGTATGCATAACAGTTAAATATTTCAACATAATAATAAGACATGATAATGAGAACCGGACAACAGCATTCAACTCTTCTCCCCTTTCTTTCTCATAAAACACTCCTCGAGTCATTCGGCCACCGGATTCTGCCTTCGCAACTCGTCATCTTTTTCGTCTTCCCGTAGGTGCGTGTTGTCCGGTTTTCATTATCATGTCTTATTATTATGTTGAAATATTTAACTGTTATACATACTATTTTCTATTAATCTAAATTGACTTATAAACTGATAAGATAATGTGGTTTTAAATATTAAAATTATGATACATACCACATTGTAAAATGTCAAACATTCAAGTGTAATATCTTGTTAACGGAGCAAAACATTTTTATTCAGATAAATCAGAAACTAGTAAGCGAAATGCCGTGTACACAATTACGCATCACAATTTAACCTTAAATCGTTTAAAAAACAAAATCGTGAATTCAGATTTTCGATAATTGTATGGTGTCATACGAATAACTTATTATGAACATTATATCAATTTCCAAAATATTTTTGAGAAGCTAGATAAATTTTATCTATCGTACATAAAACCAAATGAAAACTAAAATAACACGATTATTTTCAATAGCTACAAATTGCTCAGAAATCACCAAATTTTTTTGAAAATGTACAACGAAAGGACTAATATTATGTAAGTAAGTAAGTAAGTAATCGATTAAAATGTCAGAACACAGTAAAAAAAACAAAATTGAAAGTAATAAAAACCATTATTATGTGTACATTTTCCGGTTTTTCATCATTATTAAGAAAACTACCAGGAAAATTAAAAAATGATCCTCCCATAATGCACTAAATAGACCCGATATGTTACAAAAAAGGTCTTTTGCTGTCATATGATGATAAACTATTATTAACTGTTTAAAAATGTTAAGCCGTAGATGGATTAACCTCGATGCCTTTATCACTTTGTTATTTAAGGTTTTATTGAATGGTAAAATGTTTACTTTTCAGATCACTGCGGCCCGTTGTCTTTACTGATCGACTCCAACACAGCCAATGATCAGCTTCAGCACGCTATCAATCACGCCACCCTGGACGCTACGCGGTCCAGAAGAACGTCATCGTCCTCGTCTTCATCGTCGGCACACAGGACTACCGCTGATTCGTCAGCCAGGTGAGATTATAAACGGAGTATTTAAAATCTAATTTCAGTGGTTGTCAACCAGGGTGATATGTGAAAATCATTCGGTGGGAGGGGTTGGGAACAGCAATGATTACTAATACCGAATATATCTTTCCTCCATATTCTTTTCAATTCCACAATTTTATAATAACTGGCCAAATTAATTATCTGGAGTATGTAGCGATATAATTGTTTTTTTTTTTTTTTTACAATTTAATACTGTCCCCTTACCCAAATTTAAAAATAGAGTATAGTTTTTATACATAATATGTTTTTTTTTTTTTTTTGAAAAAATAAATATTTCAAGGGGAATTTGACTGTAACATAGAATTTGAAATACCCTGAAAATAAAATCCATCTAATCTATATCAATATTCGATATATTTCGATTGACAGTTATTATATAATACGCTTTATCAGCTCGCGGTACACATCATCGTCAGTTTTCTCTGTAAACATTGCCCGTTGTAAATACCGCACAATTGTTCTAGGTCCCCGTCTATTGTTGTTTTATCGGTGTTATTATAATATTATCAGTTAATTATTTTCTCCAATTAATATAATGCGAACGAAAAATAAACAGTTTGTCACCGAAAATCCGGCACTGCATTAACACTCTATCGGTATCGGCGCCCGGCGACTGTTCTCCGCCGACTTCGGAAGTCTGTATGCTACAGCAGCAGAGAAACGTCACCGCGGTCATGGCACCCACGTCACCGTCCCAGTTGTGCGCTGTGTGCGGCGACACGGCCGCGTGTCAGCATTACGGAGTGCGTACGTGTGAAGGATGCAAAGGCAAGTATACAGTACTATAATTTATAATTTATTGAACCCTCGTCTAGCCAACGTTTTTAAAAACGCGAATCCAATTAAAAATAAGGTTCGACCATTAGGACCGGGTTTAGACGAACGGCCGCAGTGATGACGTAACCAGAGGGATGACCGGTAGCGTGTGCCGGGGAACGAGATTAGGGGTCATTTCCCCCTCGCGGTTGGCTATTTAACATAACAGCTACGAGTATTGTTAATTTAGGAATTAATTTTAAAATGAACATATTTCGGCCCAAGTTACAAGAGAAAGCTTGATTTATTAAAAATGATAAATGCATCTCCTTCTACTTAAAATTCCTACACGCCAGTGGGTTTTCAGCCTCCTTCCATTGGCCGTGTTAAAATAGGAAAATATGTGTATTAAATATTCATCATTAAAAACTGGAATAATTATTAAACAGAATAATAATCGTTTTAAATTCGTACTGAATATAATATAGTTTCTCGACTGAGTTTACAAATAATTTTACTATACGATTATGCAGTATAGACAGAAGGTACCTACTTTACAAAATTAACTCAAGAAAACAGTTTTTAATAAAGAGATTTAGATATAATAGGTTTCATATATTATATTATGTATATGTAATTTTCATTTATCTAAGAGCATCATATTTTTAGCCACCCCCTTCCTCTCGTTGAAAAATCCCGCAGATTACGCCGTCGATTCGAAAAACACCCGAGTTTAAAAATGAAACAAGAAAATTAATTTCAGTAGGTCGTCGCACAGTTTTATAAATTATAATTTGCATCGGCACACCGCGATCATATTAAATGCAAACTCCTTTCCTTCAACCCTCCCCCCCCACTTAACCATATTAATTATAGTTACGCCTAAACACCTAATAGATACGTGCAAGGCCATAATTAGAAAATAATTTCAGAGGCTGAAATAATTATTTTTCTACAACATAATATAACGCATTGTCGGATTGGAAGAGTAGAACCCCCAAAACGCCCCTCAGGTACGGACTTGGGCGCGTGTATAATTAATGTATTGTAATAATATGCGTTATTGAATCGATAATAATATGTTGGATGTATATTTTGTACACGTGCGACGATAGGTTTTTTCAAGAGGACCGTGCAAAAGGGGTCCAAGTACGTGTGTCTGGCCGACAAGAATTGTCCGGTGGATAAACGTCGGCGGAACAGGTGTCAGTTTTGCCGTTTTCAAAAGTGCCTGCAGGTGGGCATGGTCAAAGAAGTGGTCCGAACCGATTCGCTAAAAGGCCGACGTGGCCGACTGCCGTCCAAGCCTAAGTCGCCACACGGCTCGCCGACCAGTCCGCCTGTGTCGCTTATCACGGCGCTGGTCCGCGCCCATGTAGATACCAATCCGGATTTCTCGTCGCTGGACTATTCTCAAGTACTAATATTATGACCCGGACCCGTTATCATATTCTTAGTATTATAATTGATCGGTATAGTGAATTTTATCGAAAAACAAAAAGTGTCTATTACTAGTCACCTCCCAATAGGAAAGTAATACATTTAATAATGATTTATAAACAATTCAGACATTTTCAAACATCATACATCAATATATATTATATTTAAATATTATCGCTACCATCCAAACTGTTCACCTACCACAGTGACCAACCTATCGTGCAAAATATGTCCATTTCTTTTTATTTTGTGTCTATTAATAACTTTTCGAAAAGTACCTATTACTAGCTGATCATACCGGCAGTATTATATCGTGTTGTATATATTATACGGTAAATGGCGTAATCATCAAAAAATAAATCTGTCAATAAGATACAAAGGTATTATTTGTTTGTATAATGTGTTTATAACTACTTTTTTTTTTAACATGAAAAATGTTGAAACTAATATTCTGGCTACGTGCCTGAAAAAATACCGGTTAATATTCTCAATAGAAACAGAAAATAACCGTATT
This sequence comes from Cinara cedri, assembly GCA_902439185.1. Classification (NCBI taxonomy): domain Eukaryota; kingdom Metazoa; phylum Arthropoda; class Insecta; order Hemiptera; family Aphididae; genus Cinara; species Cinara cedri. Next base: position 10,880 of record CABPRJ010001944.1, on the reverse strand, counting down.
GACGATTTTCTAAGATAAATCCTAGAGGATTAGGTTTGTGTATACTGTAAATACCTTTTTATACTACTAAACATGTAAATTATCTTACTTTCTAACGAGGAACATATAAGTTTTTCAACAAATAATTGAAATTTGCTTGAATAAATCATGAGTACAATAATATCTTCATGAGTATTCAGTTAATATATTACCTACCCTTCGAATCTTTGTTCATTTTTAAATATATTATACCGGTAATTTACCCAACACTAATCGTGACGTTCAGTGGCACACACTCAAATTTGGATAGCGATTTGAACGGCTACATTGAATTTACCATCCTCGCTCATGTCACACCAATTTAGCATTACTTTAGGTAGGTATATTCTTTAACAACTAATGTGTACAATATTATCTTCTTTATAATAATTTCTAACATATAATGTACAGTTATTATTAGACCGCCACTACCTACCCAAAAGTTTAGGGTAGCAGCTACTACCACAGAACCTTCTAGTGTGTGTTACTGGTAACGTTCTGTTTAATATTATAACTTATTTGTAATGTTATATAGTATCACGAGCCAAAACCATTTGAACCGCTGACCACTGAAGCGGAGAAAATCCAACAGTTTTTCGGATTGCTCACGACGTCCGTAGAAGTGATTAAACATTTTGCCGAAAAGATTCCAGGATTCAAAACTTTGTGCAAGACCGACCAAGATCTACTGTTTCAATCATCGTCTCTAGAACTATTCGTTCTCCGTCTCGCTTACAGGTATCTATACCTAAATCCTGAATTCTAATAACAATCAATGGTAGTAAAATGATTTAGTCATAGAAGGGGAGTTGATTTTTTAAATAATTATTATTTTTTACATTGTTTACATGTATATAAAGTCGAGGGGGGATATATCTCCCTTAATCTCCTTAAATCATCTTAAACACGATACCGTATGCTTTAATACTAATATCATTAGGAAGGTATTTAAAAAATAATTAATTTGTATAAAACTAACTTCGGTCTTGAATTCTCGTCTAGAACTAAATATGCCGACACGAAATTGATATTTTGTAACGGAACTGTTTTGGACAAGCAACAGTGTTACAGAAGCTTTGGTGATTGGCTACAAGCCATATTGGAATTCAGTCAATCATTACACTCACTGGACATTGACATATCGTCTTTTTCTTGCCTATGCGCCTTAACTCTGATCACAGGTACATTTCTTTAGTGTTTTTAACAATGACAAATGCAGAATAGTTAAGTGCATTATAAATTAAAAAGTGTAAATATGTTAAATAGGTATGGTGAAAATCTAGATTTTTCATAATCCAGATGTTCTATTGTAGGAATAATTCGTAAATTTAGGTTTCCGATTTACGTGAGTAATTAGTGGTGCACAGACGCGTTACAAAGTAATATAATTGTAAGGGCTCTCGTAGAGAGTAGGTGTAGATTTCATAGTGTTATTGGTATCATAGAAAAGCTTAAAAGAAGAAAAAGGGCGGGCGGGTAGATACTTCAGTTATATGTGATCTCAAAATTTCTCTGAACACCATTGCAAGAAATACATGTAATGAGTAAAAAGCTTCAATTGTACTTCCTATTTTTTAAAAAAATCAATTTTTTTAGTTTAACTACAACACACCTAACTATTAACTAATTATGATGATGTACTATATATCCCGTATTTGGGCGTTTGCGTATAGGCAATTTTTTCGACATTATTCATAAAATATAATTTTATCTGCTCAAGAATATATACTTTCTAAAACATTTACAAGTAATAGTCCCGTATCATTATCATCAATAATTATTGTGAAATCTCGAAATTAACACAAATGTTTTTGGAAAATCCGTTTCGCTCTAGCAAAAACTACGCGGGTTATAAGCTTAATTACAAGGATAGAAAACTTATTTCATTTTTTCGTTTTTGATATAAATTTTTTTTTAATATAAAAATATAATTTTCGGTTTACGTTTTTAAAAAGATTTTGAGTATTACGTTTTTGATAAAACAAATTTCAAAATGTTATTAAAACATTTTTGTTTCGTTTCTTCTTTCTGAGAAGTTTAGGTTTATAGGTATACATATTAAATATAAGATAAATATTTAAAATATTATACTACGATATTTTTTAAATTTATAATTTTATAATATTAATAATTTCTTAATACATTTTGTAAACATTAACAATTTATTTTATTTATAACATAAACAAGTTACTTAGGAATAATATGTTAGGTAGTTTATATCGCATAAGTTTGGGTAACTAAAACTATAGCACTAAACAGCGCTGACTCCAATAAATAATTATCAACAATCAGTTATCAGGATTACCACTTTTTTGATAACAGAATTATTATTATCATAGACGTACAACAGTGTCCCGTATACGACATAACGGAGTTTAATTTTTTTTTTTTTTTTTCATGTATATATATATATGTATATCGCACAGAACGTCACGGACTCAAAGAGGCGAAAAAAGCGGAACAGATCCAGATGAAAATCATCAACGCCCTGAGGGAGCACATTACGTATAGCATGTCCGATTCGCAACGCAAGTCGTACTATTTCTCTAGATTGCTCGCCAAACTCCCGGAGTTGCGGTCCTTAAGCGTCCAAGGGCTCCAGAGGATATTCTACTTAAAACTCGAGGACCTGGTGCCCGCCCCGCCGCTTATCGAAAACATGTTTATCGCCAGTCTACCGTTCTAAACGCACACATTATGTAGCGCGCGCGCGCGCATTATATACAATTTAGGACGGTTTCTATTTCAATCGACCGTTGCGTAGCTCTAGACACGTATAGATATAGGTGCATCGTAGTATAGAGTAGGTACCCCACATAGATGTTATTATAATCGATTATTGTTAATTGTTTAGCATCCATTATTAAATATGTATTTTAATAATAATTCTATTCGTATAAACGTACATTATTATTACATTAATTATTATTGTCGTTACCTTCGTGAACATATTTGTATTATTAAATACAATCATTTTATAATAACTTAATATACTGTTACGTGAACAGTATATTACTCGTATTATTTTTTATTATCATTCATTATTCGCTATTGGTGTATATTTTCGATATTTCTCTCGAGTTCGTTATAATAATTATAATATAACCGTCAGTCGCAGGAAAATTTATCTCCCGCCGGACTTTAGGGTACGGTCGTGCGGGGCTCATCCCACTCCTCTGTGGTACCATAAATCCTGAACAACAATAAAGTAAATAACAAAAGCAGTAAAAGTAGAGAATCATTAAAATTAAATAATATATTAAAATCCAAAACGACGCAGTGTAACGTGTCGCGATATACGTATGTTTCTGACCAACGATTTTCGTATCTATTGATAAAGTTTCCACAAAATTCCGAACATGGTCTCGTGCAATATTCAGTGTGCTGATTGGGAGGGTGATATGAGTATTAGGTTACCGTCATTCTCGTATTCTTTACTATGGTGCGTCTTCTTCTCGTGCACTGTAGTAATATAGTTATCAATCTTTCGTTTGATTACAACTAATGACATACTCCGTGACTCTCTATTATTGCGCATGGTTTGGTTTTCAATTCCATCGGTTTTTATTTTACCCCGTGTCTTTTACAATCTGTCAATCTGTAATTATGAATAAGTATCTGCCTTTAGTTTATCATTCGATGTAGTAGGCACTCACTCTTGTACAGTCCAGCCTATAGATTCATCATACACATCAAATAAATTAAATAATTAAATCGTGATTCCTCCAGATTCTTCTTTTTGCCTCATGTACCTGGTATGCAGCCACTTTATCGTAGGAAAGTTCATCGCACGACACTTTCTCGTGAAACCAATTCACCACGAGACACATCATCGCAAAACGCGAATGATGAAATGGATTTAAATATGTTAATTTATAATATAAAAATTCAGAAATCGGTAAAACCGCTTAAAAGCTACAAAACATAAATACAAAATGAACTTGCTGACACACACCGTTTGTAATTTTTAAATATGATAACCGCGCAAATAAATTCGATTAGACGCGGCACTATTGTAAGTTGTACTATAATATTGTAACAGAATTCCCCGTATTATTGCAGTGTATAAATGCGAGAGGTAAAACGATAGATTTTATAAAACAACAATAAAAATAAATACATATTTTGTACTTAACGTGTTCGTTCTGAATAAATAGTTCTACATTTACATTCCTGTGTATCCCTCCAAATTAATAATATTTCATGCGATAAAGTGTCTTATGCGATAATACGAAATATTTAGGAGATGAAGTATTGGCGATGAACTGTCCCGCATAAAGTGTCTGTAAACCGTTTACCCGCCTTACACGCACAACGCTATACGTTATACTATTGGAGGTTCCCATATTCTCTCCACTCTTTTCTATCACTGTCTATCCTCTTCATTTCTCTGTAATTTGTCAGCGCCGCATCAGGAATCATATCATTATTATATGATATTCTTGGTCGTCCTCAGTCTCTTTTGCCATTTTTTTTCCTCTCGTCTTTTATAATATTTAGAAGCTCATATATTTATCTCAGAACGTGTTCAGTCGTATTCCATCTTCTAATTTGAACTGTACTGAGTATCTTTCTTGTTCCATTTACCGGACACCTAAATAGTACTTATTGCTAATAAATTTAGGTATCTACTTTTACAACAATACTTTAAAAGTGAAAAAAATTGACTTTAAAATAATTAACATAAATACGGAATAATTATAAATAATATATTTACACAACACACCTACTAATCAATAAACTTCCAATACCGTTTTCGGTTTAATTAATATACCCACGAAGGGTTTGTTATGTGAGCGCCGATGCGGTCGGTACATTCACGATCAAGACTTTTTCGTGTCATTTAGAACACTTTTCGCGGGTGGTTTTGTATCGGGTCATAATAAAAAATACAACACAAGTAAGGTGTTTACTACTACTTTTACATATTGGGAATGAGAATGATAAATTAGAAAATAAATATACTTTTTTAATTTTTACATTTATATTTCCTTTAACTATCAAAAAAAAATTATGTATGTATGTCAGTGGCGTATCTGGAGCTCAATCAAGAAGCAAGCAGTTTAAAAATTGTAATACACTACAAAATAGCGCGAGGGGGCTTTCCTCGTTCCAAAAAAAAAGCAACAGTTTTTTTTTTTTAAACATAATTCCTCTCCTTGGCAATTAAAAAAAATAGTTAATAAGTATAAACTATAGTTAATAATATATATATATATAAAAAAAAAAAACACTATGATATGTTAATTATATTATATATGTTACGATCAAAAGTCGAAATCGGGCAAATTTTAGAAATGTGAGAAATCGAAATTATATACGATATGGTTTTGCCCAAATGATAATCACTTACTATATAGATTTGTCCGGAAAAAAGCCGAAATATGACGTTTTGCATAAGTATAGTGGACATTTCGCGTTTTGCCCGGGTATGTTATGTATTTTAGACAAAAAATTGCCTTAGTTATATCATTATAACTACTTTTTAGTAACGCTGATAAAAATACCCAAGAAATAATAAATAATACGGTTATAAATACTATATTATTTAATTGCCTATTAGAGCTATAGCCGTGATTGAAAAATCACAGCCAAAAAATTTCAAGGAGGTTACGATCCATCTATTGCCCTCCCCCTCAAATATGCCACTGATATATGTAAAGGCAGAACATATTAATGTATAGATCTTAACTTGTTTATATTCATTCAGGCCTGAGTTTTGTGATTTTATCTATAATTCTTGTTTGAAGTTTCATTACAGTTACTTATTTGAATATTTAATCGGGAAAATAATTAGTTCAATTATTACCTAAAAAGTTACAGCATCAAAATTCATTGAAATAGTACAAGGGTTGAATTTCTGAAAATTATATTATTTTAAGCGAACAAATAGATTGTAAGTAATTTGTGTTTTATTTGGTAACAAAGCAAAAATCACAGGAATAATGTTTGTTTCGCTTGATGCACTTCCAATATCTAAAAATGAATTTTGTATATTTGAAAAATGTATATCACAATATCGCCCGGAATATCAATATTCAACTAATTATTAAAGTATTTAACCAAGTATACAACCCGCTTGTATTATATTTTACTCATGACAGCAAGTATCCTGGTACTCAATTACTGACACGAAATCGTCTTAAATGCAGTATAAGTATAATTGAATAGTAGTTGATTGAAACCCTTTATACAACTCAAATAATCGATGATAGTTTCGGTTACAATTAAATTATTTAAATTATGTTTTTTCGTGTTTGCGTGTGTGTACTTGAGTTTACTACAATATAGTATTATATAAGTACCTATACAGTTAATGAAAAAAAGTTTTTTTTTTTTTTTTTTTTTTTTTTTTTAAAAATGTAAACGGAAACATCAAACATTATATTATTATAATGTACGGAGTTTATAATAATATAGGTTGCATTTATTATACCTAATAATTAAATAATTAATATTATTGTATAATTTGTAGTTTTTAATCATGCTAACGAGTCTAAAATGATTCTGTTTATATATTATATTTTCAACACTTTATATATTTAATACATAATTATGTAAGTATCAACGAGATTATTGATTATTATCATTATTATTATTATTATTATTATTATTATTATTATTATTATTATTAGTAGTAGTAGTAGTAGTAGTAGTATTATTATTACGTTGTTTGTAAAAATATTGTTTAGTTAATTTAAACTTTCCCCCCCCCTACTATGGCCGCCGGTAAAATAATATTATTAATTATTCCCTCTGTAGTAGTGTCATTTTATTTTAGATATATATACATTATAATTAATGGAAATATGTACTGAAATTGTAAACCTTTAATATTAATAAGCTTATAGTACCTATTATTTTTATCCTCGTCAATTGTGTTACGCATTAGTATATTAATTGTTCAATATACTCTTACTACGTGTCATATTGTATTTTATATAGTACCTATGTAATTTATATAAAATAATTATAAAATATTATACTATTACACATATTATTAAGAACCAATATTTATTGTTTGTGAAAAAGAATACTTCACTAGCTATTTGGCTGTTTGAGTATAGGTTTATAATATTAGATTAAAATTATATCGATGTATTTCTATTACTTTAATGACGTATAAGTATAGGTAATATATTATACGAACCGATTGTACATTTTCACCAGCATCTAAAATTCTGGTCTTGTCGTACTAATAGCATCCGGTTGTCGGAAAAACGATTTGTAAGGGAATTGTAGCCGCGCTATAACACCGATGTTGAAAAAATATCGTCCACGTTCACAAAGAAGTCGGTGTCCGTGTTCTACATGAAAACCTATAGAAATTAAAAAGAGAGGGTGGAAAATGGAAAATGCTACGTCGTAAGATAGATGATATTTCGAAATGAAAAATTCACGTATAGTGGAGCGATAATGCAACAAAAACCGTATATGAAATTGCGGAGTTATGATATTTTGAGTGGGAAACGGTTTGCAACTTCAGTGAAATATTTTGTTCTTTATCGATGTTTTCACAACTAGCGAAATTCGGCCCGAATTCAGGTACCTCGATTGCGTCCCAAATAAATATAAGTATTATTATAGAAAGTGTAGATAATGGCCAAATATAGATGGTTCAGATCAAGGGCGAACGCAGAAACAATTTCAAGGGAGTTTTGCAAAACATATCTATTTCATTTGGCCATTGTAATTATTTAAAATTCAAATACAAATTAAAGGGTAATTTACAACTCCCCTTTACGTTATCAAATAGTTTATTTTATTGTATATATGTATATATATATTTTTATTTTTTTAACATCATTGCACAAAATATATAACTAAAATTTGTTTTAATCAGTCATAAAAAAGTCAACACGTAAATAAAATAAATAGCAATACATAATTAACACAACCATCGGTTTAGCATTGTTTTAGAATTTCGAAAAAATTCAAGTATAGATATAGGTATAGGAATATGAAGTGTCTGTAAACTAATAATTTTAAACATTAAATTTATGTGTAAATTTCATATTATCTATGACGCAATCATGTTAGCTTATTTGTGTAGACCGCAATAATCGGGTGATTCCCGAAAATTCGTCGTATTATACCTATAGGCCTTATCAAGGGTGAAAGGAAAAATACGACCCAACATCGTTTATTATTTATCCCATTAAATAAACTAATATTAGGTAGATATAGTTTAATGATATATTTGATTTTTTCGTCTGTTAACAGTGAAATAGATTTAAAGATAATTCACAGTGAATTAATTCGTATAATTTTGTTGTGTTGAAAAGTTTGGGAATGTACTCGCTTTGTAAATGATTTATTTTCTATCCAATACACCCTTGACGGGTGACAATAATTCACAACACACGTATCGTATAGGTTCAGATCATGCGGAACAGATACGTCATATAAGTAAATATGGGCTAATTTATTAATCATTACTATCAAAATAAATATTATAATTAGATTTAGTTGAGTTTTGTCTTCGAGCTGCAACTGAACTGGTAATCAGAATTAAGTTGTTTTTTTTTTTGTGTTACGTGTTAAGATTTTAAGTTAATTAAAATGTTTTTATTTTATATTGAGTTTTGTATCCATATAAAATAATACATTTTAAAAACTAAATAACACCTTTAGTTGCCAATATTTATCTATACTTGGTTATGTTTTTAAAAACCCAAATTGATAAAAAAAAAAATCAATACAATTGTGTTTATTTATACCTAATATTAAAAAAATATCTCAATTTAAAAACAGTTTTATAATATTATACTATGTTAATATAATTTCATGTAACTGTAGGTAACCTTGAATTAAATATTGGGTAATGTATTTCACAACATAAAAGTTGAAAAAAAAAGACATTACAAAAATTTCCTGCTAAAATAAGATACTGTTTTCCTCTTCTTCCAAAAAAAAAGGTACCTAGGTATAGTAGCGTACTCAGGATTTTACTATTGCTCGTTAACCAAACTCACAAAAAGCAACCTATGTAGAAAAGCAACTATTAAGTCTGAAATTGCTTGCAATTTACTTAGTTTATTTTATATTTTAATACCAACATATCTAATTTACATTCAAATCACAAATAAATTTTATAAACTTACACAAAAAAAACTTACTTACTAACTAAACTTATAAAAATACTTATTTAAATAAATCTAATGTAAAAAATACTGTTACTTTATATCCTAAATTATACTCTATATATATTATTTGTACAAAGCCAACTGACGTTTATTCTAATAAATAATTAAATAAATAAATAAATAAAAACAGTTAATAATATAAGAATTTGTATTAATTTAATTTTAATAAACAATTTGTCAATTCACGGATAACTTATATTATTTAAATAATTTCACTGATAAATTTTAGTTTAGTCTACAAATACTACTTGATAATAATTATCAATAGAAAAAAAGAAATTTATCTTGTTTTTATGCTTGCTTTGTTCTTATTCTTATTGATAAAATTAAAATACTGAAAATAATAATATTATTAACATTACACCTAATATTTTTGTAACAAAAATATTATAGAATAATACTCTACTTTATAACAAAACTATGTCCTGCACGACATCGTATGACTCACCGACTCTTTTGTCACCTCCCTATTTATATTTTTTAACTAAACCTATTTCATAATAGCTATCAAAACACTATTTCTTATTATTATTTCCTAATAGTAACTAACACTAATACTTCAAAGTGTATGTTGTGAAATCATACAACAGTCCCTAATCTAAAACAAAAAATGTTCTCATATTTTACATTATACGTATCTATATTGTGCTTATGTCAATAATAGTATATTTTGAAATTTAGTATATGGCTAAAATGAATTTATTTTGATTTCCATCATTTTTTTTATATTATTAGTACTAATGGACTTGTGCCACTCCGCAGCAATTATTATATGGATAATATTACCTTCGTCGTAAAATCAGTAATTACTTACGCCGTCAAAAAGATAAGTAGAGAAAGTAAAAAAAGCAATATATTTATTTTAAATTTTATAATATAAAAAATAATAATATTGGTTAGTACTACATAGTGCCTACCATATTATAGATACCCACACTATATTTCAATACCATTGACTATATATTATATATATACAATGGTAATATTTTAAAAGCTTTCACAAAAATAATTATTGGATCAAGTTATCGAAATCTGCAATCCATATTAAAAAGTAACAAAAATGACTACTATTATAGTGCAAGTTCAAAATATATAAAAATCAACTTAAAATAACCATATGGATATAGAATGATATAGTGGAAAAATAAATTTTCAAAATGTTTTTGTCTCAAAATAAGAACAATTGAAAAAAATAAATTTGGATATATACGAGTATAATTTATTATTTATTTTTAAAAATCAATAGACACATTATAATTTTATTGGTATATTATAAAGTAAGTCATATAAAATATTAGTACATTACATCATGCATAGATAAAATAATAACATATTTGTATTAAATAAAAAAAAAATTCTAAACTTAAAAATAAAACAAATGTGTAGGTACCTGTAAAAAAATCTTTAAAAAGTAAAAATTTCAAATTGGATTGCTCCTCACAATGAAAATAAAGAAGTATTTTCAATAGATGACAAGGAAGTCAAATTTAAAAGGTTGTTCAAATGTATAAGTATAGTTCAGTTATGTAGAAAATTTGATGATAATATTATTTGTTTTAATTGTGTGATAGTTTATTGTGTTATCACGGACCAATGTTGAATAGATCAAAATGCTTAGAACAAAGAAAGACAACATAATATTTTGTCCATTATCAAAGTTGGAATATTAACTGAGAAGAATGTGTGCACGGCAATGGAGCATTAGTAGTGAATGAT